>CM051009.1:29914328-29929806 GCA_027704905.1 Muraenolepis orangiensis | reverse complement strand
TTTTTTTTTAACAAATCGTGAGGATTGAATCCTCTTTATTGGTCACATACATGAAGACATACAGTGAAACGTGTTCTCTGCATTTAACCCATCCTAGTATTAGGAGCAGGGGGCAGCTATTCATACAGCGCCCGGGGAGCAGTTAGGGTTAGGGTCTTCCTCAAGGACACCTCTTGCTAGGAGGAGCCGGGGATCGAACCAGCAACCTTCCGGTTGTGAGGCGACCGCTCTACCTCCTGAGCTAGACTGCCGCCCAAAAAACTACCACCCAATCAACTACCACCCAATCAACTACCACCCAATCACCTACCACCCAATCAACTACCACCCAATCAACCTACCACCCAATCAACTACCACCCAATCTACTACCACCCAATCAACTACCACCCAATCAACTACCACCCAATCAACTACCACCCAATCAACTACCACCCAATCAACTACCACCCAATCAACCAACCAATGAGAAGCAGGACGTCGCCAGAGTCAGATGACAACTTATGGGACATTCAGACGAGTCAAAGAAAATAACAAAGCAAACCCTTTTTTTCACAGAGAGAGAGAGAGAGAGAGAGAGAGAGAGAGAGAGAGAGAGAGAGCGAGAGCGAGAGCGAGAGAGAGAGAGAGAGAGAGAGAGAGAGAGAGAGAGAGAGAGAGAGAGAGAGAGAGAGAGAGAGAGAGAGGTTGTCTTTGCTCTATCACCTCGTAACATTGCAATATTTAAACGTCAATGAGGAAGAGGATAAGGAGATCAGCCTTGGATTCAAGAGTTCTTTATTCATCATCCCTGATAGGAAATATGTTGCCATCCTCAGCACACACACACACATACACACACACACACACACACACACACACATACCATGTCATGTACAGGGGTAGGTAGATAGAATATCAGTCACACAGGTGCACGCCTGAGGTGTCTAGCACACAAATTGACACCCAAAATAAATCCCATATAATAAGGATCCAATCAATTTACAAGATACAAGATACAAGATATTTCCTGGCCATTTGTAACCAGTACAGAGGAATGCTTACTCCCCATTCCCTCCCACAGTATACATATCCAAAACAATACAATACAAATAAAAATAATTTATACAATAACAATAAACTAAAAAAGGACAGCAAAGTGTCTGGTAGATTGTATGAACAACATTGAATTGTGCATACATATTTAAAAGCATTTAAAGTGCCAGTAGTGCAGCAGCATCGTGAATACAGTGCAGTATAGTGTCCAGAAAGTCCAGAAAGTCCAGCAAAGTATACAAGTGTAATTATTATTATTTACAGTGTTATGATGATAGTGGCAGCACTCCGAGCCGTTCAGTAGGTCACTGCCTGTGGATATACTGTCCTTAAACCTGGTAGTCCTTAAGGTACGGATGCTGCGCAACCGGCGACCAGACGGTAGGGGGGAGAAGAGATGGAGCCCAGGGTGGTTGCAGTCCTTTATGATGGACAAGATACAAGATACAAGATACAATATATTTATTTGCCATTTGTAATATTCTGATTTGGAATGCTTACTCCCCATTCCCTACCGCAGTATACATCTCCAAAAACAATACTATAAAAATAATATATAAAATAAAATAAAAATGAACAAAAAAAGGACAGCAAAGTGACTGATAGAGTAGGAACAGCTGTTGAATGTGCACAAGATTAAAAAGTATTTAAAGTGCCAGTAGTGCAGCAGCATCATGAATACAGTGCAGTACAGTGCAGTAGTTTTAATGAGTCCAGCAAAGTATGACAGTGTCATGTTAATGACATGTTATGATAGTGGCAGCACTCCTAGCAGTTCAGTAGGTGCACTGCCTGTGGATAAAAACTATCCTTAAACCTGGTAGTCCTTGCTGTACGGATGCTGCGCAACCGGCGACCAGACGGCAGGGGGGATCAGAGATGGTGCCCAGGGTGAAGTCCACGATGAGCTCCTTAGTCTTGCAGACATTCAGTGCGAGGCTGTTGTCCTCACACAATCGTGTCAGCGATTACCTACTACTACTACCTCATCTCTGTACTGTTTTTCAGTACAGTCATGTGTGTACAGCGAGTACAGCCGGGGACTGAGGCAGCAGCCTTGGGGTGCTGCCTCAGTCCCCGGAGGACTAGAGTGGATGAGATGTTGTTCCCAATCTTCACCACTAGAGGCCTGCCCATCAGGAAATCCATAATCCAGTTACAGATGGGGGCACCAAGACCTAGGTCCCTCAGTTTCAGGACCAGCTTGGAGGGAACGATGGTGTTGAACGCCGAGCTGTAGTCAATGAACAGCAGTCTGTCGTAGGTGTCCCTCCTGTCAAGGTTCTCCAGGGCCGTGTGTAGTGCCAGGGAAATGGCGTCGTCTGCGTATCTGTTTGGTCTGTATGCAAACTGGAGTGGGTCTAGGGACTCAGGGATGGAAAAGTAAATATGTGACAAGTTTCTCCAGGCACTTCATGGCTATGGGTGTTAAAGCCACTGGACGATAGTCATTGAGGCATGTTACCTTGGTCTTTTTGGGTAAAGGCACAATGGTTGTTGCTTTGAAGGACGCTGGGACAACAGACTGTCGGTGAACACAGGAGCCAGCTGGTCAGCGCCGGTCTTGAAGACACAGGATGGAACTTCGTCTGGGCCAGCTGCCTTCCCTGCCTTCACCCTCCTAAATGTTCTGCCGACCTCGGACCCGGACAGTTCTAGGACATAGTCCTCTTGGTGAATGTTTAATTTGTTGATCAGCTCAGAGCTCTGCCTTTCAAAGTTAGTGTAAAAGTAGTCCCCCTTGGACCCTCAGACCTTGCCACATACGTCTGATGTCAGAGCCCCCAAACTGTAATTCCAATTTGTTTTTGTAATCCAATTTCTTGATGGCTTTTCTGATTTCATACTTTGCCTTATTGTAGTGATCGGAGTCGACTGTTGTGACAGTGGTACTTTGTTCCTTAAGTTTTTTCATCTGCATACACATCAAGGTCAGTGGTCTCTTGAATACACTCCAGTTAGTGATTTCCAGCCCCCTCTGCAGATGTAGTAAGGCGTCATCTGTCCAGCGATGCACGTTTTTTTACAACTGTGGGCGTGGACTTTAACTTCAAACTTCGTAAACAGGAAGTTGAAGCATGAAGGCGTGGTCTAATTTTATGAAGCCAGCTGTGCAACAGCGTGATAATCGTGCTTAATGGTAGTATTGCAGTGATCAAGAGTCTTGTTATGTCTTGTGGAACATGAGATGTGTGTCACGACCGAACTATGGACCCAAAACCAAATGCACGACTTGAGACAAAAGTATCAAAATAAAGAGTCTTTACTGATAAAATGCAACACAAAAACCACTCAGATGAGGGAAAAGCTTAAACCCAAAAGAGCACCAAGTGCTCTTTTGGGGAGGGGCAGACAATCACACAGGCGGGAAAACATAAGGGGAAAAGTTCGATTTCAAAATTAAACTGGCAATCACGAAACACCACAAGCACAAGACAAAAACAAATTGAATTAACTTAACATAATTTTCTGTATATGACAATGTGTTGATAGTAGTTGGTGTTTGGTTGGATGTAAACCGCCACCATGAGAATAGCGGAGATTTCCCTCGGCAGGTAAAAAGGGCGACACTTGATTGCCAGTAATTCCTGATTAGTACACCAGCTGTTGTTCACCAAGCAGCATACGGATCACCTTTGTTCTTCCCCGTGGACTCAGCTATTCTGTCAGTCGGAAAAAAAGAAAAATGGTTGCATTGCTTCATCAGGAATAACGGAGGATAGCAACATTTCCGTAAAAATCACTCCCTGATGTCCCGCTGCGAGGCGATACGGCAGTTCAGTTTGTCTGACTTGTTTGCGAGAGACTGGACGTTGGCGAGGAGAATGCTCGGTAGGGCTGGGTTCCATCCCCTCCAGCGTGTCCTAACCAGTAGGCCGCCACAGGACCCTCTCCTGCGGACGCATTTGTTGTTCCCCCCCAGGGCTTGGTGGCTCCCCTCCCCTCGGGGCTTGGGGGCTCCCCTCCCCCCGGGGCTTGGGGGCTCCCCTCCCCCCGGGGCTTGGGGGCTCCCCTCCCCCCGGGGCTTGGGGGCTCCCCTCCCCCCGGGGCTTGGGGGCTCCCCTCTCCCCGGGGCTTGGGGGCTCCCCTCCCCCCGGGGCTTGGGGGCTCCCCTCCCCCCGGGGCTTGGGGGCTCCCCTCCCCCCGGGGCTTGGGGGCTCCCCTCCCCCCGGGGCTTGGGGGCTCCCCTCCCCCCGGGGCTTGGGGGCTCCCCCCTTGTTTCCATTCCTGAGACGTCTCTCCTTGTCTCCTCAACGTGGAGGATTAATAGAGTTTGGGATCACTTTTTGTAGTGGACTGCTTGTTACGGTCCAGGCTTTGCTGGAACATCTCAGCGTATATTTCAACGTGCATATTTCAACATGTGGATTCTGCGCAGCGGCAGCTGCAACGTAATAACATTAATGTCATTTGGTTCCGTATCCGCTTGGCAGCCCGCTATTACCACAACGCATATCATTAAGATGTAGTCAACACACATTTAACTCTCAAAAGACGCCTTGCAAAAAATGATATATATTTAGGAAAGGTTGAGAAAATATTCAATATGAATGAATCAAATGTACTTCTTTCTGGGCTCCTTCTGCTGTGAAAACATGTGAGGAGACTCATTAAAGGCTCAATATTATTATCAATCAAACCAAACACGCCTGTTAAAAATCCTTTGTTTGTTTGTTGATCATTGATTGTGGATACATATGATGTTCATTGATTCGTGTGTACATATGATGTTCATTGATTCGTGTACACATGTGATACACCGCTCAGAACCACCGACTCGCTGAAATATGATCGCTACCGTGCTTTCACCAAGTGAGTTTGTGAGTGTTGTATTTCAATTATCCATACACACATTTATTCATGATGGTTGATGATAATGTGTGTAACTTACTTACTGTATGTGTACTTTCTGATGTCCTGTGGTACAGAGGAATGCCACTTCTTTTTAGTCATTAGGGAATTTATTAAGGGAACTAATCCTTTATTTGTAGTTATTTATAATCGTCATAATAGTCATTCCTCCAAACAATTAATGTTGCACATTTTTAAGGCCACAATAAAATAATACCATAAATGTAGCTTGTGTGTGTCTGCCTTTATATTTAGGATTATTTGGCTACAAATAAAACACAGTTGGGTATAAAGGAAACAAACCAACAATGTCACCGCCAGGAACTTTAGCTCATAAAAAGTAAACATGGGGAATTCAAACCAAAGTAATTAAACCCCATTTTCGACAGCACTGACAGGTTTTATAACTTACCATGGTATTCCACAATAGAGGAGACATATTTTCTGTGGACTATGTTTTATTTCTTACTACCAGAAAATATATCTTTCAAATGCAGGTTCTTTCCACTTTCACTGTGAGCGAACATTTGTGTTGGTAAGAATGTCACTGTGGGAAACAACCTTTGAAAGTACTGTTTCTAAAAGTGTCGATCTGGAACATTTCCGCGATCAACGGTGATAAGCGGATATTGCAGGTGTTTGTTTTTTGCACCTCACTTCGGGTCACTTTTGGTTTACTTCTGGAAACACTAGCTGACACACACACACACACACGTGAGTTAAAGAGGAGGAGGAGTCTAAAGAGCAAGAGGGTGTAGCTCCGCCCACCCTCTCTGGTAGAACCACCACTGCTGGGGTGATGGAAAACACATCACAAACACATCACATGTGCGCTGCTTGTGATTTTCCTGGGAATGTCACCCCTGGCATCCAGTTCAAAAGGTTCATAATACTGCAAAAGCCAGGGCATTGAATCAGTCGGACAAAGTACAATGGAATGCTTTCGTCCCAATCCCTCCCGCACTACGAATTTCCTACAATTTAACACTATATTACAGAGCCCCTAAAGTGCGCACAAGATATTTACGCGAAACGCGATATAATTAACGCGTGCGCACAAGATAAATCTGAATCCCAAATGTGATGTACTCCACCCCAGACTTATGGGACACTGAGGACTGTGCCAAAGGACAATGTGTGTGTTTGGCAGTTGTGTTCCTTGTGATGAAGATGTTTGTACTTGACACTTTTGGAGGAACTGGACTTACCGTTCCCTCAGTAGAAGCCCTCTGGAAGCTGTTGATCTATGTTTAACACTAAGGAATTATATCAACATACAACTAAGTGATGACTAGATAGTATTGTTGTTTGTGCTATACCTCTCTTATGTGTGTGCCATCAGTAGCATTGAAAGCAAATGAGCAAAACTAATTTACGAAGTGATTTATTTTATATTAGAAATAGCATTAAATACATTATGCCTATTTAGAAATACAGGACATTTAAAGAGCTTTTCAAAGCCTGCTGTGTCTGCTATGAATGCTACACATATATAACTATTGTCCAGTTGTATTACATGAAAGACACTCACAATCACATGTGTGTAACTGTATCAAGAACAGAGTTTACAGGGTCAATAAACAATTATTTAATATGGTTTAACACTCGTTAAACTTTGAACACTTAACTTGACGCTTTGTGATGTTGTCTGTCTGTTCAAGGTTTTCTCCACATATGCATCATGACTTTCACGTAATGCAGTTATTTCGTGTTTTTTTTGTATAAACATATTGCACAAATAATGTCATTCATCAACCAAAGCAGGATTGACTGGAATCGTATCATCAAGACTGTCAAATCCCCTGTCAAGAAGCCCCGCCCCTATGGAAACATCATTGTCCACTCTCTGGTCGTCAGGGACATTAAAGCCATTCTCTGAACCAGCATTAGTCTGCATACTGTTAAGCGCATGTATCTTTCCTCCGTGATAACATAATGACTTTGGTTCATCAGGTCTTGTTAATCTTAAAGCATCAGGAGAGTTACAGTTGGTTTTTGCTCTTCATTGTTCTGTTCAATGTCCTCCAGAGGAGGTTGTTCATCTTCTTCTAACGGCACGCTGATTGGGTCATCTCTTTCGTGAGGATAGCTGTGTACCTTTTCCAGCTTATGTTGTGTGTGGTCACAGTGAACAGATTAATTTTCTTTTTAATCAGCAAATTAAGACCTTTTATAAATTATAGACATTCATGGTTATTACACGGAACTATGTTTTAATGCACTTTTGTTTTGTTTTAGTTGTTTATAGAGTCGTCTGCCCTCGACGATGTCGATGCGGAGCTACCGCCCCCACTGGACTGCAGCTTGCCCAGGAGGCCCTCTGAGCCTCATTGACATTGACTTATTACACTGCACTTGACACATTTACATTTTGTAATTATTGTATATTGTGTATTTAATGTTTTTTTTAAATAAAACACATTTCTAAATATAAATGTCCGCTTCATTATGCTTTATCAACCGAGAAACATAATACAAGATGACAGTTTTGAATAAGAAAAGGCAAATGGTCCCTTCTGTTTAAGTACTATTAATGCAGCTCTAGCGTCAAGTCCATTTTATTTGTAAAGTCCTTTATCACAGTTAGTGGCTTCAACGTAATGGCGTCCGTAGCACTAAAGATGAGCAGCTCAACGCGTTGGACCAGCTGTGTTTGTAGCCTGAAAGCCAGGAGCAACACTTTTCCATCCATCATGTAATCCACTGTTGTGGAAGTTGGCGCGAGCTGCTGGGAAAGCAGAGACGTTAACAGTGACGTCATGACGTGGCTCTCGGCGAAAAAGTCGGTGGAAACGCAAACCGGTTCTTAGACTGCTCGCCAGTTGAACCAACTGCGAACCGGCTCTAGCGCCACCCGAGAGCTAGAACTAGGCTTGCGTTGGTGGAAAGGAGGCATGTATGTGTGATGAACGAGAACACTCGGTGAACAAGAACACTCTGAACTAGAACACTCGGTAAAAAATAACAATGAGTAATAAACAAGAACACTCAGCAAACGAGAAAAGATTGGGTCCGCACATCGCTAGCCCAAATTCAGCGCATTGCCTCCTATTATATATCATATATTAACCGAGTTAACACACTTTCAGCTTCAGTGGGCCAAATTGACTTTCTAAACTTTTATGAGAGTTTCTTTTTCACGGCAAACAAATTATTGTCGACGCTGCTCGCTGTCTTTCACTCGTTTGTTTATGTAAGTGTGTGTGTGTGTGTGTGTGTGTGTGTGTGCGTGCGTGCATTTCAAAGACAGCAATTGTCCGTCTTACACACTCACTATGCAGTTTGAATAACACTGGAGAGCATGCTGTACCGACATATTACATTTAATACTGATCGCCTGGCAATCTGGGCAGTGGGGGGGAGGTTCCCAAGAGGTGGTTTTGTTTTCGTTTTCTTAGGTTGTGATGTCATCAGATGCAAGATTTGTGATGTCATCAAAACTAAACCCCGTGTATGCGACGATCGGTCGGTTTGATGCCTGACGACTTTGATGATTTGGTTGTTGTTGATGTTGATTTTGTTGAGTTGTGTTTGCTTGTTGGATTGGAATACATTTCAAGAGTTCCATTTTTTAGGTATATGGAAACGATGTGAACGATGATGTGAGGGTTATAAATCTGGAGTCACATACATAGTGAAATTGGTTTGTCTGCATTTCACCCATCATAGTTTTAGGAGCAGTGGGCAGCTATTTTAATTGACAGTGTCCGTCCGGGGAGCAGTGTAGGGGCCTTGCTCAAGGGCACCTCGGCAGTGCCTAGGTGTTTTGGGGACCAAGCCAAGTCCCACTGGCCCTCCCAAATGCTATTAGGTGGATTTTGTCGTGTTAGTGGTCGTAGAGATTCGCCGGGGAACATTTTCACATGGGAGGGGGGAGGGGTCTGGTGTAGTTTTTGTGAAGATATGAGATTGGAGGATGTTAGTCTTTTTTTTGGTCTGTGGATGCTCCCCCTATTTGACCCTGTGTGTTTGTTTGTTTGTTAGTTAGTTTGTGTATTTTGGTCTGGTTTTGGCAGTTAGCCCAGAACCATCATAGAAGTGTCGGTGCTGAGGGACAACAGCCACAGCAGGGAACCCTCCATCACAGCAAAACACAAGGGTCCTAGAGTGTCTAGCACACACACACACACACACACACACACACACACACACACACACACACACACACGCACACACACACACACACACACACACACACACACACACACACACACACACACACACACACACACACACACACACACACACACACACACACACACACACACACACACACACACACACACACACCCCCACACACACACACACTCCAACTCTCTCCAACTTTTTTGCATCATTATACACATTTCTTTTCAGACATGATTCGGCTTAGATTTTTTGATTTTTAGACATCAAAATGATCAAAATCCTTTGTGGCAATCAGACATTGAAATATTGATCTCAAATGGACTTCTTTTGAAAGTGCAAGAGATTTTCAAGTGCCTTTGTGTGTGTGCCTGTGTGTGTGTGTGTGTGTGTGTGTGTGTGTGTGTATGTGTGTGTGTGTGTGTGTGTGTGTGTGTGTGTGTGTGTGTCTGTGTCTGTGTGTGTGTGTGCACGCACGCATGTTTATGTGCGCTAAAATACCGCCCACTTTGGCCTACTTTAACTTGTTTTTAAGCCAGTGCCCACACTAGCATCCCTGCAGTGTAGCGTTGCTGCTTTAAAGACAATAATGACAACACTAGCTTATCCCTGTTGGCAAAGATGCTCCCTTGTTACCCAGACCAAGGTGCTTTGAATTGACCTTCAAGTGTAGTTTTTTTGTTCGTCCACTGAGACTGTATTTGAACCAGACTGTACTAAACCCAGATGGAACCTCGGACGCTGGTCCGAGCTCTTTATGGCCCAGCCTGCCCAAGGTTCCGCTGACCTGGTAATATATGAGTGAGATATATCTAAGGCAATGCAGCCAATCACGTAAGAGCAGTGAGCGTGACAAACAACGGTTCCGCAAAAGTGTATGTGTGTGTGTTTGTGTGTGTGTGTTTGTGTGTGTGTTTGTGTGTGTGTTTGTGTGTGTGTTTGTCTGAGTGCATCTATGCTTGCATCCGAGTGTGTCTCGACTACAAACAGTCGGTGAGCAGGAGATGCAGCTGGCTTCTCTTGTCTGATGCCACGCCCCTGCTACGCAGCAGGGGTTTGAACCAGCAACCCTGGGATTGAAAAGTAGATCTGTCTAGTTTATGTCTAGGTTTCTGAGAACAGCGATGGGAGACTGAAGTCCGTCATGTGTCTTCAGGTGCAAACAAAGCCATGAAGCCTGCCAAGCTAAAGCCACAGCTGATAACAAGCAACCAGAATATAATTATATTTAGGGACAGAACTAAACAATGTTTCCATCTAAAGAGTGAGAAATACATCCGCAAAAAAACCACCAAAAGCATCGGCTTAATTACTATGATGTGTTCTGTAGCGCTGTTATGATAACTTCTGTTATGAAAGTCAGCCTTAGACTAGTCATTAGAAATGTCTGGGTTTATTAGGGCTATGCCACATCTTGCTACTCTTCATAGTCATAGGACTATGTCTTGTTACTGTTGTTACTGTTCATCTTTTTACTGTTCATAGTCATAGGACTATGTCTTGTTACTGTTGTTACTGTTCATCTTTTTACTGTTCATAGTCATAGGACGATGTCTTCTTACTGTTGTTAATGTTCATCTTGCTACTGTTCATATTCATAGGATTATGTCTTCTTAATGTTCAGTCACAGGACTATATCTTGGTACTGGTATAACTGTTCATCTTGTTATTGTTCATAGTCATAGGACTATGTCTTGTTACTGTTCAGTCATAGGACTATATTTTGATAGTGGTATTACTGTTCATCTTGTTATTGTTCATAGTCATAGGACTATGTCTTGTTGCTGTGGTTAATGTTCATCTTTTTACTGTTAACTGTTCTGAAGGATTCTATGATGAATTACTTGAAAAGTATAAATGCTATCAAGTTGAGTCAAAATTCCATTTGATTAAAATGACGTGGTATTAATGTGACTCCATTTTAAATGGGTTTTCTGTTTATTACTATGAAACAGGTCTGAAGTATTTGGGTTGAGGGGGGGGTTACATGGAGGGCAGGAAGTAATTCCCAGGATTGAAACCTTCGATGAAGCCGACAGCCTGACACACACACACACACACACACACACACACACACACACACACACACACACACACACACACACACACACACACACACACACACACACACACACACACACACACACACACACACACACACACACACACACACACACACACTAACAATCACACACACACACACACACACCCCTGAGCTGGTGGTGGTTGTGGTGGATTTATGAAGACCTCTAATGATCTGGTGGCCTAAATGGCCTTAAAGAGAAAATTGCTGAATGACAAAGCCTCTTAATGTGTTTGTTTTTTTAAATGGTGTTCTTACGATAATCTTTTTTTGTAGGGAACCCAACTGTTTTACATTGGACTTGATGTTTTTTTTTTGGGATTTGGGGAATTCTTTTACATCGGAAAATGAGGGCAGGATAGTCATAGCTTGGGTGTTTCACTCTCAGCAGAAAGGTCCGGGGTTCAATTCCCAAGGATCGCAATCTACCTTTAGTCATCCAAAGGTTCCTCACCCCTACATCCCTACGCTACCTTGTATCTGTATTATCTTTGGATAAAATAAGCAAAATGACTCTGTTGTCTAAATAATCCTTGCAATAGAAAACCTTGTTGTTTGTTACTCAAATAGGTAAAGGAGTAGGCCTTCTTGCTGACACAATATTGTGACGCTTCAACATAGTGCAAGGATATGTGTTATGAAATAAATATTATATCATGAAGTCAATGTATTCATCATAATTATAGCAGCTTTTAATATAAATGAAAAATAACAATAAGCTCATAAATCTGTCCCCATAATTCATAGCAAATCGATGCTGTGTTGTTTTTGCATCCGACGAGCCCTCACCAGAGGGATTTGCTTTTAAAAAGAATAATGTTGTGGGTTCTCCTGGCAAACGTGTTGACACGTTTACCAGCGTATGTACAGCGAACAGGGAGGGGGTCTTCTGCTGTGTGTGTGTGTGTGTGTGTGTGTGTGTGTGTGTGTGTGTGTGTGTGTGTGTGTGTGTGTGTGTGTGTGTGTGTGGAACGCTTGCTCCCCATTCTCTCCCGCAGTGAACATCTCAAAAAACAATACCATAAAAAACATTATAATATATACAATAAAAATTAAAATTAACAAAGAAAGGACAGCAAAGTGACTGATAGATGGTATGAACATCTGTTGAATGTGCACAACTATTTAAACACACTTAAAGTGCCAGTAGTGCAGCAGCATCATGAATACAGTGCAGTACAGTGCAGTAGCTGCAATGAGTCCATTTGTAATTAGGTATGTAAATGTAATGTTAATGACAATGTTATGAAAGTGAAAGTTATTTCTCTGTTCTCTGTCTTAAAACAAGTGGGTCCAGAACCTTCTCTGGCCTGTGATGGCCTGCATGTTTAGGTCTGACAAATGTTTCTGACCCAAACGTCATACATTGTTGTCCATCTTCTTCCGCACACATCGTTTTAAGCACATCACAGAAGATGGCTCCTCGGCCGTTAGGCTAAGACAGGGATCACCCCTGCTGGTCTGTTATACTACTGCCTGGTTAGTGGCATTAGTGTCACCCACTAGGAGGATATTTTACTAATTCTTAGGGCGGCAGGATAGCTCTCTGTTGGGACTTGGCTTGGGATCCTGAAGGTCGCTGGTTCAAGTCCCCGGAACCCCTGGGCACTGCCAAGGTTCCCTTGAGCAAGGCCCCAGACCCCCTACCCTGCTCCCCGGGCGCTCTTTATACAATATATGCCCACTGGTCCGTATACTAGGATTGGTTAAATGCAGAGAAACAAATTTGTGACCAATAAAAGGGATTAAATCCTCCATATTTCGATTTAGATTAACATACGCCCTTCAAATCAATGCCCCCGTGAATGTCGCACAGCACTAAGTCATTAGAATCGCTTGTTACTAATCGCTGATCAATCAGGCAGAACACGTATGTGGACAAACTTAGCCGAGGTGGAGGGGACATATATCGTGTGTGTATTTTTTTTTGGATAGTGAACTGCATTCATATATCCTTCAGCCGCTCACTTTACACTTTAGTGCCACACATTCACCCCTTCATACACACATTGTGTCAGCCATGCTGGTTGAAGAGCAGCCGGGGGTCAGCCTTCTTGCTCAGGGACACCTCAACACCTCAACACAGCTGTCCAACACTCTGGAGGAGCCAGGGATCAAACCGCCACCAGAGCCACTCCCACCTAAACCTGACAACCCAGGTTAAGGTCAGGAGCTCTGGAGAGCCGTGGTTCAGCGTCACCACGCTGGGGCAACGTGTCCGACATGGCGCGCCTTGACATCCAATCAAACACATCTTGTCACGTGTGGGCGGACTATAGAAGGTCTCCGGTGCTTGATTGGAATACATGACGTGATCGGTATGGGGTCGTGATCTCATGTCACACAATGGTCCATAATAATGAAATGAACACAATGTTCCCACAAAGACAGTAATGACAACAGGCTCTCTTTAAAGAGGGAAATGGTTAACAGTGGTGGTGGTGATTGATGTATTTGTAGTGGGGCTAATGACCCCGGCAACCGATTGTGACCGCACCATTTTTATACATCTTCACTTGTGTACTTCATCCCTGCATTATAGGAATGAAGTAGTTAGTTAGGAGGCCGTTCATGAACGCAACACAGTTAACTTCATAAAGGACTAACAGTTCAAATGACCGTGGCAAAAAGTTCACAATTACAGTAAAAACTGTAACAAAAAACAATCAATCAATCAAAGAACGGGCAGAAAACCACATGTGAAAACTAGATCAGCAAACTTGCTGAAAATAACAATACTTAGAAAAATTTACTTGACCGGCAAGAAAACAGGACGAACAGCCAACATTGGCTTCCTGCAGCAATCTCAACAGACAACCTGACAAAGAACACATGGAAGGGCCAAATTTTCTATTACCTATTTGGCCTTTCCATGTGTTCTTTGTCAGATCTTCTGTTGAGACATAAGGGAAAACACAGGTGAACACAATCAACCAATGACACACAGCTGGAGACGATTCAGGGAAACAAGACAACAAGAAGGGGATTAAAGGGGGTGACATGTACGGAACAAAACATCAACCGGTTCCACCTGGCTGGTCGGGATGCTGTTGGTGCGAAGTCAGTGATGAAGGCAGGGTCCAGAATATGCTTTCCCCATCACCTCCCTTCCCTCACCCACCTTCCCATCATCAGGTCTATAGCCCTCCCAGTCCAACTGGTGTTGTACGTCTCTACCACGATGGGGTGACCGCGGGAGATGCTTTTCTGTTCAAAATGTAGCACGGCCCACAACATGGGGGATGGAGGGGGCTTGGGAGCTGAGGTGGACAGGCCTGACTCTGGATGAAGACCAATGAAGCATGGCGAAAGCTTGTGGGATTCAACACGAAGGAGAAGGAGTCTCTTGTTGATAGCCAAACCTTCTGCCTAGGGCAGCAATGAGGAGCAGGTAGCTGGTGGCAGTCCGCCTTCCGCTGATCTCTGGAGGTGGTACAGAGCAGCGTGTAGCGAGCTCTTTTCCAGGGCAGATGGAACGACCTTGTTCAGGGAACAAATTGTAACAACCCTGGGCGCTATATCTTCTCCCCCCCCTTCCGTCCAGTCGCCGATTACGCAGCATCCGTACTAGCAGGTTTAAAGACAGTTTTTATCCACAGGCAGTGCGCCTACCGAACTGCCAGTTACATAACATTGTCATTAATATTACACTGTCATACTTTGCTGGACTTTCTGGACTCATCATATTTACTCATTACAGTTACTGCACTGTTCTGCACTGTACTGCACTGTATTCATAATGCTGCTGCACTACTGGCACTTTTAAATGATTTAAATGCTTTTTGTATATTACCCATCAATCACTTTATTGTTCTTTTTCTGTAAATGTTGTTTGTTTTTGTGTATAGTATTTTAATCGTATTGTTCTGGAATGTCATACTTCGGGAGGGAATGGAGAATTCCATTCCATTGTACTTCTTAAATCTCTTGAAAAAGTGGTGTGTGTGTGTGTGTGCGTGTGTTTGTGTGTGTGTGTGTGTGTGTGTGTGTGTGTGTGTGTGTGTGTGTGTGTGTGTGTGTGTGTGTGTGTGTGTGTGTGTGTGTGTGTGTGTGTGTGTGTGTGTGTGTGCGTGTGCGTGTGTGTGTGTATTAGGGCTTGGTGATATGGACAAAATAAAATATTTTTGACCATACCTAGATTTTGATATTGTGACAATATTGTAGGGATTGGTGCAAACTAGTTACACAATGACATTTGGGACTGACAATGGTTGCAGGTGACTGGATTATGTGGAGGGACTGATTGAGCCCACAGACAGAACAGGCAGAGACGAATGACTGGGTGTCCTCCCTCATGGATGGCCACCAGCAACACAGACGAAGGGTGCGGTTTACTCCAGGGTGACAAGACAAGTGTGATGAATGAGCCACTTTGAGAGGCCGT
>CM051009.1:29906204-29913328 GCA_027704905.1 Muraenolepis orangiensis | reverse complement strand
GTGATTGGCTTTTCGCTGCCTAATTCCCCGCATGCGATTGGCTCATTAATTATCTCAGCAGGGCCAAGGAAATTTCTTGAGGGGGAGAATTATTTCACTGAAAAGGAGATATTTTTCATTATTATGAATCATGGTTTAAAAATGTCCATTGAATCAGAATGTGGAACTAATTGACGGGGCGATCGTCTCAATTTAATGTATTTCTTGGTTTTGATGACCCCCCCTGTGTATTACTAGAACATAATGATCCCATAGAACCATCCATCCATCCATCCATCCATCTTCTCCCGCTTATCCGTAATCGGGTCGCGGAGGTAGCAGCTTCAGCAGGGGACTCCAAACTTCCCTCTCCCTGGCAACATCGACTAGCTCTGACTGGGGGATCCCGAGGCGTTCCCAGGCCAGTGTGGAGATGTAATCACCCCACCTGTACCTCGGTCTGCCCCGTGGTCTCTTCCCAGTTGGATGTGCCTGGAAAACCTCCCTCGGGAGGCGACCAGGAAGCATCCTTACTAGATGCCCGAACCACCTCAACTGGCTCCTTTCTACGCGAAGGAACAGCGGCGCTACTCCGAGTCTCTCACGAGTGACTGAGCTTCTCACCCTATCCCTCAGGGAGATACCAGCCACCCTCCTGAGGAAACTCATTTTGGCCGCTTGTATTCGCGATCTCGTCCTTTCGGTCATTACCCATTGCTCATGGCCATAGGTGAGGTTAGGAACGAAGACTGATCGGTAGATCGAGAGCTTTGCCTTCTGGCTCAGCTCTCTTTTGGTTACAACGGTGCACCAAAGTGCACCCAATTCCGCTCCCGCTGCACCTATTCTCCTGTCAATCTCACGCTCCATCCTCCCCTCACTCGAGAACAAGACCCCGAGATACTTGAACTCCTTCACTTGGGATAAGGACTCCCTCCCTACTTGGACGAGACAATCCACCGGTTTCCTGCTAAAAACCATGGCCTCAGATTTGGAGGTGCTGATCCTCATCCCAGCCGCTTCACATTCCGCTGCAAACCGATCCAGTGCTGAAGGTCACATACTGATGACGCAAACAGGACCACATCATCTGCAAACAGCAGCGATTCAATCCTGAGCCCACCATACTGAAACCCCTCCCCTCCATGACTACGCCTTGAAATCCTGTCCATGAAAATCACAAACAGGATGGGTGACAAAGCGCAGCCCTGGCGGAGGCCAACACCCACTGAGAACAGGCCTGACTTACTACCGAGAATCCGGACACAGCTCTTGCTTTGGGAGTAGAGAGATTGGATGGCCCTCAACAGTGACCCCCGCACCCCATACTCCCACAGCACCCCCCACAGTATTTCCCGAGGGACCCGATCATATGCCTTCTCCAAATCCACAAAACACATGTAGACCGGATGGGCATACTCCCAAGCCCCCTCCAGGATCCTTGCAAGAGTGAAAAGCCGGTCCGTTGTTCCACGACCAGGGCGGAATCCGCATTGTTCCTCTTCAATCTGAGGTTCGACTATCGGCCGAACCTTCCTTTCCAGCACCTTGGAGTAGACTTTCCCAGGGAGGCTGAGTAATGTGATACCCCTGTAATTGGCACACACCCTCTGGTCACCCTTTTTGAACAGGGGTACCACCACCCCCGTTTGCCACTCCTCAGGCACTGTCCCAGACTTCCACGCAATGTTGAAAAGACGTGTCATCCACGACAGCCCCTCAACACCCAGAGCCTTTAGCATTTCTGGACGGATCTCATCAACCCTGGGGCTTTGCCACTGCGGAGATGTTTGACTACCATAGTGACTTCCTCCAGGGAGATTGATGTTTGCCGTCCTTCATCCTCCAACTCTGTCTCTACCATTGAGGGTGTAGTTGGGTTAAGAAGTTCCTCAAAGTGTTCTTTCCACCGCCCGATCACCTCCTCAGTTGAGGCCACCCTTACTGTACACAGCTTGGATGGATCCACGCTTCGCCGGATTGTTTGCCAGAAACGCTTTGGTGACGACTGAAAGTCTTCTCCGAATTCCTCCCACACCCGCTGCTTTGCCTCCGCTACAGCCGAGGCTGCCGTCCTCTTGGCCTGTCGATACCTCGCAACTGAGTCCGGAGTCTCACAGGCTAACATAGCCCGGAAGGCCTCCTTCTTCAGCCGGACGGCTTCCCTGACCACCTGTGTCCACCACGAAGTCCGAGGGTTGCCGCCCCTTGAGGCACCAATGACCTTGAGGCCACAGCTCTCAACCGCAGCTTCGGCAATAGAAGCTTTGAACAATGACCACTCTGGCTCAATGCCCCCAGCCTCCACAGAGATGCCCGAAAAATTCCGCCGGAGGTGGGAGTTGAAGGTCTCCCGGACAGGGGCATCCACCAGACGTTCCCAGTTCACCCGCACTACATGTTTGGGCTTACCAGGTCTGTCCAGAGGCTTCCCCCGCCATCTTACCCAACTCACCACCAGATGGTGATCGGTTGACAGCTCTGCCCCTCTCTTCACCCGAGTGTCCAAAACATGCGGCCTCAGGCCAGATGATACGATAACAAAATCGATCATTGACCTTCGGCCTAAGGTACTCTGGTACCATGTACACTTATGAGCATCCTTATGTTTGAACATGGTGTTTTTTATGGCCAATCCATGACTAGCACAGAAATCCAATAACAAAACCCCATTCCGGTTCAGATCAGGTAGGCCGTTCATCCCCAACACGTCCCTCCAAGTTTCCCCATCGTTACCCACATGTGCGTTGAAGTCTCCCAGGAGGTCCCCTTCAGGAGCCCCATGCAGGACTCCATCCAGGGTGTGCAAGAAGGCAGGATATTCCGAACTGTTGTTTGGTGCATAGGCACAAACAACAGTCAGAGTTTTCCCTCCCATGACCCTAAGGCGTAGGGAGGCGACCCTCTCGTCCACCGGGTAAACTCCAACAAAGCGGCACTCAGCCGGGGACTTGTGAGTATCCCCACACCCGCCCGGCGCCTCACACCCTGAGCAACTCCAGAGAAGGAAAGAGTCCAACCCCTATCCAGGAGTTTAGTTCCAGAGCCAGTGCTGTGCGTAGAGGTAAGCCCCACCAGATCTAATTGGTAGCGCTCCACCTCCCGCACAAGCTCAGGCTCCTTCCCCCCCAGAGAGGTGACATTCCACGTCCCCAAAGCCAGTCTCTGTTGGCTGGGTTTGGTCCGTCGATGCCCCATGCCTTCACTGCCTCCTAACTGGCAGTGCACCCGACCCCAGCGGTTCTTCCCGTAGGTGGTGGGTCCGCGGGAAGGAGAAGTGGCCACGTTGCTTTTTCCGGCTATGCCCGACCGGGCTCCATGGCTAACCCGCTTACAGGCCCTCTTTCCAGGCCTGGCTCCGGAAAGGGGCCCCGGGCTTCCTCCGGGCAGGGTATCCTCACTTCTTGTTTGTTTGTCCATTGACGTCTTTGAACCATTCTTAGTCTGGCCCCTCCCCTGAGACCAATCTGCCATGGGAGACCCTACCAGGAGCACTAGGCTCCAGACAACACAGCTCTCAGGTTCACAGGGACACCCAAACCTCTCCACCACGATAAGGTGATGGTTCCCGAAGAGGTATCCCATAGAACCATTTCCCCAATTCCGACGTTTCTGGACCAGCTACATTTTTGGATCACCCCGACGAGGGCCGCTGAAACTTTCTCAGGGGGTGTCCCAAGTGTCTCTCTTGATATCTGATAGCTACCATCCGTAATTCTAGATATCAGAAAGCTGCATATATATGGATGCTTTCACACCGAGTTCATCTTTCAATTTGACATTTCGTCTTCGTAGTGTGGAAGTCTTTTTTCTTTTCTTTTTTAAATGCAGGTCACTTAACCCGTGGTGACCGAGCCTTTCATTGCAATATCACCCAAGCTACGGAACGCTCTCTCCCCCCACACCCCTAAGGTTGCTGACTCTGTGGACCATTTTAAAAGTCAGATTAAGATTTAGACAGGTGTTTGGGTAACTGTTTTACCATGTCTTCTTTTGTTGGGTATTTTATGTGTTTATTGTTGTTTATTGTTGTACCATGTATTTTACTGTTGTTATTGTGTCCACCTATTTTCTTCTGTTTATCTTGCTTACTTATAACCTGCTTCTTGGGACAATTTTCTGTGAAAAGCACTTTATAAATAAATTGTACTTACTTATTGGACTTACTCACAAAATAGGGGTGAAACTAGCATAAGAGCGTAGGGAGGAAGCAATGCGGCCCGCTAAATGTCAGCGTTTACCGTATCGGTGGAAAGCGACCCCCATTACTTTCACTTTCAATTCATCAAGACGGTGGTTTGTCGCATGGAAGTATTGTGTCCTCATGTCAGATGATGACCCAATCTGAGCCTGGGCAGCCCGGCTGATGCTGTTAATACAGAAGCCATTGTCTCCAGAGAGTTTTGACCCTCACAAAACGGTGCTCCGTTCACACCACAACATCAATCTCCCGCCTTGGCTCACCTTCGCTTTCCCTCCTCACTTTTATAACAAGACCCAAGCTTTCCTGTTTTCCATGCTCAATATGACAACACTATATCATTGCTTATATTACATTATTACTTGGTTTAGTACTTAACAGAACGTTCTACAGATTTTGACTATTTTAAACGTCTCCAGGTTTCCTACAAATTAAAAAAAAATGCATATAAATGCTTTCTGAGGATATCAATATTTTAACTCCATCGAATGTTCTAGCAAATGGCTTTTCCCTCCTCTCTCAGCAAAATAACCCAGGCCAATCAGCTTGGAGTTTGGCTCTATGAGAATCAGTTGCCATGTTGTTACAACAAGAATACTGAGCTACACAACATTTTCCAATGGCTGCCAGCAATGAACACCAATCTACAGATCAAGTGAGGACTATAACTTCAGCCAAGTCTCACTGAGTGGAAGGAATGATGGATATTTATGTGAGCCAGAATAAACCAACAAGGAAATCTTACAGCGGAGACGGAAGCAGGCACATCAGCGTGTTCAGAGTCCTGCAGTTTAACATATTTCATTCAAGTAATGTTGACAACTAGCTTTACAGCTATGTTTTAAGATGCATTATTACTATTACAAAATCTACGAGTTTACTCGTGCACTTTCAGCTTCTCATTCAATGAATGAAGTGGCAATGCTTGTATACATGCAGCAAAGAAGTTTGCAAATAGGGTCACGGCAATCTTTATTCATGCAGAATTGCCCTTACTAAACTACCATTTGCAGACTCGCAAGGATTGCGGTCTCGCTTTCATACCCTGAGGACGAGTATTACAATGTCGGCGGCGGCTACAGAAGATGTGACAGACCGGTCCATGATACGAAGCGGGACCTGACACCTGACTCTGTTATCAACTCAATCCAGACCCTGCATGTATTACAACAACACCATCGACAGGTTTGAAGAAGGTCAGCAAATGTGTCAAAATCACCAGGTCAAAAAACGCTACTGTCTAGCAAACACGGAGGAGAGACTTTGATTCAATCATGTTTGCATGCGTCCAATTCACCAAAAGACTATTGGTTGGTCAGGTTGAACAGGAACAACATGGCCAACGTGGAGAGATCGTTTATCACGCTATTCTACAACTAAGCTGATATTGGGGTTAAGGGAACACATGACAGGAGGCCATCAGCCACCTGGCGACAGCCGGGTAGCACTCAGTCAGCGGCTAGACGGCCGGGTAGCACTCAGTCAGCGGCTAGACAGCCGGGTAGCACTCAGTCAGCGGCTAGACGGCCGGGTAGCACTCAGTCAGCGGCTAGACGGCCGGGTAGCACTCAGTCAGCGGCTAGACGGCCGGGTAGCACTCAGTCAGCGGCTAGACGGCCGGGTAGCACTCAGTCAGCGGCTAGACGGCCGGGTAGCACTCAGTCAGTGGCTAGACAGCCGGGTAGCACTCAAGTCAAGTCAAGTCAAGTCAAGTTTATTGTCACTTCACAGTTTACAGTTTAGTATAAAGCAGTGATGTGAAAATCTTGTGTGCAATACCCGACGACAGACAGCAGTTATCAAATAAAATAAAAATAAAAAATAAAAAATGCAATTTATAAAATGCAAAAATCAGCACAGAAAAGAGCAATATATATATATAAATGAATGTAATAAAATATACATTGTTATATGTTATACGCCCTTGTTCAGCAGCCTGATGGCCTGACTGTGGAAGCTATCTCTAAGCCTATTTGTACGACACTTGATACTGCGGTATCGCCTGCCTGACGGTAATAGTGAGTAAAGTTCGTGGCTGGGGTGGGCAATGTCTTTTATAATTCTTTTGGCCTTGGCCACGCACCGCTGGTTGTAAATGTCCAGGAGGGAGGGGAGCTCACCTCCAACGATATACTGGGCCGTCCGCACCACCCTTTGAAGCGCTCTGCGCTCGAGTGCCGTGCAGTTCCCGTACCAGGCGGTGATACACCCTGTCAGAACACTCTCGATGGTGCCGTTGTAGAATGTTCTCAGGATGCGGGGGCCCATGCTGAATTTCTTCAGACGCCTGAGAAAATACAGGCGTTGTTGGGCCCTTTTCACCACGTGTGTGGTGTGCGTGGACCATGTGAGGTCCTCGGAGATGTGCACGCCGAGGAACTTGAAGCTGCTGACCCTCTCTACTGCAACGCCGTCGATGGAGATAGGGCTGTGCTCTCCCCTCTGCCTCCTGAAGTCCACGATCAGCTCCTTGGTCTTCTTGACGTTGAGGGCGAGGCTGTTCTCCTGGCACCACTGCTCCAGCGATCCGACCTCCTCCCTGTAGGCTGTCTCGTCGTCGCCGGCGATCAGGCCCATCACTGTCGTGTCGTCAGCAAACTTGACGATGACGTTGGAGCTGTGCATAGCCATGCAGTCGTGGGTGTAGAGGGAGTAGAGGAGAGGGCTCAGCACGCATCCCTGGGGGGCTCCCGTGTTGAGGGTCAGTGGCTCTGATGTGGTGCTGCCCATCCTCACCACCTGGCGGCGGTCCGACAGGAGGTTCAGTATCCAGCTAGACAGCCGGGTAGCACTCAGTCAGCGGCTAGACAGCCGGGTAGCACTCAGTCAGCGGCTAGACAGCCGGGTAGCACTCAGTCAGCGGCTAGACAGCCGGGTAGCACTCAGTCAGCGGCTAGACGGGAGTGAGAGCACGGCAGTTGGAATAAACCGATTTACAAATGTT
>CM051009.1:29846204-29901204 GCA_027704905.1 Muraenolepis orangiensis | reverse complement strand
GAGCGGGTGAGTTTTGAATGTACCGGTTCTGATACGTTCGCCGTTTGTCGTTACGGTTGCTGTTTCACGCTTCACTACTGCCGCTGTATTACCGTTCATGTTGGGAAGTAAACGTTTCGACTCGACAACTTGTCTCCTACCGTCTCCTACCGTCTCCTCGTTTCTACACACTCCCACAGTGGAATGTGTACTCCCCATTCACTCCCGCAGTATGACTTTTCTAAAACATTATTCTATAAGAAAGAAAGAAAAATACTGTACACAATTCAATAACAATAATAAGAACACTTAAGTGACTGATGGATGATATGTACATGTGGTGAATTGTGCAGACAGCATTTAAAAGCATTTTAAAGTGCCAGTAGTGCACCAGCATCATGAATACAGTGCAGTACAGTGCAGAACAGCGCAGTGGCTGTAATGAGTCCAGAAAGTCCAGCTAAAGCGTGATAGTGTAATGTAATGTAATATGGATGACAATGTAATGATAGGGGCAGCACTTCTAGCAGTTCAGTAGAGAGAGAAAGAGCGATAGAGAGAGAGAGAGAGAGAGAGAGAGAGAGAGAGAGAGAGAGAGAGAGAGAGAGAGAGAGAGAGAGAGAGAGAGGGAGAGAGAGAGAGAGAGAGAGAGAGAGAGAGAGAGAGAGAGAGAGAGAGAGAGAGAGAGAGAGAGTCTGCCTGTGGATAACACTTTTTATCGCCCCTGTTAATTGATGCTTCCTTTGAAGCTGAGCAGTATGTCACCCTCCTCGCCTAACAAGGACCCCCATGCAGTGTGAAGCCTTTGTTCTCACTTCATGACAAACACTCCACACATGAACGGACCTCCTCACGTCTACACCTTAAAGCCGCCACAGACGACGGATTCAGTTGTGTACGATGATTCCATGTCACACTGTGCCATGGAGATGAACCGGTTCAGACCGGCCAGGCGGTACCATCTGCAGGCGTTCTGTTGCCACACTGCAATTTTCAAGTGGAGGCGACGACAGCCGTAGATTTGCCGGCTGTCATTCTGCCATTCAAGAGACGTAATGGGAACAGTTTATCACAGGAAGTAACGCAGCCAGGCTGTCATTCTGCCATTCAAGAGACGTAATGGGAACAGTTTATCACAGGAAGCAACGCAGCCCGGCTTGTTTCAATAGTGGATTTGCATTAAAAAAAAACGAAGAATAGAGAAAAATCTCTTCCTGGATTGGAAGAAGGGGGGGGGGGGGGGGACAGTAGAGGCTGTTGGTTCTCCAAAAAGAGAACCAACCTTTTTTTATAACGATATATATATATATATATATATATATATATATATATATATATATAACGAGTGTCGCCGTCCCGAGCCAGAGGCCATCTGTAGCAGACGGCCATGCCACCAGCCATTAAAGTGAATACTTGAGGGCTACTCCTGAAGGACCTGGTGGGATGTGGTCCATGTCATGTGTATGTGGTGTGGGCCTTTATTAACAACGACCCACAGGTGTGCAGCCTCACCAGCCAATCAGTCTTAATACAGTCACTCACTGGGCTCTAATGGTAGCCACGGCAACACT
Source organism: Muraenolepis orangiensis (assembly GCA_027704905.1). Classification (NCBI taxonomy): domain Eukaryota; kingdom Metazoa; phylum Chordata; class Actinopteri; order Gadiformes; family Muraenolepididae; genus Muraenolepis; species Muraenolepis orangiensis. The sequence goes on along the minus strand of CM051009.1, from coordinate 29,899,654 downwards.
GCACCATAGTTACTGACATCTTCTAACACCAGCCAGAGATTCATGGGGCAAATTCATCGTCCACTGAGCGACCCCAAGACTACACCGATGGTTCACTGTGACCTACAAGTTTACCACAGTGTGGGATTTATGACACACACACAAATGAGCCCTGGGAAATTGCCCATTTGTGAGATATAATAACTTTTGTTAACTTTGTGCATATGCTCTTTCTAGGCTGTTTACACAGAGAAAATGTGATTCTCTCATTTGTTTTAAGTGGATCCAAGCTCCATCGCTTCTAACATCAAACACCTTGTTTTAGTTCAAAATCACATTTGAGTCTAAAAGTGCTTGTGTCGCTCTGAAAGCATTTTGCAAACATAACAACATCTACCACCTGCTCTGCTCGTGTCCGATCCAGGACTCTTACATTATGTGGCAGCGAACAAACGATTCAAATGTAGACAAATCATTTTTTTTAAACAAAACATCCACAGAGCTTCAGAATGGTGCAGAGTGAGAGCATGGTGTTATCAACAAAAATATGTGATTGCGAATCAATTTGTCTGAAATTAATATCCCATTTGTAGCTTAAGGCTCCTTGTCAGTGTGGAATGCTATTCTGCAAATCACCTAGCCGGGGGATCGTACCAGCAACCTTCCGGTTGTGAGGTGACCTCTCTACCTCCTGAGCTACGGCCGCCCCCAAGAACAAACACTCTCTTAAAGGCGTTATGAGTCATTGAAATGTGAATATCCATCCCACCAGTTTGAGCTACCAGAGCCACCTTTTGCCTTCTCTTTTCTCTTTTCTATAGAATGTCTGTACGGTGATGATGTCATTGGCAGCACACCTGTTTGACACCCACTCCTCTGAATGTCCTATAGTGGGACAGCAGTAGCTCAGTCTGTTGGGACTTGACTTGGGAACCGGAGGGTCGCCGGTTCAAGTTTGCCAAATTGGCAATGCCGAGATGCCCTAAAGCAAGGCACCAGACACCCCTATGTATATACAATAGCTGCTCACTGCTCCTAATACTAGAATGGGTAAAATGCAGAGAAACTGTTTTCACTGTGAGTTTACATGTATGTGACCAATATAGAGGATTCAAAATCCTCCAGAATTAGTTTCTGTTAAAACAACATAAGCTGTCTGACCCATCGGCACTATGTGAGAAAAAACTAAACACTGACAACCACCGTATTCATGTTTGCGCCGTTCAGTATTAAACAATGCATAATAATTGTGTTTTGAAGGTCATTTGTTCCTTCAGTCAGGCTGAAGGCCGACTCATCACTCATCTTAGACAAGCAAAATACCAATAAAAAAAATATTGTTTGCTTTCTAACAGGGGTGGGTAACCCTGGTTTGGTTGGGAAACAAGCATGCACCACTTCAGCCCTTTCTGGCCTTTATTGAGGTCTACCTCTGGTTTATATATAGTAAGAAATGACTGTATGCCAAAGGGCTTCATGGTATAGTCTAGTGTTCATTTAAAACAACCCACACCGCATTTATAAAATACCGCAGTTAAAAGTCACCTTTCATCTAGGACTTGTTGTTCTATATTTCTGCCATGGAAAGGTCAAGAAAGCAGTGGTTTCTGAAACTAATGATCATTTTACTTGTAAACATACCATATGCAGCGACTTGGAGAACCGAACATACTATCTCCAGACTCTACCACCAGGCAGCCAATGGTCTTTTGATTAGATAGCATAGGGATTGCGAAAGGGTTCCTGCTCTAGTTGTAGTTCACTGCTCTAGTTGTAGTTTTACCTTGCCATAAGCCCTTATTATTATGTAGAAGATACAAAGACCAACAACTTTAACTTCCACATAAGGTTGGAAGGATGTCAACTTTGTGTACATTGATTAACAGGATTTGACTTCTCGTCGTTCGAGAGGAGCGGCGAGAACGATTTGTAGTGTGAGAGCACCTTTCCAGAGGACTACTGATACAAGATACAAGATACAAGATACAAGATACAAGAAGTACATAGGAACGCTTACTCCCCATTCCCTCCCGCGTTATAAATCTTAAAAACAACACCATAAAAATATAATTTATATATTCAATAAAATAAACAAAAAAAGAGCAGCAAAGTGACTTCAATGATATGTACATGTTTTTTTTGTTTTTTACAAAAATTGTTCAAAATCATTTAAAGTGCCAGTAGTGCAGCAGCATCATGCATACAGTGCAGTACAGTGCAGTACAGTGCAGTAACTGTGAGTGCAGAAAGTATGATAGTATGATAGTGTAATGATAATGACGATGTTATAAAAGTGAAAGTGGCAGCACTCCTAGCAGTTCAGTAGGTCACTGCCTGTGGATAAAAACGATCGTTAAACCTGGTAGTCCTTGTTGTACGGATGCTGCGCAAACGGCGACCAGACGACTGACGACTGACGACTACCACGGCGCAGTCCAAACCATCATGTTGGTGAAGGCACGTGTGGCGATTTCGTGCCACTGAAGGACAGATATTTAAATTGGCAGCTCGGGCATGGCACAGAAATGAGGCACCGGAATTTATGTCACACCTATGTCACACTTCAATCCGGTTGGTACCGGTCGTAAGCCAGTCGGAACCGACTCCTAAGCGGTACCGGGTTTCGGTACCCCCTAACCCTAATAAATGCTTGAACATAATATGTGTCTGGACCTTCATTGAACAACAGTGGTTCAATGTTTACTGGTGAATACACTAGTGGATATCTTGGCCTTGTGAATAGCGTGGCCATGAGAGAAGCTCTTCCCGTTGCCATGCTTTCATGAAACATATATATACAGTATATATATATATATATATATATATATATATATATATATATATGCTTATCTCCTGAAGTCTTTTTCTATACTGTGATATCTGGCTGAAATGCATATGCCCTTGGATCAACAGTCACTTTGTCACAGTTACAATGGGTTACAGGGGGCGTGGCCAGGGCGTGGGCTTTAGTGGCGCACCCACGCACCTGTCAGCAATTATGTTTAGGTTAATGACCTCACCTGGGGGTATATATACCGTGGCGTCTCTTGAGCTCGTTGCTAGATAGTACGTTGTACTCCCTGGATGACACCGTACCAGCCCTCCGGTCATTATACTTACCTGTCTGGTACCTGTCGCTACTCCGACCTCCCGGTATCCAGACCCCTCGCCTGTCCCCGATCACTCTTTGGTTGTACTTCCATTAATAAAGCCTCCCGTTATCCCTTCACTGGTCTGTGGTCTGCGTTCTGGGTCCTACCAACACAACTCGTTGTAACACACTTAGCTTTATGGACGGCATTCATTGCTATTTGGGCAGTCGTTGCTGCTTCTCCAAAAGTGTTCCCAGAGAAAAACAAGCTAAAGTATGAAGTAGAGCTTTGCTGCTAGCGAGCATAACTTTCAATCGGCCAGAAAGATCATTCCTGCTGAGCAAAGTGCTCTCACCGCCGTTACTCTGAGCTTTATAAAAACAAAAAGATAGAAGAGATCAGACTGAATAGGAACATAGCCCTTTTACATTTGGACCTCATCTGAAAAAAAATAGGAGATAGAAATATTGTTGGTGAGTGTCTGTCTAATGTTTGGCCCGTGTTTTTTAAATATATCCATCCATCTTGTTCTGCAAGCCCCAATTGTACCATTTCCCTCTCCTCTCACTTCTACGTAAAGCTTGTTGAATATAAACTTTAAAATGCATTGTGAATGTATGACCTAGTATTTAGTATCATATGTGTTACAGTTTTAAGTGTATTGCAGTACCATAAAGGAAAAAAACCACCTCTGTACGTCTGTCTGGCAACGAGGTTTACTCATTGAAAAACGATTTTACTTTTTTTATACTTTTGTTTTTCGAAAATTCTGTGACATTTATTGAGCGGTCGAGACAAATCGCCTCCACCTTTGGCATTGTGTCAGGGACAAATTGAAAAATAAAAAACATCAACGGTGTGAAGTCGTGTTATCTGGCTCATTACCCAATAGATGATCCACCTTACAGACCCGTCGATTCCCTCAACTCGTCTCCTCAGTTTGGCTCCAAGCTAAACAGATGAGCTTCAATTCTCTTCAATTCTCCTGTTTGGAACAGAAGTTAAACTAATTGTAGGCGCCCCGCTGGGCCATTCACATACTTGGATACGATGGTACTATTATGATGCTAACATTAAAAAAAAGAAAAATGACACACACACACATACACACAAACACACACATATACACACACACACACACACACACATATACACACATATACACACACACATATACACAGACACACACAGTCCATCAGCAGGTGCAGCCAATGGAAATGTTCTACCCCTAATGTGATAATGATAATCTTTACTTTATATGTATATGCACTTGGAAACGTAATGATAATTGGTTCACATAGTGTGACATATTATATCTTGTTTTTTTAAGATATTTTTTTAACCAGCAAGGGATAGGGTTACATTTCATGAGCAAGGAAATAAACAAGTGATTGCTTTTTGGACTCTGCCCTGTTTTGTACCTTTCAGGGGTTTTCTCTCGTTGGACTGTGTCTGCTCAGCCTAATCAGCGCGCCTGCTGGTCCATTAAATATATCTATTATTGTTCCTTGCTTCTATGGCTCTGCTTTTGCGTCCCACCTACACCAAGCGCTGACATTCCACTGAATAAAATAATTACAATACCTTGTATTTGAACTCTTTGCAGCGGTTTTAATTAGTAGAAATGTTTACGGTATCAGTCGCTCGGCAGGAAAGAGGTCCAGAGTTCACTGTTCAGTTTAAAGTTGAAAGTAGTTAAATAAAAATATAGAATAAAATAACTAACAAAGTTTTTGTTGTGGTGTTACATAAGAGGTGTCATGAATAGGAGACATATACAAGCCATTATATAGCTCACTAGAGAGAGAAAAATTAATACCCAGCTAAACTAATTTAGCAAGTATAAATGCTAAGCTTTTAAGCTTTGGTAAAAGTAAAAATGTATTAATGTGGGAACTTGGGTTGAAAACAATAAATACTGAATACAAAAATATAAATAATATATTTGAGCACTGTATGGGGTATTTGACAAGTCCCTTCTTTTTTAAACTCAATCAATTTGCATAGTGTTAACTTTAAATACAATTTACATATAATATACTGTATAAACATATACATATATATATGTATACACAATATTTAATATTTATATATTATCCAGCATATAAAGCTCTTGCTAATGCCATTAGAATAGCACTGGCAAGTTACTAGCATATAAAGCCCAGGCTAATTATCCAGGAGATCCCAGACAGATAGATGCTAGAGACAGGGTTCATTGAGACAGATCTCTGAGTATAAGCAGCAAAGCGAAAATAAATGAGACCACACTCATGAGCCAGGCTACTCACTCTCTAAATGAGACTGAAAGTGTGGCATTATTTATTCTTGGTTGGTAGATCATGTGAATATTTGGTGGACATGTGTTCTGTTTAACATATTAGTATATTTACTCTAAATGTGGTGAAGGTATTTGAATCCCAGCCAAACACTTCTGGGTTTAAACTTCACAATGTCTGCTGTCTACCCGTAGGCATCCGCAAAATAATTTCAGCTGAAAATGGTTGTTTAGGTCTCACATTTCCATCTTATTTAAACTGTTTTACTAGGGAGACATCACTAACATATCTGTCTCCTCAAAGACGTAAATTGGGAGTTGGCAGAATGACAGGACCAGAACCCACAGAACCTCATGACTCAACTTTAGGACCTCTCCTGATGTATGGACTATGAGGGGTTGAATGATGATCACGGTCAACAACCGTTTCTCGCTGCACCTCATCTCCACTGCTTTGAACTCCTGAAGGGCACCACGGATTTCACAAAACTTGATTTGTGGAACGCCATCTCCTTCCCGCGTCCAGGAAGGAGATGGGTGCAAGACGGCCTTCAACATCCCTAGTGGACATTTTGAGTATCTGGTAATTCCATTCAGGCTTACTTATGCCCCTGTGTTTTTTCAGGCATTAATTAACGACGTGTTAAGAGACATAGTAAATAAGTTTGTCTTTGTGTAACTTGACGACCAAAATTTCAAACAAGATCGTTAGACACGATCACCAGGTTCTCTAAAATAAGCTGCTTGTTAAAGCTGATAGGTGTGAGTTCTATGTGTCTCTTCTGGACTGAGTTGTCTCCCCACGCGGCATCAGCAGGGATCCATCCGAGGTGAAGGTGGTGGTTCACCGGCCTGAAGCGACCCCTCTGAAGGAGTTGCAGTGGTTCCTTGGGTTTGCTAAGCACAGATTGATTAAGAAGTACAGAAGCAGGGCCACGGGCATCAGGACCACCTGATGCTCTAACCCGTTGGTTTGGTTCTGCCAGCCTAATGCCTGATTGTTGCAGTCACCTGGAGAATCCTGTGTGCGAGGCCCAGCAGCAGCAGCCTGATCCCGGGGGGAGGAGCTACCGACCACCTGTTCATGACGGCCTCTCAAAGTGGCTCATTCATCACACTTGTCTTGTCACCCTGGAGTAAACCGCAGCCTTCGTCTGTGTTGCTGGTGGCCATCCATGAGGGAGGACACCCAGTCATTCGTCTCTGCCTGTTCTGTCTGTGGGCTCAATCAGTCCCTCCACATAATCCAGTCACCTGCAACCATTGTCAGTCCCAAATGTCATTGTGTAACTAGTTTGCACCAATCCCTACAATATTGTCACAATATCAAAATCTAGGTATGGTCAAAAATATTTTATTTTGTCCATATCACCAAGCCCTAATACACACACACACGCACACGCACACACACACACACACACACACACACACACACACACACACACACACACACACACACACACACACACACACACACACACACACACACACACACACACACACACAAACACACGCACACACACACACACACCACTTTTTCAAGAGATTTAAGAAGTACAATGGAATGGAATTCTCCATTCCCTCCCGAAGTATGACATTCCAGAACAATACGATTAAAATACTATACACAAAAACAAACAACATTTACAGAAAAAGAACAATAAAGTGATTGATGGGTAATATACAAAAAGCATTTAAATCATTTAAAAGTGCCAGTAGTGCAGCAGCATTATGAATACAGTGCAGTACAGTGCAGAACAGTGCAGTAACTGTAATGAGTAAATATGATGAGTCCAGAAAGTCCAGCAAAGTATGACAGTGTAATATTAATGACAATGTTATGTAACTGGCAGTTCGGTAGGCGCACTGCCTGTGGATAAAAACTGTCCTTAAACCTGCTAGTACGGATGCTGCGTAATCGGCGACTGGACGGAAGGGGGGGGAGAAGATATAGCGCCCAGGGTTGTTACAATTTGTTCCCTGAACAAGGTCGTTCCATCTGCCCTGGAAAAGAGCTCGCTACACGCTGCTCTGTACCACCTCCAGAGATCAGCGGAAGGCGGACTGCCACCAGCTACCTGCTCCTCATTGCTGCCCTAGGCAGAAGGTTTGGCTATCAACAAGAGACTCCTTCTCCTTCGTGTTGAATCCCACAAGCTTTCGCCATGCTTCATTGGTCTTCATCCAGAGTCAGGCCTGTCCACCTCAGCTCCCAAGCCCCCTCCATCCCCCATGTTGTGGGCCGTGCTACATTTTGAACAGAAAAGCATCTCCCGCGGTCACCCCATCGTGGTAGAGACGTACAACACCAGTTGGACTGGGAGGGCTATAGACCTGATGATGGGAAGGTGGGTGAGGGAAGGGAGGTGATGGGGAAAGCATATTCTGGACCCTGCCTTCATCACTGACTTCGCACCAACAGCATCCTGACCAGCCAGGTGGAACCGGTTGATGTTTTGTTCCGTACATGTCACCCCCTTTAATCCCCTTCTTGTTGTCTTGTTTCCCTGAATCGTCTCCAGCTGTGTGTCATTGGTTGATTGTGTTCACCTGTGTTTTCCCTTATGTCTCAACAGAAGATCTGACAAAGAACACATGGAAAGGCCAAATAGGTAATAGAAACCTATTTGGCCCTTCCATGTGTTCTTTGTCAGGTTGTCTGTTGAGATTGCTGCAGGAAGCCAATGTTGGCTGTTCGTCCTGTTTTCTTGCCGGTCAAGTAAATTTTTCTAAGTATTGTTATTTTCAGCAAGTTTGCTGATCTAGTTTTCACATGTGGTTTTCTGCCCGTTCTTTGATTGATTGATTGTTTTTTGTTACAGTTTTTACTGTAATTGTGAACTTTTTGCCACGGTCATTTGAACTGTTAGTCCTTTATGAAGTTAACTGTGTTGCGTTCATGAACGGCCTCCTAACTAACTACTTCATTCCTATAATGCAGGGATGAAGTACACAAGTGAAGATGTATAAAAATGGTGCGGTCACAATCGGTTGCCGGGGTCATTAGCCCCACTACAAATACATCAATCACCACCACCACTGTTAACCATTTCCCTCTTTAAAGAGAGCCTGTTGTCATTACTGTCTTTGTGGGAACATTGTGTTCATTTCATTATTATGGACCATTGTGTGACATGAGATCACGACCCCATACCGATCACGTCATGTATTCCAATCAAGCACCGGAGACCTTCTATAGTCCGCCCACACGTGACAAGATGTGTTTGATTGGATGTCAAGGCGCGCCATGTTGGACACGTTGCCCCAGCGTGGTGACGCTGAACGACGGCTCTCCAGAGCTCCTGACCTTAACCTGGGTTGTCAGGTTTAGGTGGGAGTGGCTCTGGTGGCGGTTTGATCCCTGGCTCCTCCAGAGTGTTGGACAGCTGTGTTGAGGTGTTGAGGTGTCCCTGAGCAAGAAGGCTGACCCCCGGCTGCTCTTCAACCAGCATGGCTGACACAATGTGTGTATGAAGGGGTGAATGTGTGGCACTAAAGTGTAAAGTGAGCGGCTGCAGGATATATGAATGCAGTTCACTATCCAAAAAAAAATACACACACGATATATGTCCCCTCCACCTCGGCTAAGTTTGTCCACATACGTGTTCTGCCTGATTGATCAGCGATTAGTAACAAGCGATTCTAATGACTTAGTGCTGTGCGACATTCACGGGGGCATTGATTTGAAGGGCGTATGTTAATCTAAATCGAAATATGGAGGATTTAATCCCTTTTATTGGTCACAAATTTGTTTCTCTGCATTTAACCAATCCTAGTATACGGACCAGTGGGCATATATTGTATAAAGAGCGCCCGGGGAGCAGGGTAGGGGGTCTGGGGCCTTGCTCAAGGGAACCTTGGCAGTGCCCAGGGGTTCCGGGGACTTGAACCAGCGACCTTCAGGATCCCAAGCCAAGTCCCAACAGAGAGCTATCCTGCCGCCCTAAGAATTAGTAAAATATCCTCCTAGTGGGTGACACTAATGCCACTAACCAGGCAGTAGTATAACAGACCAGCAGGGGTGATCCCTGTCTTAGCCTAACGGCCGAGGAGCCATCTTCTGTGATGTGCTTAAAACGATGTGTGCGGAAGAAGATGGACAACAATGTATGACGTTTGGGTCAGAAACATTTGTCAGACCTAAACATGCAGGCCATCACAGGCCAGAGAAGGTTCTGGACCCACTTGTTTTAAGACAGAGAACAGAGAAATAACTTTCACTTTCATAACATTGTCATTAACATTACATTTACATACCTAATTACAAATGGACTCATTGCAGCTACTGCACTGTACTGCACTGTATTCATGATGCTGCTGCACTACTGGCACTTTAAGTGTGTTTAAATAGTTGTGCACATTCAACAGATGTTCATACCATCTATCAGTCACTTTGCTGTCCTTTCTTTGTTCATTTTAATTTTTATTGTATATATTATAATGTTTTTTATGGTATTGTTTTTTGAGATGTTCACTGCGGGAGAGAATGGGGAGCAAGCGTTCCACACACACACACACACACACACACACACACACACACACACCACACACACACACACACACACACACACACACACACACACACACACCACACACACACACACACACACACACACACACACACACACACACACACACAGCAGAAGACCCCCTCCCTGTTCGCTGTACATACGCTGGTAAACGTGTCAACACGTTTGCCAGGAGAACCCACAACATTATTCTTTTTAAAAGCAAATCCCTCTGGTGAGGGCTCGTCGGATGCAAAAACAACACAGCATCGATTTGCTATGAATTATGGGGACAGATTTATGAGCTTATTGTTATTTTTCATTTATATTAAAAGCTGCTATAATTATGATGAATACATTGACTTCATGATATAATATTTATTTCATAACACATATCCTTGCACTATGTTGAAGCGTCACAATATTGTGTCAGCAAGAAGGCCTACTCCTTTACCTATTTGAGTAACAAACAACAAGGTTTTCTATTGCAAGGATTATTTAGACAACAGAGTCATTTTGCTTATTTTATCCAAAGATAATACAGATACAAGGTAGCGTAGGGATGTAGGGGTGAGGAACCTTTGGATGACTAAAGGTAGATTGCGATCCTTGGGAATTGAACCCCGGACCTTTCTGCTGAGAGTGAAACACCCAAGCTATGACTATCCTGCCCTCATTTTCCGATGTAAAAGAATTCCCCAAATCCCAAAAAAAAAACATCAAGTCCAATGTAAAACAGTTGGGTTCCCTACAAAAAAAGATTATCGTAAGAACACCATTTAAAAAAACAAACACATTAAGAGGCTTTGTCATTCAGCAATTTTCTCTTTAAGGCCATTTAGGCCACCAGATCATTAGAGGTCTTCATAAATCCACCACAACCACCACCAGCTCAGGGGTGTGTGTGTGTGTGTGTGTGTGATTGTTAGTGTGTGTGTGTGTGTGTGTGTGTGTGTGTGTGTGTGTGTGTGTGTGTGTGTGTGTGTGTGTGTGTGTGGTGTGTGTGTGTGTGTGTGTGTGTGTGTGTGTGTGTGTGTGTGTGTGTGTGTGTGTGTGTCAGGCTGTCGGCTTCATCGAAGGTTTCAATCCTGGGAATTACTTCCTGCCCTCCATGTAACCCCCCCTCAACCCAAATACTTCAGACCTGTTTCATAGTAATAAACAGAAAACCCATTTAAAATGGAGTCACATTAATACCACGTCATTTTAATCAAATGGAATTTTGACTCAACTTGATAGCATTTATACTTTTCAAGTAATTCATCATAGAATCCTTCAGAACAGTTAACAGTAAAAAGATGAACATTAACCACAGCAACAAGACATAGTCCTATGACTATGAACAATAACAAGATGAACAGTAATACCACTATCAAAATATAGTCCTATGACTGAACAGTAACAAGACATAGTCCTATGACTATGAACAATAACAAGATGAACAGTTATACCAGTACCAAGATATAGTCCTGTGACTGAACAGTAAGAAGACATAATCCTATGAATATGAACAGTAGCAAGATGAACATTAACAACAGTAAGAAGACATCGTCCTATGACTATGAACAGTAAAAAGATGAACAGTAACAACAGTAACAAGACATCGTCCTATGACTATGAACAGTAAAAAGATGAACAGTAACAACAGTAACAAGACATAGTCCTATGACTATGAAGAGTAGCAAGATGTGGCATAGCCCTAATAAACCCAGACATTTCTAATGACTAGTCTAAGGCTGACTTTCATAACAGAAGTTATCATAACAGCGCTACAGAACACATCATAGTAATTAAGCCGATGCTTTTGGTGGTTTTTTTGCGGATGTATTTCTCACTCTTTAGATGGAAACATTGTTTAGTTCTGTCCCTAAATATAATTATATTCTGGTTGCTTGTTATCAGCTGTGGCTTTAGCTTGGCAGGCTTCATGGCTTTGTTTGCACCTGAAGACACATGACGGACTTCAGTCTCCCATCGCTGTTCTCAGAAACCTAGACATAAACTAGACAGATCTACTTTTCAATCCCAGGGTTGCTGGTTCAAACCCCTGCTGCGTAGCAGGGGCGTGGCATCAGACAAGAGAAGCCAGCTGCATCTCCTGCTCACCGACTGTTTGTAGTCGAGACACACTCGGATGCAAGCATAGATGCACTCAGACAAACACACACAAACACACACACAACACACACACACACACACAACACACACACATACACTTTTGCGGAACCGTTGTTTGTCACGCTCACTGCTCTTACGTGATTGGCTGCATTGCCTTAGATATATCTCACTCATATATTACCAGGTCAGCGGAACCTTGGGCAGGCTGGGCCATAAAGAGCTCGGACCAGCGTCCGAGGTTCCATCTGGGTTTAGTACAGTCTGGTTCAAATACAGTCTCAGTGGACGAACAAAAAAACTACACTTGAAGGTCAATTCAAAGCACCTTGGTCTGGGTAACCAGGGAGCATCTTTGCCAACAGGGATAAGCTAGTGTTGTCATTATTGTCTTTAAAGCAGCAACGCTACACTGCAGGGATGCTAGTGTGGGCACTGGCTTAAAAACAAGTTAAAGTAGGCCAAAGTGGGCGGTATTTTAGCGCACATAAACATGCGTGCGTGCACACACACACACACACACACACAGACACACACACACACACACACACACACACACACACACACACACACACACACACACACACACACACACACACACACACACACACACACACACACACACACACAGGCACACACACAAAGGCACTTGAAAATCTCTTGCACTTTCAAAAGAAGTCCATTTGAGATCAATATTTCAATGTCTGATTGCCACAAAGGATTTTGATCATTTTGATGTCTAAAAATCTAAAAATCTAAGCCGAATCATGTCTGAAAAGAAATGTGTATAATGATGCAAAAAAGTTGGAGAGAGTTGGAGTGTGTGTGTGGGGGGGTGGGGGGTGGGGTGTGTGTGTGTGTGTGTGTGTGTGTGTGTGTGTGTGTGTGTGTGTGTGTGTGTGTGTGTGTGTGTGTGTGTGTGTGTGTGTGTGTGTGTGTGTGTGTGTGTGTGTGTGTGTGTGTGTGTGTGTGTGTGTGTGTGTGAGATGGACTGGTGCTAGACACTCTAGGACCCTTGTGTTTTGCTGTGATGGAGGGTTCCCTGCTGTGGCTGTTGTCCCTCAGCACCGACACTTCTATGATGGTTCTGGGCTAACTGCCAAAACCAGACCAAAATACACAAACTAACTAACAAACAAACAAACACACAGGGTCAAATAGGGGGAGCATCCACAGACCAAAAAAAAGACTAACATCCTCCAATCTCATATCTTCACAAAAACGACACCAGACCCTCCCCCTCCCCCTCCCCCCTCCCCCCTCCCATGTGAAAATGTTCCCTGGTGAATCTCTACGACCACTAACACCACAAAATCCACCTAATAGCATTTGGGAGGGCCAGCATATTAGCGCAGTCTGTTGGGACTTGGCTTGGTCCCCAAAACACCTAGGCACTGCCGAGGTGCCCTTGAGCAAGGCCCCTACACTGCTCCCCGGACGGACACTGTCAATTAAAATAGCTGCCCACTGCTCCTAAAACTATGATGGGTGAAATGCAGACAAACCAATTTCACTATGTATGTGACTCCAGATTTAGATTTATAACCCTCACATCATCGTTCACATCGTTTCCATATACCTAAAAAATGGAACTCTTGAAATGTATTCCAATCCAACAAGCAAACACAACTCAACAAAATCAACATCAACAACAACCAAATCATCAAAGTCGTCAGGCATCAAACCGACCGATCGTCGCATACATGGGGTTTAGTTTTGATGACATCACAAATCTTGCATCTGATGACATCACAACCTAAGAAAACGAAAACAAAACCACCTCTTGGGAACCTCCCCCCCACTGCCCAGATTGCCAGGCGATCAGTATTAAATGTAATATGTCGGTACAGCATGCTCTCCAGTGTTATTCAAACTGCATAGTGAGTGTGTAAGACAATTGCTGTCTTTGAAACTGCACGCACACGCACACACACACACACACACACACACACACACTTACATAAACAAACGAGTGAAAGACAGCGAGCAGCGTCGACAATAATTTGTTTGCCGTGAAAAAGAAACTCTCATAAAAGTTTAGAAAGTCAATTTGGCCCACTGAAGCTGAAAGTGTGTTAACTCGGTTAATATATGATATATAATAGGAGGCAATGCGCTGAATTTGGGCTAGCGATGTGCGGACCCAATCTTTTCTCGTTTGCTGAGTGTTCTTGTTTATCACTCATTGTTCTTTTTTACCGAGTGTTCTAGTTCAGAGTGTTCTTATTCACCGAGTGTTCTCGTTCATCACACATACATGCCTCCTTTCCACCAACGCAAGCCTAGTTCTAGCTCTCGGGTGGCGCTAGAGCCGGTTCGCAGTTGGTTCAACTGGCGAGCAGTCTAAGAACCGGTTTGCGTTTCCACCGACTTTTTCGCCGAGAGCCACGTCATGACGTCACTGTTAACGTCTCTGCTTTCCCAGCAGCTCGCGCCAACTTCCACAACAGTGGATTACATGATGATGGAAAAGTGTTGCTCCTGGCTTTCAGGCTACAAACACAGCTGGTCCAACGCGTTGAGCTGCTCGTCTTTAGTGCTACGGACGCCATTACGTTGAAGCCACTAACTGTGATAAAGGACTTTACAAATAAAATGGACTTGACGCTAGAGCTGCATTAATAGTACTTAAACAGAAGGGACCATTTGCCTTTTCTTATTCAAAACTGTCATCTTGTATTATGTTTCTCGGTTGATAAAGCATAATGAAGCGGACATTTATATTTAGAAATGTGTTTTATTTAAAAAAAACATTAAATACACAATATACAATAATTACAAAATGTAAATGTGTCGAGTGCAGTGTAATAAGTCAATGTCAATGAGGCTCAGAGGGCCTCCTGGGCAAGCTGCAGTCCAGTGGGGGCGGTAGCTCCGCATCGACATCGTCGAGGGCAGACGACTCCATAAACAACTAAAACAAAACAAAAGTGCATTAAAACATAGTTCCGTGCAATAACCATGAATGTCTATAATTTATAAAAGGTCTTAATTTGCTGATTAAAAAGAAAATTAATCTGTTCACTGTGACCACACACAACATAAGCTGGAAAAGGTACACAGCTATCCTCACGAAAGAGATGACCCAATCAGCGTGCCGTTAGAAGAAGATGAACAACCTCCTCTGGAGGACATTGAACAGAACAATGAAGAGCAAAAACCAACTGTAACTCTCCTGATGCTTTAAGATTAACAAGACCTGATGAACCAAAGTCATTATGTTATCACGGAGGAAAGATACATGCGCTTAACAGTATGCAGACTAATGCTGGTTCAGAGAATGGCTTTAATGTCCCTGACGACCAGAGAGTGGACAATGATGTTTCCATAGGGGCGGGGCTTCTTGACAGGGGATTTGACAGTCTTGATGATACGATTCCAGTCAATCCTGCTTTGGTTGATGAATGACATTATTTGTGCAATATGTTTATACAAAAAAAACACGAAATAACTGCATTACGTGAAAGTCATGATGCATATGTGGAGAAAACCTTGAACAGACAGACAACATCACAAAGCGTCAAGTTAAGTGTTCAAAGTTTAACGAGTGTTAAACCATATTAAATAATTGTTTATTGACCCTGTAAACTCTGTTCTTGATACAGTTACACACATGTGATTGTGAGTGTCTTTCATGTAATACAACTGTATATAGTTATATATGTGTAGCATTCACAGCAGACACAGCAGGCTTTGAAAAGCTCTTTAAATGTCCTGTATTTCTAAATAGGCATAATGTATTTAATGCTATTTCTAATATAAAATAAATCACTTCGTAAATTAGTTTTGCTCATTTGCTTTCAATGCTACTGATGGCACACACATAAGAGAGGTATAGCACAAACAACAATACTATCTAGTCATCACTTAGTTGTATGTTGATATAATTCCTTAGTGTTAAACATAGATCAACAGCTTCCAGAGGGCTTCTACTGAGGGAACGGTAAGTCCAGTTCCTCCAAAAGTGTCAAGTACAAACATCTTCATCACAAGGAACACAACTGCCAAACACACACATTGTCCTTTGGCACAGTCCTCAGTGTCCCATAAGTCTGGGGTGGAGTACATCACATTTGGGATTCAGATTTATCTTGTGCGCACGCGTTAATTATATCGCGTTTCGCGTAAATATCTTGTGCGCACTTTAGGGGCTCTGTAATATAGTGTTAAATTGTAGGAAATTCCTAGTGCGGGAGGGATTGGGACGAAAGCATTCCATTGTACTTTGTCCGACTGATTCAATGCCCTGGCTTTTGCAGTATTATGAACCTTTTGAACTGGATGCCAGGGGTGACATTCCCAGGAAATTCACAAGCAGCGCACAGTGATGTGTTGTGATGTGTTTTCCATCACCCAGCAGTGGTGGTTCCGCCAGAGAGGGTGGGCGGAGCTACACCCTCTTGCTCTTTAGACTCCTCCTCCTCTTTAACTCACTTGTGTGTGTGTGTGTGTGTGTGTGTGTGTGTGTCAGCTAGTGTTTCCAGAAGTAAACCAAAAGTGACCCGAAGTGAGGTGCAAAAAACAAACACCTGCAATATCCGCTTATCACCGTTGATCGCGGAAATGTTCCAGATCGACACTTTTAGAAACAGTACTTTCAAAGGTTGTTGAGGTTTCCCACAGTGACATTCTTACCAAAACAAATGTTCGCTCACAGTGAAAGTGGAAAGAACCTGCATTTGAAAGATATATTTTCTGGTAGTAAGAAATAAAACATAGTCCACAGAAAATATGTCTCCTCTATTGTGGAACACCATGGTAAGTTATAAAACCTGTCAGTGCTGTCGAAAATGGGTTTTTTTGTCTGTGTAATTACTTTGGTTTGAATTCCCCATGTTTACTTTTCATGAGCTAAACTTCCTGGCGGTGACATTGATTGTTGGTTTGTTTCTTTGTTTGTTGAAAAGGTTCCTTTATACCCAACTGTAACTCCCTCTCATGCAATGATGACAGCTATGCGTTCTTTATGATACTGATAGGATTTATTCAATCCAAACCGTGAGAACTGTGAAACACACACATGAAATACAATAAATCACAGATCAAACAATAACAACATACATTCATATTATTTCTACTTCGTCTCTTAGTGTCACATGTCTTTACAATATTGTTAACCAAAATTAACTTAACCTACAAAACACATTAAATCCTTCTGCAATAATAATAATAATAATAAACTCACTTAACAAACATTTCGTTAGCACTTTAGCTACCTGGCTTGAGCTTACACACAGCTAACAACCACAACACCAAACGTACCTTATTGGCTGCATGCAATAAGAGAGGAAATTATGGAACTTCACTGACTGAACTGATCGACCGAACTGACTAACTGTGACGGAACTTTCTCTTATATAGAGATTTCTACACGCGTGTGCGTCGGCATAAAACATCCCCGGAACACTGTGCGCTTCAACCATTAGTTCCGCTCTTACTCTACAGCATTTAGGTAGAAACCAAAAACTGGTAGGAACCAAAACTCAAACTGAACACAGAGGCAGTTACACCAACTGTGGTTTATTTGTAGCCAAATAATCATAAATATAAAGGCAGACACACACAAGCTACATTTATGGTATTATTTTTTATTGTGGCCTTAACAATGTGCAACATTAATTGTTTGGAGGAATGACTATTATGACGATTATAAATAACTACAAATAAAGGATTAGTTCCCTTAATAAATTCCCTAATGACTAAAAAAGTGGCATTCCTCTGTACCACAGGACATCAGAAAGTACACATACAGAGTAAGTAAGTTACACACATTATCATCAACCATCATGAATAAATGTGTGTATGGATAATTGAAATACAACACTCACGACTCACTTGGTGAAAGCACGGTAGCGATCATATTTCAGCGAGTCGGTGGTTCCGAGCGGTGTATCACATGTGTACACGAATCAATGAACATCATACGTATACACAATCATTGATCAACTAACAAACAAAGGATTTTTAACAGGCGTGTTTGGTTTGATTGATAATAATATGGACCCTTTAATGAGTCTCCTCACATGTTTTCACAGCAGAAGGAGCCCAGAAAGAAGTACATTTGATTCATTCATATTGAATATTTTCTCAACCTTTCCTAAATATATATCATTTTTTGCAAGGCGTCTTTTGAGAGTTAAATGTGTGTTGACTACATCTTAATGATATGCGTTGTGGTAATAGCGGGCTGCCAAGCGGATACAGAACCAAATTACATTAATGTTATTACGTTGCAGCTGCCGCTGCGCAGAATCCACACGTTGAAATATGCACGTTGAAATATACGCCGAGATGTTCCAGCAAAGCCTGGACCGTACCAAGCAGTCCACTACAAAAAGTGATCCCAAACTCTATCAATCCTCCACGTTGAGGAGACAAGGAGAGACGTCTCAGGAATGGAAACAAGTCATCATTCTGAGAGCACCACCTGATTAATTACAAGTTATAAAAACACATAAACCATAAAACCATAATACCGAAAGCAGTTTAATATGAAATCTGATTATATAAAACATTGAATATATATAAACAAATATACACACATATATATATAACTTTATTTATTTTTCGTATATTTCAGTTACTTTATAGGATTATAGCAAGTCTCCATGTGTGCTATCACATATGAGCGCCAAACACTCTTGGAATTACGGAACAATACAACCACAGACAACGCAACAAAGGACTGGGACTTACATGTCGAGATCCAGAGGGACAATGGAGAGGGGGGGAGGGGAGCCCATTCCCCGACCGGAGCCACCAAGCCCCGGGGGGAGGGGAGCCCCCAAGCCCCGGGGGGAGGGGAGCCCCAAGCCCCGGGGGGAGGGGAGCCCCCAAGCCCCGGGGGGAGGGGAGCCCCCAAGCCCCGGGGGGAGGGGAGCCCCCAAGCCCCGGGGGGAGGGGATCCCCCAAGCCCCGGGGGGAGGGGAGCCACCAAGCCCCGGGGGGAGGGGAGCCCCCAAGCCCCGGGGGGAGGGGAGCCCATTCCCCGACCGGAGCCACCAAGCCCCGGGGGGAGGGGAGCCCCCAAGCCCCGGGGGGAGGGGAGCCACCAAGCCCCGGGGGGGAACAACAAATGCGTCCGCAGGAGAGGGTCCTGTGGCGGCCTACTGGTTAGGACACGCCGGAGGGGATGGAACCCAGCCCTACCGAGCATTCTCCTCGCCAACGTCCAGTCTCTCGCAAACAAGTCAGACAAACTGAACTGCCATATCGCCTCGCAGCGGGACATCAGGGAGTGTTGCGCCATGATTTTTACGGAAATGTTGCTATCCTCCGTTATTCCTGATGAAGCAATGCAACCATTTTTCTTTTTTTCCGACTGACAGAATAGCTGAGTCCATGGGGAAGAACAAAGGTGATCCGTATGCTGCTTGGTGAGCAACAGCTGGTGTACGGACGTTCAGGTGCTTTCTCAACACTGCACATCTAATCAGGAATTACTGGCAATCAAGTGTCGCCCTTTTTACCTGCCGAGGGAAATCTCCGCTATTCTCATGGTGGCGGTTTACATCCAACCAACCACCAACTACTATCAACACATTGTCATATACAGAAAATTATGTTAAGTTAATTCAATTTGTTTTTGTCTTGTGCTTGTGGTGTTTTGTGATTGCCTGTTTAATTTTGAAATCGAACTTTTCCCCTTATGTTTTCCCGCCTGTGTGATTGTCTGCCCCTCCCCAAAAGAGCACTTGGTGCTCTTTTGAGTTTAAGCTTTTCCCTCATCTGAGTGGTTTTTGTGTTGCATTTTATCAGTAAAGACTCTTTATTTTGATACTTTTGTCTCAAGTCGTGCATTTGGGTTTGGGTCCATAGTTCGGTCGTGACACACATCTCATGTTCCACAAGACATAACAAGACTCTTGATCACTGCTATACTACCATTAAGCACGATTATCACGCTGTTGCACAGCTGGCTTCATAAAATTAGACCACGCCTTCATGCTTCTACTTCCTGTTTACGAAGTTTGAAGTTAAAGTCCACGCCCACAGTTGTAAAAAAACGTGCATCGCTGGACAGATGACGCCTTACTACATCTGCAGAGGGGGCTGGAAATCACTAACTGGAGTGTATTCAAGAGACCACTGACCTTGATGTGTATGCAGATGAAAAAACTTAAGGAACAAAGTACCACTTTCACAACAGTCGACTCCGATCACTACAATAAGGCAAAGTATGAACTCAGAAAAGCCATCAAGAAGGGTAAATTGGATTACAAAAACAAATTGGAATTACAGTTTGGGGGCTCTGACATCAGACGTATGTGGCAAGGTCTGAGGGTCCAAGGGGGACTACTTTTACACTAACTTTGAAAGGGAGAGCTCTGAGCTGATCAACAAATTAAACATTCACCAAGAGGACTATGTCCTAGAACTGTCCGGGTCCGAGGTCTGCAGAACATTTAGGAGGGTGAAGGCAGGGAAGGCAGCTGGCCCAGACGAAGTT
This sequence comes from Muraenolepis orangiensis, assembly GCA_027704905.1. Classification (NCBI taxonomy): domain Eukaryota; kingdom Metazoa; phylum Chordata; class Actinopteri; order Gadiformes; family Muraenolepididae; genus Muraenolepis; species Muraenolepis orangiensis. Next base: position 29,879,236 of record CM051009.1, on the reverse strand, counting down.
CCATCCTGTGTCTTCAAGACCGGCGCTGACCAGCTGGCTCCTGTGTTCACCGACAGTCTGTTGTCCCAGCGTCCTTCAAAGCAGACAACCATTGTGCCTTTACCGAAAAAGACCAAGGTAACATGCCTCAATGACTATCGTCCAGTGGCTTTAACACCCATAGCCACGAAGTGCCTGGAGAAACTTGTCATGTCACATATTTACTTTTCCATCCCTGAGTCCCTAGACCCACTCCAGTTTGCATACAGACCAAACAGATACGCAGACGACGCCATTTCCCTGTTACTACACACGGCCCTGGAGAACCTTGACAGGAGGGACACCTACGACAGACTGCTGTTCATTGACTACAGCTCGGCGTTCAACACCATCGTTCTCTACAAGCTGGTCGTGAAACTGAGGGACCTAGGTCTTGGTGCCCCCATCTGTAACTGGATTATGGACTTCCTGATGGGCAGGCCTCAAGTGGGGAAGATTGGGAACAACATCTCATCCACTCTAGTCCTCCGGGGACTGAGGCAGCACCCCAAGGCTGCTGCCTCAGTCCCCGGCTGTACTCGCTGTACACACATGACTGTACTGAAAAACAGTACAGAGATGAGGTAGTAGTAGTAGGTAATCGCTGACACGATTGTGTGAGGACAACAGCCTCGCACTGAATGTCAGCAAGACTAAGGAGCTCATCGTGGACTTCACCCTGGGCACCATCTCTTATCCCCCCTGCCGTCTGGTCGCCGGTTGCGCAGCATCCGTACAGCAAGGACTACCAGGTTTAAGGATAGTTTTTATCCACAGGCAGTGCACCTACTGAACTGCTAGGAGTGCTGCCACTATCATAACATGTCATTAACATGACACTGTCATACTTTGCTGGACTCATTAAAACTACTGCACTGTACTGCACTGTATTCATGATGCTGCTGCACTACTGGCACTTTAAATGCTTTTTAATCTTGTGCACATTCAACAGCTGTTCCTACTCTATCAGTCACTTTGCTGTCCTTTTTTTGTTCATTTTTATTTTATTTTATATATTATTTTTATAGTATTGTTTTTGGAGATGTATACTGCGGTAGGGAATGGGGAGTAAGCATTCCAAATCAGAATATTACAAATGGCAAATAAATATATTGTATCTTGTATCTTGTATCTTGTCCATCATAAAGGACTGCAACCACCCTGGGCTCCATCTCTTCTCCCCCCTACCGTCTGGTTGCCGGTTGCGCAGCATCCGTACCTTAAGGACTACCAGGTTTAAGGACAGTATATCCACAGGCAGTGACCTACTGAACGGCTCGGAGTGCTGCCACTATCATCATAACACTGTAAATAATAATAATTACACTTGTATACTTTGCTGGACTTTCTGGACTTTCTGGACACTATACTGCACTGTATTCACGATGCTGCTGCACTACTGGCACTTTAAATGCTTTTAAATATGTATGCACAATTCAATGTTGTTCATACAATCTACCAGACACTTTGCTGTCCTTTTTTAGTTTATTGTTATTGTATAAATGATTTGTATTTGTATTGTATTGTTTTGGATATGTATACTGTGGGAGGGAATGGGGAGTAAGCATTCCTATGTACTGGTTACAAATGGCCAGGAAATATCTTGTATCTTGTATCTTGTAAATTGATTGGATCCTTATTATATGGGATTTATTTTGGGTGTCAATTTGTGTGCTAGACACCTCAGGCGTGCACCTGTGTGACTGATATTCTATCTACTCCACCGCACCTGTACATGACATGGTATGTGTGTGTGTGTGTGTGTGTGTGTTTATGTGTGTGTGTGTGCTGAGGATGGCAACATATTTCCTATCAGGGATGATGAATAAAGCACTCTTGAATCCAAGGCTGATCTCCTTATCCTCTTCCTCATTGACGTTTAAATATTGCAATGTTACGAGGTGATAGAGCAAAGACAACCTCTCTCTCTCTCTCTCTCTCTCTCCTCTCTCTCTCTCTCTCTCTCTCTCTCTCTCTCTCTCTCTCTCTCTCTCTCTCTCTCTCTCTCTCTCTCTCTCTCTCTCTCTCTCGCTCTCTCTCTCTCTCTCTGTGAAAAAAAGGGTTTGCTTTGTTATTTTCTTTGACTCGTCTGAATGTCCCATAAGTTGTCATCTGACTCTGGCGACGTCCTGCTTCTCATTGGTTGGTTGATTGGGTGGTAGTTGATTGGGTGGTAGTTGATTGGGTGGTAGTTGATTGGGTGGTAGTTGATTGGGTGGTAGTTGATTGGGTGGTAGGTAATGAGGTTCTTTGAGGCTGTAGTAGTGCTGCGTGTCCCTGGATCACAATCAGCCTAATTGGTTCAATCTCGCTATTCAAGCGGCAATAGAGAGAGAGGGAGATAAAAAGCAGACGACGAGTCCCAACGAGTGTTGGGACTTTTGGAGTGACATGAAGAGGGATCCCATTTGGGAGGCGGGGCATGGAGACGCTGTCTTTGGTGATGGAATTGTTTTTGTGCGCACACACGCACACGCACGCACACACACACACACACACACACACACGCGCACGCACGCACACACACACACACACACACACACACACACACAATGTGTCACTGGTGATAGGATCCCTATTTTTGGGGATTTATTTTGGGAGTCAATATTTTGAGATTTTGAAATATATTCTATCTACTTATCTACAGGACATGGTGTGTGTGTGTGTGTTTGTGAGTGTGTGTGTGTGGGGGGGGGGGTTATGTGTGTGTGTGTCTGTGTGTGTGTCTGTGTGTGTGTGTGTATGTGTGTGTGTGTCCATGCATGTGTGTGTGGATAGAATAGGGATGAGGACGGCAACACATTTCCTGTCAGGGATGATCAATAAAGCACTCTTGAATCAATAATATCCATGGATGATCTCCTTATCCACTTCCTCATTGATGTTTGAATATTGCAATGTTACGGGGTGATCGAGCAAGGAGAACCTCTCTCTCTCTCTCTCTCTCTCTCTCTCTCTCTCTCTCTCTCTCTCTCTCTCTCTCTCTCTCTCTCTCTCTCTCTCTCTCTCTCTCTCTCGACTTCTCCAGTGCGTTCAACACCATCCGGCCTGCCCTGCTGGGAAGTAAGCTGACGGCGATGAAGGTGGACTCTTCCCTGGTGTCCTGGATTACTGACTATTTGACGGGTCGTCCACAGTTTGTCAGACTGCAGGACTGTGTGTCTGACACTGTGGTCAGCAGCACTGGTGCTCCACAGGGAACTGTTCTTTCCCCATTCCTGTTCACCCTTTACACCTCAGACTTCCAGTACAACTCTGTGTCCTGCCATCTGCAGAAGTTCTCGGACGACTCTGCAGTTGTTGGTTGTGTCAGCGAGGGAAACGATGAGGAGTACAGGGGCGTCGTGGACTCCTTCGTTGAGTGGTGTGAGCTGAACCATATGCAGCTCAACACTGACAAGACGAAGGAGATGGTGGTGGACATCCGCAGGAGGAAATCCACACCCACACCCATTTCCATCAAGGGTGTGTCCGCTGAAGCTGTCCAGGAATATAAATACCTGGGAGTTCATCTGGACAACAAACTGGTCTGGGCCAAGAACTCTGAGGCGGTTTACAAGAAGGGCCAGAGCCGTCTTTACTTCCTGCGGAGGCTCCGGTCCTTCAACGTTTGCAACAAGATGCTGAATGTGTTCTACCAGTCGGTGGTAGCCAGTGCCATCTTCTCCGGAGTCGTGTGCTGGGGAAGCAGGTTGAGATCAGCAGACGCCAACAAGATCAGCAGGATTGTCAGGAAGGCTGGCGCTGTCCTGGGGGTCCAGCTGGACTCCTTGTTGGTGGTGTCTGAGAGAAGGATGCTGCGCAAGGGTAGTATCCTTGACAACAACTCTCACCCTCTCCATCAGGTGCTGACCTCATATAGAAGCACCTTTAGTAACAGACTCATTCCACCCAGGTGCACCACAGAACGCCATAGGAAGTCCTTTCTTCCTGTGGCCATTAGACTCTTTAATTCCTCTACCTCGGGTCGTGAGAGGGACAGTGGAGACTCAGTGACCTGAGGCCAACGTACTTATTTTTATTTTTTATTTTTGGTCAATGCACTGTAATCATCTCATTGTACTTTGCACTGTAAATTCTATTTCAAATCCGAATTCACTTTTCACTTTTTCACTTTTCAGTTGAGTTATTTATTAATATATTATTACTGCCAATTTGCACTATACGTATTGTTGTGTATTGTATATACCTACGTATTACTGTTATAATACTGTAAATTATCTTCATTTATCAATACATTTAGACTTCATTTAGAATTATTTTAACTATTTTTGTTTATAATAGTTTTATTTTAGTTAGTTGTTGTTTTGTTTTTTAGCTTAGGTATTAGTATTTTTGTGTGTGCATTTATTCCCCCTGTGTCAACTGTTGCACCTTAATTTCCCTCGGGATTAATAAAGTTTTCTGAATCTGAATCTGAATCTGAATCTCTCTCTCTCTCTCTCTCTCTCTCTCTCTCTCTCTCTCTCTCTCTCTCTCTCTCTCTCTCTCTCTCTCTCTCTCTCTCTCTCTCTCTCTCTCTCTCTCTCTCTCTCTGCCTACCAGTTGGTACAGTCTATCGGACAGGCTGGTAGGGCAAAAGGAGGGAGTAGGAATGTGTATAATGTGTATAGGAGATGGTGAAGAAGAGCAAGAGGGGGAGAGGGGTAGGAGGAGAGGGGAGAGAGGAGAAGGATGAGTGGAGGAGGAGAGAGGGGGAGAGAGAGGAGGAGGAGTGGAGGAGGAGAGAGAGGGAGAGGGAGGAGGAAGAGTGGAGTTGGAGGGAGGGGAAGAGAGAGGAGGAGGAGAGGGGTAGGAGGGAGGGGGAGAGAGAGGAGGAGTGTGGTAGGAGGGAAAGGGGGAGAGAGAGGAGGAGGAGTGGAGGAGGAGAGAGGGGGAGAGAGAGGAGGAGGAGTGGAGGAGGAGAGAGAGGGAGAGGGAGGAGGAAGAGTGGAGTTGGAGGGAGGGGAAGAGAGAGGAGGAGGAGTCGGGTAGGAGGGAGGGGGAGAGAGAGGATAAGGAGGAGAGGGGTGGGAGGGAGGGGGAGAGAGGAGAAGGACGAGTGGAGGAGGAGAGAGGGGGAGAGAGAGGAGGAGGAGAGGGGTGAGGAGGGAGAGAGGGGGAGAGAGGAGAAGGACGAGTGGAGGAGGAGAGAGGGGGAGAGAGAGGAGGAGGAGTGGAGGAGGAGAGAGAGGGAGAGGGAGGAGGAGGAGTGGAGTAGGAGGGAGGGGAAGAGAGAGGAGGAGGAGTGGGGTAGAAGGGAGGGGGAGAGAGAGGAGGAGGAGTGGGGTAGGAGGGAGGGGGAGAGAGGAGAATGAGTGGGGTAAGAAGAAGAGGGGGAGAGAGGAGGAGGATTAGTGGGGTAGGAGGTAGAGAGAGAGAGAGAGGAGGAGGAGGAGGGGAGAGTGGGGAGAAGGTAGAGAGAGAGAGAGGTAAATGAGGAGTTGGGTAGGAGGGAGAGGGAGGTAAAGGAGGAGGTGGTAGGAGGGAGAGGAGAGGTAAATGAGGAGTTGGGTAGGAGGGAGAGGGAGGGAAAGGAGGAGGAGAAGTGAAGTAGGAGGGAGAGGGAGAGAGGGGAAGGAGTGGGGTAGGAGAGAGAGAGGAGACAGTTTAGCGAAGAGAGGAGAAGACATGTGAAAAGATGCATCCGAACACGATGGAGAGATGAAGTTAGAGAGAGAGAGCGTGAATTGCAATGAGAAGAGAGAGAGATCATCTTCCACACAGTTCAGACTCAACACCTAAGATCAGACCCACTTCATTAGGGGTTATGCTTTGAGAATGCTAACAATTACACTGTAATATCAAATAATGAATGAATCATGAATTCAGTCAAATCTGAAATTTCATTCCAAATGACTGGATTATAACCCAGCCCTTTCTGGCCTAGATCAGATATAACCTTATCAAGTCAATTCAAGTCAAGTTTATTGTCACTTCACAGTTTACACAAGTATAAAGCAGTGGTGTGAAAATCTTATGTGCAATACCCGACGACAGACAGTAGTTATAAAAATAAGAACACTCTTGATGGTGCCGTTATAGAATGTTCTCAGGATGCGGGGGCCCATGCTGAATTTCGTCAGACGCCTGAGGAAATACAGGCGTTGTTGGGCCCTTTTCACCACGTGTGTGGTGTGCGTGGACCATGTGAGGTCCTTGGAGATGTGCGCGCCAAGGAACTTGAAGCTGCTGACCCTCTCTACTGCAACACCGTCGATGGAGATAGGGCTGTGTGCTCTCCCCTCTGCTTCCTGAAGTCCACGATCAGCTCCTTGGTCTTCTTGACGTTGAGGGCGAGGCTGTTCTCCTGGCACCACTGCTCCAGCGATCCAACCTCCTCCCTGCAGGCTGTCTCGTCGTCGCCGGCGATCAGGCCCATCACTGTCGTGTCGTCAGCAAACTTGAAGATGACGTTGGAGCTGTGCATAGCCATGCAGTCGTGGGTGTAGAGGGAGTAGAGGAGAGGGCTCAGCACGCATCCCTGGGGGGTTCCCGTGTTGAGGGTCAGTGGCTCTGAGGTGGTGCTGCCAATCCTCACCACCTGGCGGCGGTCCGACAGGATGTCCAGTATCCAGCTGCAAGTGGATGGGGGCACGCCTAGACCTCTAAGCTTTGTGTCGAGCTTGGCAGGAACTATCGTGTTGAACGCTGAGCTGTAGTCCACAAACAGCATTCGCACATATTTCTTTCCCTCCAGGTGGGAAAGGGCAGTGTGGAGGGCCATGGCAATTAAGTCGTCTGTGGATCTGTTTTGACGATATGCAAATTGCCATGGATCCAGCGTGGCAGGTAACACGGAGCAAATAAAGTCATTGACGAACCTCTCGAAGCATTTGCTGACAATCGAGGTGAGGGCTACAGGTCTATAGTCATTCAGGCATGTTCCCTTGGGTTGTTTAGGGACAGGCACGATGGTGGACATCTTGAAGACCGTGGGAACAACAGCCTGGGACAGGGAGAGTTTGAAGATGTCTGCAAAGACTCCTGCCAACTGGTCTGCGCATGCTCTGAGGACGCGGCCCGGGATGTCGTCGGGGCCTGCCGACTTACGGATGTTCAGCCGCTTGAAGGTGCGGCGCACATCAGCCTCCGAGATGTTCAGCAGGCTGGTCTCCTCAGGCGGCGCTGGCTTCGGCGGGCTGCCGTTCACGTCGAACCGAGCAAAAAAAGTATTTAGCTCTCCTGGGAGGGAGGTAGAGGAGTTCTCTACACAACTGGTTCTCCCTCTGAAGTTCGTTATCGTCTGTAGCCCCTGCCACATACCCCTCGCGTCGTGGCTCTTGAATTTATCTTCCACTCTGTCCTTATACTCCCGCTTGGCAGAGACGATGGTCTTACGGAGGTGTAGGGCACGCGTGTAGGGCAGCGCGAACATCACCGTTAATCCACGGTTTCTGGTTGGGATATATCCAAACCGACTTGGTCGGAACAACGTCATCTATGCACTTCTTGATGAACCCGGTGACCGAGGACGCGTACTCGTTGATGTTATTGTCCGAGGCAACGCGGAACATGTCCCAGTCAGCGCGATCAAAACAATCCTGCAGCATAGAGTCCGATTGGTCCGACCAGCATTGGACCTCCCACACAGCGATCGGTTGCTGCTTCAGTCTCTGCCTATAGGCGGGGAGTAGCTGGATAGAGCGGTGTCTTATTTGCCGAACGCACTGTGTCCATGTTGGCTTGTGGAGGAATGTAAACAGCGGTCACGGTTACCGCTGTAAACTCCCGAGGTAGCCAGTGTGGACGGCACATCAGGTACTCCAGGTCCGGGGAACAGAAATACTTGAGGGGATGTACATGACTTTGGTTGCACCAAGATCTATTTATCATGAGACATACCCCCCCTCCGCGATCTTTACCGGAGAGAGCCTTTGTTCTGTCCGCCCGGTGGACGGAAAATCCCGTCGGCTCGATAGCTGCGTCGGTAACCCCCTCCGACATCCATGTCTCCGTAAGGCAGATGATACAATTGTCCTTAGTTTCCCGGTGGAATTGAATACGAGCCTGTAGCTCGCTTAACTTATTGTCCAGAGACTGTACATTAGCCAGTAGAATGGTGGGTAGTGGGGGCCGATCGGATCGACATCTCAGCCTGACTAGCACGCCGGCTCGCTTCCCTCGCTTCTTCCTGCGACGCTTGCGTGTAATCGTGCCCAAGATGGTCGGATATCCAGCTGTGACTTCGGGCGGGACGTCCGAGTCGAAAGAATGAAAAAACTCCGGTAGGCGGCGAGCGACTGTCAATCTGATCTCCAAAAGTGTGCAAAAGTTATAAATGAACGTGCTGCTAACTTCCTGAATAAAGATAGTTGCGATAAAAAGAATAAATAACAAAAAACTGCGTCGTCATGCCGGAGCTCGCGACACGGCAGCCATCACGTACGGCACCATACTCCAACAGAAACTGCAAAACAGCACACACACATGCGCGCACAAACACACACACACACACACACACACACACACAAACACTGTGTGTGTGTATGCGTGTGTGTGTGTGTGTGTGTGTGTATGCGTGACAGAGGTCCGTCTGCCTGGAGACATCAAATAGCGGGGCCCCTCAAATTCAACTTTTATGGTCAGGAGGGACCCCCCCCCCCTAATCCCACCCACATATTTCCATGTTCTCAGCCTTCTTCCTGTTCTGTTATCACTCTCCTTTATCCGATAGGAAACAATGCAAGGCTTTTTTCTTTCTGAACCGCGGGAACAAAAGCTATTTGAATGTTGAAGGTTATAGGGAAAGATTATGTGGGAAGAGAACAGATTGTCAGGGTTGCCCTTCGGAGAAGACAATGTCACGCAAATCATTTTCTTTGCCGTGGCAACAAGAAGCAAAAATGTATAGTTGTTGTACACTGTGTGTGAGAGTGTGTGCATGTGTGCGAGTGTGTGTATGTGTGTGAGAGTGTGTGTGTGTGTGTGTGTGTGTGTGTGTGTGTGTGTGTGTGTGTGTCTGTGCGTGCATGTGTGTGTGTGTTTGTGTGTGCGTCCGTACGTGCGTGTGCGTCTGTACGTGCGTGTCTGCGTGTGTGTGTGTGTGTGTGTGTGTGTACGGTGCGTGTGTGTGTGTGTGTATGTCTGTATATATATATACAGCATATCAATAGGCTATGTAAATAAAACCAGGCGACACAAACATGAGACCTTTTTTAAGCTTCGTATTTTCCTTTAAAATTGACTCCCAACCGTTTATCCACAAGGTGAGAAAAACATCAAATATCCAATTAGATCGCCAATGGCCGCTGAAAAAGCATTAGCACTGGCGTAACAGCCATTTTCCCCAAATGCAATGCGTGATATGTGCCTCGTCTCCCGACCGTGAGTGAAAGTGATCCAGCTGGGGTGTAACAAATTAAATGCATTCCACTGTATCATACAAACGCTAATGTTTACTGATTATGTAATTACTCCCGTTAGAAAGGCATTAGCAGGGCGATTACAAGCACATCAATCGGAACTCAACGCTCCTCATGGCGCTGAGCTGAATCCCCTCCGACTGTCACACGCATGTTAAGTTATCGGAAATAAACTATTCATGCTAATCTCCGATACTTGAAGCTACACCGAGAGAACACAACAAGTTGAAATTGGTACATTTTGATTGAAGAGCTCTCTGTCTGTTGTGTGTGTGTGTGTGTGTGTGTGTGTGTTCTCTGTGTGTGTGTGTGTGTGTGTGTGTGTGTGTGTGTGTGTGTGTGTGTGTGTGTGTGTGTGTGTGTGTGTGTGTGTGTGTGTGTGTGTGTGTGGTGTGTGTGTGTGTGTGTGTGTGACTTTGTGCGTGTGTGTGTGTGTTTGTGTGTGTGTGTGTGTGTGTGTGTATGTGTGGGTATAACGCATTACATTAGGGAAAATGGCTGTTGCGCCAGTGCTAATGCTTTTTAAGTGGCCATTGACAATCTCTGTCTGCGTACTAGCGTCTTTCTAAGTAGATCGTTACGTAGATATTGTTCTTTTTTTTGCCAACTCATTGCACTTTTACCTGAACATATTGTACTTTCACCTGGGCACTGGCTCAGTTCTTGGAGAACTTGTTACGAATGAAATGCACTTTTGACTTCTGGTGACGAGTTGTTCTCTTACCTTCCTTTGTTGAAACACACTATTGTTAAGATCCTTTGGAAAAACCGTCTGCTAAATGACTGTAATGTAAATGTAATGTCTGTACCTCAAGGTATAACCGTTATTCTATACTTTAACGATGTTTAAAAATAATAATAATTGTAGAGTATTCCCAAACATTCACTCTCTGTCTAAATAGTGCCACTGTTATATGTGCCTGCATTTCCATGTCTTAAATACAGGTTGACGTTCTATTTTTAATTTGTTCCAATTTGCCCAAGGGTAAATTGAATGAACTTGAAGCCAATTACGCTTAACTAACGAGAACTAATGGAGAGTTCCCTTTAATGACAATGTGGCTGTTTCCTGGCCCAGACTGGGTTAGCTAGTGCCCTAGCTATCGGTTCCGATGGTATGTAGTCCTGTTGTTTATTCATAATATAGTATAAGTAAATGGATGTTTCACAAATACTTTTACGGCCATATGCAGTACTGCCATTACTAAACCACAAATAGTTTGTAGTGTACTCGTTCACTGTCAGTGCCTCGTCTGATGAATGAAGTCGCAATTCTTGTTTAGCCTACATGCAGCACTGAAGTTCGCAAATAAGTTCACGGCAATTCAGATTCAGAATTCAGATTCAAGATTCAGGATTCAACATTCAAGATTTGTATTTGTTAGTTTTGTATTCATTGTTTATCACTTATTATTGAAATGCAATGCATGCTCCGGCTGTCATATGATGGGCTCCTTCACAACACTAACGTGTTGGCAGAATATACATCTGCCTCTCAGACCACTACGCTCTCAACCGGATGTAAACCAGTTCCTGTAATGTCCATCTATGCACTGTGGACATAACAGAAGTTGTATAATATTATACAACTAGCCTCTGTAGCTTATTCTGAGCGTTGTTTTACGGGGTTGGTTTGTGGGTACATTTTCGACAGCTTGGGACACTTATGATGCACTACAATGACACTACTAAGTCAATTCAAATGTGGATGTGCCGACGGGCAGAATACACATGTTGTTTTTGTATTATTATTATTTTTTAACACATGAGACACTTTGTGTGAGACACTTTGTGTGAAAATACCTGAACCTTGCACTGTGCGTTCCCCCGAGATACTAAACAATGGACAGAGTGGAGACGTGCTGTGCTCCACATTGGAATCCCAACCCATGGAAATGAGTCTTTGAAGGCTGTTCCTTCTTTGTAGAGTAAATGTTAGCACACTGTAGACGTTGTAGTATCCAGGAACACACCTGGGCTCAGATGATTCTCTCTCTCTCTCTCTCTCTCTCTCTCTCTCTCTCTCTCTCTCTCTCTCTCTCTCTCTCTCTCTCTCTCTCTCTCTCTCTCTCTCTCTCTCTCTCTCTCTCTCTCTCTCTCGTCTTTCAGGTTAATTGAATGAATTCCTTGTTTTGCCTGTGAAGCGTATTGTGGTTGGTCCTTTGACTTATGAACCAGGGTTGTGACAATGGTCCTTGTACATTTTAATCTAGTCCCTGAGCAGGTTTTGTGTCTGCATCTTCCTATTCAGACGGGGGCTTGATTCCTGTCAAGGACGCTTGCTCTGAGCGCCGGGCCCAGAATCAGCGCACATGGAGATAAGGCCAGAATCCCAGCTGTTGACACGTTTGGCCCGTGTGAGAAAAGGAAGGAAAGCAAAATCATTCAAGAAAATATATTCAGCTCGCAATGAGGCTGTGACCGACGTATCCCATATAGAGCCGTACTCATCCGTACTCATGCATGTGCGCTGAATGCGTTTAGAGCACTTCTTGCATTCACCGAAATATCCATGTGTTTGGAGTTTTCTCTTGTTGAAAGTAAACAGGAACTAACTAGCACAGTCCTACAGGGCCCTTCGCTCTGTGAACTTGTCCTTCCATATGCTATTCAGAACAGCGTTAATACAAAATGTAATAACAACCCCTGCCTTTGCTGTGCCAAGCTTTCTTTTGGAATCTATTTACAATTGACTATTTAATATTAATTTTTGTCAGACACTGCGCAGCCTTCAGTGGACACTGCAGTAACAGATATTGTCCTCCACTCCTTTACTTTACATTACATTACATGACACAGTCATTTAGCAGACGCTTTTATCCAAAGCGACTTAACGATAGTGTGTTTCAACAAAGGATGGTAAGAGAACAACTCGTCACCAGAAGTCAAAAGTGCATTTAATTCCTAACAAGTCTCCAATAACTGTAGAAGTACAATAAGTTCAGGTAACCTTAGCAGGTGAGTTATAATGCCGCAATGACGTTGCTAATTATTATGTGTGGATTTCCAAATGCAGGACTTCACAGCACTGCAGCACAATCCTTTTAGTCTTTCTATGAATGACACTCCTGCAGACATGGGGCAGAACCCCTTCCTTGTATAGCTGTTTTTGAGGAGTTGCTTATGCTAACTCACATTCGCATGAATAAGCTAAACTCATTTCAGTCAGAATGTTTTTCGCAGCATTTATGACGTATGACATTTTATGAAGCATTCGTTTCCTGCACTGAAGAGTAGTTGTACGTACGCACGAAAAGAGAGAGAACGTTTAACAAAAGGTTTCTGCATCTTGAGACCCAGAAGGAGAGATGTACTATGATCAGTGTCAGGGCAAGTGACTGAACATGTGTGATTAGTTACAGTTACTAGTTACTTCTCCAAAAAATAACTAAATTACTTTACAGTAATAGTGCGTATTAAAAGTAACTAGTTACTAGGGGAAAACACTTTTGCGTCACTTTTGAGTTATATTCTGTTATTAATGCACACATAGCTGACTACACATTTAAAATTCAGTCCTCTCTTTGGGACATAGGTAAACTAATAGTTAAAATAACCAGCTGCCATCAGTCTTAAGAGCAGTCAAGCTACATGCGCCCCTACAATACCCGCGTATTCCATTGCTAATGTTTGCTAATGTTTCCTCATGAGCTTCGCTGTATCTCTTTTTAGCATTTGTAGCTAGTTGCGGCGCAGCTAGACGATTTTCTGTCACTTTTTCGGCTCTATACATACACACACATACACACACACATACAATACATACACACACACACATACACACATACATACACACACATACACACACATACACACATATACACACATATACACACATACATACACACACATACACACATACATACACACATACATACATACACATGTAACAGTGAGTGTCCCCACTGGTTTCCGAACTCACGGCTCCCGGCATGAGAGGCGATGCTCTAACGTGAGAAGCTAAAACCCACAGGCCATAGCTTCATCGCTAGAACATGTTTGAGGTGTCGGGCAGTGAGGTTTACCACTGCACAGCGCCACCTGCTGGCTTCCGTTTCACTTACATACATAAATACATACATACATACATACATACAATAGATATTCGATACATTTATATCTATATATAGATAACAGATATTGTCGGGCATACAGTATGTTGTAAGGTAAGGTTACTTGATATCTTGAAGTCTAATAAAGTGTTGAAATATTGGTAAATGGTAAATGGACTGCATTTATATAGTGCTTTTCCAACCAGTGCGACCACTCAAAGTGCTTTTCAAGTCAAGCCTTGCTCAAGGGCACCTCGGCAGTGCCCAGGTGTTTCGGGGACTTGAACCGGCGCCGTTCCGGAATCAACAACAGACTGAGCTACTACCGCCCCTAATATTGATGATGATGATTATTATTATTATTATTATGATTATTATTATTAGGATTATTAATATAATTATTATTAGGATTATTAGTTTGTTTATTATTAGTATTGTTATTAATATTAGTAGTATACAACATTAAATGAAAAATGTTTTCAAAAAGATTATGTATGAGACTGTATGATGAATAACTATCTTACTGACATTTTAAGGGACTCACTTTGTCAGTGGATACATTACCTCAAGTTGTGTCTGCCTAACGACCCAAGCTTATGCTACTGAGTCTGCTCCAATGATTTAGTCACCTCAGTGTACCTGTTGTTCAGAGAGACATCGATGGGAAAGAGAGAGAGAGAGAGAGAGAGAGAGAGAGAGAGAGAGAGAGAGAGAGAGAGAGAGAGAGAGAGAGAGAGAGAGAGAGAGAGAGAGAGAGAGAGAGAGAGAGAGAGAGAGAGAGAGAACGAGCATGTGGGGGAGAGAGAGAACGAGCAGTGGGGGAGCGAGAGAGAGAGAGAGAGAGAGAGAGAGAGAGAGAGAGAGAGAGAGAGAGAGAGAGAGAGAGAGAGAGAGAGAGAGAGAGGAGAGAGAGAGAGAGAGAGAGAGAGAGAGAGAGAGAGAGAGCGAGAGAGAGAGAGAGAGAGAGGAGAGAGAGAGAGAGAGAGAGAGAGAGAGAGAGAGAGAGAGAGAGAGAGAGAGAGAGAGAGAGAGAGAGAGAGAGAGAGAGAGAGAGAGAGAGCATGTGGGAGAGAAAGGGCCACAGACACAGAGAACCAGCAAGCGGAGGTAAGAAGGAGAGAGAACGATGGAGGGAAAGAGGCACGGGTGACAGACAGAGGGATGGGAGGGAGGGAGGCAGCGGGAGAGAGAAGATGGGGAACGAGAGATGGAAATAAAGAGGGGGAGAGAGAGAGGGGGGGGGCGAGGTAGAGATGGAGAGGGGGGGCGAGTGAGAGAGGGGGTGGCGAGGTAGAGATGGAGAGGGGGGGCGAGTGAGAGAGGGGGTGGCGAGGTAGAGATGGAGAGGGGGGGCGAGTGAGAGAGGGGGTGGCGAGGTAGAGATGGAGAGGGGGGGCGAGTGAGAGAGGGGGTGGCGAGGTAGAGAGGGGGGGGCGAGTGAGAGAGGGGGTGGCGAGGTAGAGATGGAGAGGGGGGGCGAGTGAGAGAGGGGGTGGCGAGGTAGAGATGGAGAGGGGGGGCGAGTGAGAGAGGGGGTGGCGAGGTAGAGATGGAGAGGGGGGGCGAGTGAGAGAGGGGGTGGCGAGGTAGAGATGGAGAGGGGGGGCGAGTGAGAGAGGGGGTGGCGAGGTAGAGATGGAGAGGGGGGGGCGAGTGAGAGAGGGGGTGGCGAGGTAGAGATGGAGAGGGGGGGCGAGTGAGAGAGGGGGTGGCGAGGTAGAGATGGAGAGGGGGGGGCGAGTGAGAGAGGGGGTGGCGAGGTAGAGATGGAGAGGGGGGGGCGAGTGAGAGAGGGGGTGGCGAGGTAGAGATGGAGAGGGGGGGCGAGTGAGAGAGGGGGTGGCGAGGTAGAGATGGAGAGGGGGGGGCGAGTGAGAGAGGGGGTGGCGAGGTAGAGATGGAGAGGGGGGAGGCGAGTGAGAGAGGGGGGGCGAGGTAGAGATGGAGAGGTGGGAGAAAAAATTCTCTGAGGATCTTCACCGGAAAAATGATGTGTTTCCACTTTCGCCCCGCGCTCCCCGTCTGTTGACAACACGGCTGCTAACACCTACAGATCTTCTCCTTGGGGAGAGGTGGGGTGTGTGTATATTTGCACGTGTGTGTGTGGGTGTGGGGGGGGTTCAATTTGGGAACATGATCCATGATCCTTTGCAAACAGTGGCGGGCCGTGCATTTCCCACCCAGGCCTTCAGTGATGTCCTACACAGTCCTACCTGAATTATTCCACCTCTTAATACCGTCATTATGGCGCCATGGCTCTAGAAACTATACATTTAGACAGAAACGCAGTAGAACCAGGCTTTACATAGTCAAGTACAACAGAGTTATATTAATATTTCCGAAGCATTTATAATCAATAAATCCACATTTACAATTAAGAGTGTTAAACTACCAGCTTTAAGATTGCTTTGATACTGTCAAAACTTAAAATTAAAAGGCACTTTTAAGGGATTAGTCTACAAAGTTGTATTAAGTCCACCAAAAGTATGTGAACTTTAACAAGTTTGTTCACTGAACAGCGCATTGTCGCACCCAAAGCAGTTTTAATTTAAGAAACGTGACGATAAAGACACATAAACTATTCACTGAAAATAAAAGAAAACAAACAAATAATTAGCATTTCAAGATTCAAGATTCAAGATAACTTTATTTATCCCGAGGGAAATTAAGGAAATTTGTTCATGAGGATATATTTGCGACAGTGGTGAAAGTGTATTCCTAGCCTTGAATGTCCACTTTGATAAAGGTTAAACCAAAACAATTGAACAAGTCTCCTTGAGTACTTTTACGTTATATGTGTGGATATGTGTGGCGCACAGCTGAGCCAGTGCGCCACACATATCTCTACATCTCTTGCAGAAGCATCAAACATTCATTTTTGATATATTTGTCATTTTAATTATATATATATTAATTCGTTAATATTGATATAATATTAACAAAATCAAATGATAAAAATATATTTAAAAAAAATAAAAAATTAAATGCTTTGTACTCACCAAAACAACTGATTATTTGAACACAAAATCGATCCTCCTTTCTTTCCTCAAGAAGACTTATCTGTGCGTTTCAGTTCCAAAAAAACTTGCTTGTACAAATCTACACAAATTAGCTTGTTCAAGTTCAGTTTGCTAGCTCTGCATAGCTCCGCCTCTCAATAGCGCGTATCCAATCAAAAGACGTGCACGTGCTGACGTTGTCGTACGCCGGTGTCGCCAACTCGAAATCTGATTGTTTAACACTACAGTTTTGTTTCCGTTCACTTTAAGCTCCAGGCGCCCGCACTGTTGATTCTGAAGGCCTAAGGGCAGATTTCATGGACCCTGGCAACACAATATGGCTGAAATATGATTGGATAAAAGCTCTAACATAAAGGCCAGCCCTCCAAATCTAGAGGAAAGCTATGAAATTAAGATAATAGACTATGGGGAATAATTTAACACATATTTGTGGAAAATATAATAATATATTATAAATATTATATATATATATTATATTATAAATTTTTATTCTGATGATGTTTAGTCCAGCAGAGAAGGCCTTGCGGCCCTGACGGCCCACCACTGCTTGCAATTGTGTATCACTGTCTCCAGTCTAGTCCCCTACAGGTTGCATTGAGGAGAAGGGATTTATGAGATTTGATGACATCACTGTTGATGATGCCCCCACCTCTCTGGGTCTCTCTCTCCTACCACCTGTGTGTGTGTGTGTGTGTGTGTGTGTGTGGTGTGTGTGTGTGTGTGTGTGTGTGTGTGTGTGTGTGTGTGTGTGTGTGTGTGTGTGTGTGTGTGTGTGTGTGTGTGTGTGTGTGTGTGTGTGTGTGTGTGTGTGTGTGTGTGTGTGTGTGTGTGTGTGTGTGTGTGGTGTTTGTGTGTGGGAGGAAGGATGAGTGACGGAATGGTGAGAGAGAGATAAAGAGAGAGGGGGGATGAGGAGAAAGAGAGAGAGAGAGAGAGAGAGAGAGAGAGAGAGAGAGAGAGAGAGAGAGGAGAGAGAGAGAGAGAGAGAGAGAGAGAGAGAGAGAGAGAGAGAGAGAGAGATGATGACAGAGTGCGAGGAAGGGTGAGTGGAGGGATGGTAAGAGAAAGAGAGATAGAGCGAGGGGGGGAGGTGAGGAGAAAGAGAGAGAGGCGAGGGTGAGGAGAGAGAGAGACAGAGAGAGAAAATGAGTGAGAGAGACAATGAGAGAGAGATATACGAAAGGATAAAAAGGAGACGTTAGGTTGCCAACAAGAGGCATTGTAAAGAGGCCAAGAGGCCAAGAGGTCTTGACTGGACATACAGAGCAGACACATTTCCCCATTCCACCAACGTGGACCTTCTAGTTCTGGCTCTGGGTTAGGGTTAGCGCTGGGTTAGGGATGCCAGTGCCGGTTCACAATTAGTTGAACTTGCATACCTCCTTAGAACCGGTGTGGCTTCTCCACAGGCTGGAGAGCCAGGTCAAGATCAGGTCACTGTATGTATGTCTGAATACGTCTCCGCTTCCCAAGCAATCCGATATCCATCTTCAAGAAGAAGAAGAACAACAACAACTGTGTTTCCCATACATTGATTTATTTGTGGTGACACAATCAACATTAACCGGCACGTATAGATTTTCCATTGTTTTACTATTTAAGAAGTCAAGAGCCTTGACATGCTTTCACCGTTGCTGTTGCATTGTTGTTCAGACTGTATGAAATAGGGTCGTTCCCTGGCACCTGTAGCAGCTGTCCCCCCGCGCCATATGTTTTATGACAATAATGACAACCGACAAGATTGACAAATATTGACTGAATAATGACGCTAGGAAAGTCCAGAGTTAAAATTTCACGGTGAAATGTCAGCATCAGTATAGCGCTGCTGTGGTGGTGGATTAGACAATGCCACATCTCATCAGCAGCTTAGTAAGAAAGATACCGGATATTCAACAGATATTCATGCTCTGATTTACAGCGATCTGATGCGATCACCCGTATAAGGCCTGTATGTTTCTAGCGGTATATACCTCCCCAGGAGACGGTATGAGTTTTGTGTGTCTAGTGGTGTAGACCTGCCCAGGAGACGGTATGAGTCCTGTGTGTGTCTAGTGGTGTATACCTCCCCAGGAGACGGTATGAGTCCTGTGTGTCTAGCGGTGTAGACCTCCCCAGGAGACGGTATAAGTCCTGTGTGTCTAGCGGTGTAGACCTGCCCAGGAGACGGTATGAGTCCTGTGTGTCTAGTGGTGTAGACCTGCCCAGGAGACGGTATGAGTCCCGTGTGTCTAGTGGTGTAGACCTGCCCAGGAGACGGTATGAGTCCTGTGTGTGTCTAGTGGTGTATACCTCCACAGGAGACGGTATGAGTCCTGTGTGTCTAGTGGTGTAGACCTGCCCAGGAGACGGTATGAGTCCTGTGTGTCTAGCGGTGTAGACCTGCCCAGGAGACGGTATGAGTCCCTGTGTGTCTAGTGGTGTAGACCTGCCCAGGAGACGGTATGAGTCCTGTGTGTCTAGTGGTGTAGACCTGCCCAGGAGACGGTATGAGTCCTGTGTGTCTAGCGGTGTAGACCTGCCCAGGAGACGGTATGAGTCCTGTGTGTCTAGCGGTGTAGACCTGCCCAGGAGACGGTATGAGTCCCCTGTGTCTAGCGGTGTAGACCTGCCCAGGAGACGGTATGAGTCCTGTGTGTCTAGCGGTGTAGACCTGCCCAGGAGACGGTATGAGTCCCCTGTGTCTAGCGGTGTAGACCTGCCCAGGAGACGGTATGAGTCCTGTGTGTCTAGCGGTGTAGACCTGCCCAGGAGACGGTATGAGTCCCCTGTGTCTAGCGGTGTAGACCTGCCCAGGAGACGGTATGAGTCCTGTGTGTCTAGCGGTGTAGACCTGCCCAGGAGACGGTATGAGTCCTAGTGTGTCTAGCGGTGTAGACCTGCCCAGGAGACGGTATGAGTCCTAGTGTGTCTAGCGGTGTAGACCTGCCCAGGAGACGGTATGAGTCCTAGTGTGTCTAGCGGTGTAGACCTGCCCAGGAGACGGTATGAGTCCTAGGTGTGTCTAGTGGTGTAGACCTGCCCAGGAGACGGTATGAGTCCCGTGTGACTAGTGGTGTATATATAGATACTGACGGTAGTGGTTTATACAAACTTAATTGTAAATAGTGTTGCATTGACTTATATATACAAGTCAATGCATACTTATATATATATATATATATATATATATATATATATTATGTATATATATCTACATCATTTTTTAAATATTTTCTATTGTATTGTGCACAATATAATATCATCCTGCATGTGTGTCCAGTCCTGCTTGACGGGGGTATTTCTGGCGTCAAGAACACAAATAACTGGTTTGAGATCAGGCACCGGCCCCTCGGTGGAACAGAGCACCTGCTGAAGGTCAGGAGGGATGGAGTGCGGCGATCCATTCACACCCAGATCACATCTGATGGCGGCCGTTAATCAAACCCCAGCGCTGGGCTCAGCCGCGACACCCCGAGACACCTTCCCCCCCCCCCCCCCCCACCAATACCTCACTGCCTGCCGCTGTCGTCCCCCCGTGATAGAAGAGAGTTTTGTTATGCCAGTCTGTCTACCTACGTGGCTGTCTCTAACTTCATCTATCCATCTCTCTCTCTCTCTCTCTCTCTCTCTCTCTCTCTCTCTCTCTCTCTCTCTCTCTCTCTCTCTCTCTCTCTCCCTCTCCCCTCTCTCTCCTCTCCTCTCTCTCTCTCTCTCTCTCTCTCTCTCTCTCTCTCTCTCTCTCTCTCTCTCTCTCTCTCTCTCTCTCTCTCTCTCTCTCTCTCTCTTACAAGCATTACAATGTACCTGTTGCAATTGGTCAATAAAAAATATATAAATACTATCATATTTCCCTTCTGCTAGTTAAAATGAACAATTTAATTAAACCTGCCCTATGCAACTTTCTATGGCAGCTATTTACTCCATTTAAAAAAATATCTGAAATAGAACGATTGTCAAGAATAAAACACGCCCATTCCCTTCCATTCAATCCATTCAGGGAGTCCTGACGTCATCGTTATCAGCTATCCGCTATAGCAGGGGTCGGCAAATAAGTTTGGCCATGGGCCAATTTTTTTCTGAGCCACTAGATGGCGGGCCAGAACATGATCAAAGGCTAATTTAAGTAGTTGCTTGTTAAAACATGTGACACGTTCTAATGCTTTGACTTTTCTTTCGAAACATTTGAATACATTTCCGCGTTGCACATCGGAAATGTCGCATGTCAACTAACACTGTTTGTTTTGTCAGCCTGCTAACAATGTAAAGTAGTGTTCTAGTTAACTAGGTAGCAGTGGGGGTTACTAGTGTTCTAGTTAACTAGGTAGCAGTGGAGATTACTAATATTCTAGTTAACTAGGTAGCAGTGGGAATTACTAGTGTTCTAGTTAACTAGGTAGCAGTGGGGATTACTCAACCAATCCATTGCATTGACTAGCAGCAGTTTGTGTTGTGATTCTCAACAACGTTGAAACGTATTTCCGTGTTTCAAAAGAATAGTCAGAACACCAAAGCATTAGAACTAGGGCTGTCAAAGTTAACGTGTTAACGCATGTGATTCATCTCGAGACTTTAACGCACAATATTTGAGTTTAACTCAAATTAATCCTAGAATCCGGTTTATACTGAGGAGATGCAACGTGGAGTGCTCCAGACCGGCCCACCACAATTGGGGGGGGGGGGGTTCCTGCGTATCACCTCGTAGAAAGAAACTAATGGGCCGATCTACCTGTTTTATGGGTCGGACCGATCAGACAAGACAAACAAGTTGTTTGTTACGTCGGCCCACGGTATGCCAGATGGCCAGTACAGCCCTGGCAGAAAATATCAGTGCATTCTCGATTCGAACATTAAAGCCTACATTGCCTCGTTTCCACCAAGCTGTTTTGAGAGCTGGTTCGGAGCTTGCACGTCATCTCGAACCAGTTCTTTGGGTTTCCACCGCAATGGAGCCACTTTCTGGCTCCGTTAAGTGGTTCGTTTGCGGCTCCACTTCGAAGCTGGGCTAGCCAACAGGCTCCACTATGTCAGGGGATGGGGCGGGGCTTATCGGGCTGGGGGCGGGGCTTATCGGACAAAATCTTCTGTTTAAGTACTCTATTAATGCAGCTCTAACGTCAAGTCCATTTTATTAGTATAGTCCTTTATCACAGTTAGGGGCTTCACCGTAATGGCGTCCATAGCACTAAAGACGAGCAGCTGTTTGTAGCCTCAAAGCCAGGAGCAACACTTTTCCATCCATCATGTAATCCACTGTTGTGGAAGTTGGCGCGAGCTGCTGGGAAAGCAGAGACGTTAACAGTGACGTCATGACGTGGCTCTCTCGGCGAAAAAGTCAGTGGAAACGCAAACCAGTTCTTAGACGGCTCGCCAAATTGAACCAACTGCGAACCGGCTCTCGCGCCACCCGAGAGCTAGAACTAGGCTTGCTTTGGTGGAAACGAGGCATATGTGTAACTGTCGGTCCAATATTATAAAAATGAAAACAATTAGTTTTTATTTTTATTATATACTAAATAATCTTCCTGGCCAAATAATATTGCTGGTGGGCCACCAATGGCCCGCGGGCCGCATGTTGCTGACCCATGCGCTATAGCTTACAGACTCACACCACTGGAGGCTGCACACGGGAAAACATGCTTAGTGCCGGTTTAAATTAAATGACCTGAACACTGACCGCCACTACTGCTAACACTTGCTTTATTATCAGACAGCAGGACCTTGTCACACCTACGGACAACCAAGGAACCGTGTGTGTGTGTGTGTGTGTGTGTGTGTTATCTGGTTAAGGAAGATAGTGAGTGAACGAGAGCACCTGGGCTTCTTTCTCTCTCTATCTCTCTCTCTCTTTCTCTCCACCTCGTTCTCTCTCTCTCTCTCTCTCTCTCTCTCTCTCTCTCTCTCTCTCTCTCTCTCTCTCTCTCTCTCTCTCTCTCTCTCTCTCTCTCTCTCTCTCTCTCTCTCTCTCTCTCTCTCTATCCCTTTCTCTCCATTGCAATCATGTTCCGGTTAATGTGTATGTGTGTATGTGTGTAATGTGCATAGGGCTAAGTGTGCATATCGTGTTACAGCACGATAGTTGCTGAAATGATAATCAGAATTTAGATTTCAAATTATCATTTTGAATTTACGAGACGTTTTAACAAAGCAATATATATAGCTTTGTTAAAACGTCTCGTAAAATGCATTCAAATGTTGTAGTTGGTTTGTCAGTTGTTTTTCCAGTATCGTTGTTTTTATTATCATTTAGATTTAATTTGCTTAAGGTAATTATATGCAGCCAGATAGATTGCGTACACACACACACACACACACACACACACACACACACACACACACACACACACACACACACACACACACACACACACACACACACACACACACACACACACACACACACACACACACACACACACACACATACACACACATACACACACACAACTGCATCCCCTGTGAAGTCCTGGTGTTAATCAGGACAGCTAATTGAGCGTTGAAGCGTCCCATCAAACGTTAAGTACTTCACTTTTCTAAGAGAGGCATCTCAGCTCTTGCAAATTGATTGCGATCAATGAGCCCAATTTTTGCACATAGGACCTTAAGCGCCTCATCAATAATCTGATCAGCATAGTCAAATGTTGACAGATGCAAGAGAGCCAGCCATGCCTTTCTGTCACGATGTCACGATACTTGTTTGTTTTTTTAATATCAAAATGTGGCAATCAAACATTAATTAATCAAAAAATTATCAACAATGAAAATCCCAAAATGTATTCCTCTTTATTCTGTTTTGAGAGTGTTCGGGTGGATGTACTGAACTACCCAGCGCGCGTGTGTGTGCTCTATGAAAAACACCGTGAGGCTGACAACTGTTTCCTTCGTTCAATATAGGGAGTAAGTAAGTAGGTATGTAAAAATGTATTGAAAAAGCGCTTTCCAGCGTTCCATAGCTTGGGTGATATTGCCTGAAAGGCTCGCTCACCATCAGGTTTTTTATCAGCGGATGTACAGGGGACAGATAGTGGGTTGGCTGAGATTGTTCTTGACCTGAGTGAGCGTGCTGAGAAGCAGGGGGTGAAGCAGGTCAGCAACGTAGGCCAGGGGCCTGACTGCCAAGAGCTCTGAAACTTGATGGTCAGGATTTTTGAGTCCAATATAATCAATATATATTTCCACACTACTTGCCTGTAGCACGTCTCACAAGGCACCATATCTTCTCCCTGCTACCGTCGGGTCTCTGATTCCTCAGCATCCATGCGAGGACTAGCTGTCACGGCTAGGTGTAGGTGGGACCCAAAAGCCCAGTGAACAGAAGCCAGATAGAACAGATGTTTTAATGATTTGCTCATACACCGATTAACGCCAGCAAAGGTACAGACAGGACAAAATCCAAAAACGTGTTCAAGGCAAGCAGAGGTCGGTAACGGGTTGTCGAGGGTTAAGGCAGAGGTACAAAAACGCAAGGCAAAAACAAGGTCATTATCCAGGCGATGGTCGAAACACGGTGGATCAATAAACAGAACACAATACCTGAAACGTAGCTTGATACAGACGTGATGCTTTCCGAAAATCTGGGTGATAATCCAGCATTGAGTAACACCCAAGACATGGCTTGGTAAATGAGGTGTGATTGAGAACAGGTGAGTCCAGTTTGACACGGCTGACAGGGAAAACACAGAGTGGCTTTTCAGAACGGAGTCATGACATTGCGGATCAAGGAAGACTGCGGAAAACCAGGACTAGGAGCTGGAAGAGCTGGGTTGGACTGTGACAGTACCCCTCCCCCCTAAGCATGGAATCGGGAAGTCTATGGTGAAACTACGAGACGAGGGTTTGGTCCAAAATGTGCCTGGCAGGCACCCAGCTTCTCTCCTCTGGTCCGTAACCTTCCTAGTCGACCAGGTATTGAAGGCCACACCCCAGCGTCGCACCTTGAGCAGCTTCATGACCGTGAACGCCTCTCCTCTATCGATGATCCTAGGTGGCGGAGAAGGGAGAGGAGGGGGGGACAAGGGACTAAACAACACAGGTTTTATCTGTGACACATGGAATGATGGGTGAATGCGGCGCATAGACAGGGAGTCAGCTGGATTGTGCATGGGTTAATGATCTTGGATATGGGACCTATGAGCGTGGTGTGCCTGGTGGATAACATCACCTTTTGACCTGGCATGTAGTGCGGAGCAGCTGTGCGACAACGGCCAGCCTGCGCCTTGTAATGCAGAGACGACTGCTGTAGCACCCTCCCGGCACTGGTCCAGGTCCTCCGACAGCGCTGAATAAATCACTTGGCTGAGGATACTGCCACTTCTTCCTCTTGGGACGGGAAGAGGGGAGGTTTGTAGCCCAGACAGCACTGGAACAGTGACAGTCCTGTAGTGGAGGAGGGCAGGGAATTGTGGGGGTACTCCACCCATGGTAACATCCTGGACCAGGCGGTGGCATTAGCCGACGACATACAGTGCAAGGCCACCTCCAGCTTCTGGTTTGTCCTCTCTAACTGGCCATTTGTCTAGGGGTGGTAACTGGAGGACAGACAGGAGGATGCTCCAAGCAGCTTACAAAATAACTTCAAAAACTGCGCAGTGAATTGTTGTCCCCTGTCAGAAACAATGTCAGTAGGCAGACCGTGAATCCTGGTAGTGAATACATGGTCATCAGATCATCTCTCTCCTTAGCTGAGGGTAGTTTAAGCAGTGGCACAAAATTAGCCACCTTGGAGAAATGGTGGACGATGGTCCGGATGCAGGTGTTACCATCGGAGGGGGGGAAGCCAGTGACGAAATCGACTGCTAGATGGGACCAAGGTCATCAGGGAATCGGTAGTGGTCTGATGAGCCCAGCCGGGAGTCGGTTGCTCAGCTTGTTACATGAGCAGACGGGACACGCAGCGACACACGCCTTCATGTCATCTTTTAAGGTTGACCACCAGAAGCGCTGTGTGACGAGGGCCACCGTCTGTGACACACCCGGATGGCAGGCCAGCTTTGAATTATGCCCCCAGTCCATTAGCCCGAGGTAGCACTTGTACGGATGCTGCGCAACCAGCGACCAGACTGTAGTGCCCAGAGGGGTTACAGTCCTTTATGATGGCCATGGCCTTCTTCCGACATCTGGTCCTACAGATCTCCTCAATGCATGGAAGTGCACACCAGATGACCTTCTCTGCCGTCCTCACGACCCTCTGGATGGCTTTCTTGTCCCGTGTAGTGGTGTTGCCGTACCACACAGTTACGCCACTCGTCAGGATGCTCTCTACAGTGCCACGGTAGAAGTTCACTAGCCACCAGCGCTGGTGTGCCTTCTTCAGCATGACCTCCTTGTTGCGGGTCCACGGCAGGTCATCAGAAAGACGTGAAGCGTGACTTGAGCACCTCAAACACTTCGAGAGGTTGGTCAAGGACTTTATTTGCTCCGTGTTACCTGCCACGCTGGACCCATGGCAATTAGCATATCGTCAAAACAGATCCACGGACGACGCAATTGCCATGGCCCTCCACACTGCCCTTTCCCACCTGGAGGGAAAGAACTGTTATGTGCGAATGCTGTTTGTGGACTACAGCTCAGCGTTCAACACGATAGTTCCTGCCAAGCTCGACACCAAGCTTAGAGGTCTAGGCGTGCCCCCATCCACGTGCAGCTGGATACTGGACCTCCTGTCGGACCACCGCCAGGTGGTGAGGATGGGCAGCACCACCTCAGAGCCACTGACCCTCAACACGGGAGCCCCCCAGGGATGCGTGCTGAGCCCTCTCCTCTACTCCCTCTACACCCACGACTGCATGGCTATGCACAGCTCCAACGTCATCATCAAGTTTGCTGACGACACGACACTGATGGGCCTGCTCGCCGGCGATGACGAGACAGCCTACAAGGAGGAGGTCGGATCGCTGGAGCAGTAGTGCCAGGAGAACAGCCTCGCCCTCAACGTCAAGAAGACCAAGGAGCTGATCGTGGACTCGGCGTACACATCTCCAAGGACCTCACATGGTCCACGCACACCACACACGTGGTGAAATGGGCCAAACAACGCCTGTATTTCCTCAGGCGTCTGAAGAAATTCAGCATGGGCCCCCGCATCCTGAGAACATTCTATAACGGCACCATCGAGAGTGTTCTTACAGGGTGTATCACCGCCTGGTACGGGAACTGCACCGCACTCGAGCGCAGAGCGCTTCAAAGGGTGGTGCGGACGGCCCAGTATATCGTTGGAGGTGAGCTCCCCTCCCTCCTGGATATATACAACCAGCGGTGCATGGTCAAGGCCAAACGCATCATAAAAGACATTGCCCACCCCAGCCACGAACTGTACTCACTTTTACCGTCAGGCAGGCAATACCACAGTATCAAGTGCCGTACAAATAGACTCCGAGATAGCTTCCACAGTCAGGCCATGAGGCTGCTGAATAAGGGCGTATTGTTATGCCCCAATGAGACCGACGAGCCAAACGTGCCAAAGAACCCAGAAGTAGAGAGACACGGACACTCAAAACAATGGAAAAAATGTCTTTACTGAAAAATCTCCAACATCAAAAACACAAACTAGGCATGGCTGGACTGGTTACATGGTGCGACGTGGTCGGAGCTGGAATATGCAGTCTCTCGTTATTGTGGTTCTCAATAACCAAGCGCCCGACCTCGGCCCTCGGCAGCCTAAAGAAGGGTAGATCCCAGGTGTTCATTAGCCTCAGTAGGCCTGATTATGATGGGCAACACCTGGGATCCATTAGAGTGTGGGGGGGGGGGGGGGCACAACACGTATAGCATATAACAATATAACAATGTATATTTTATTACATTGATTTATATATACATATTGCTCTTTTCTGTGCCGATATATTGCATTTTATAAATTGCATTTTTATTCTATTTTTATTCTATTTTTATCAATTTTTATCTTATTTTTATAACTGCTGTCTGTCGTCGGGTATTGCACATAATATTTTCACATCACTGCTTTATACTTGTGTAAACTGTGAAGTGACAATAAACTTGACTTGACTTGACTTGACTTGAAACGTCTCCTCAGCCAGTCTATTCCATGTGAACGGCTGTTTGATAGATGTGAGAGCCGTAAGCGGGGCGGCCACTGAACTGTAATTCCTGATTAACCGTCTACCCCACCTAAGGCCCACAGGTTAAAGCAGCCACCACCACACACACACACTGGAGGAAGAGCTGTAGCACGGCACATCTGCTCTGTTCACCATGATTCAAAATCTTGCAATGAACCAGATTCCTCATCACCCTGTGTCCCTGTCTTCGGGAGGAGCCCTTAAGAAGCCATGTTAATGGTTAGTGTCAGAGTCTTCTGCTACACTGGAGCCTGAACAGGGACCTCGCTGACCCAGACAAGGACACAGGTTGATGAGGAATCCGGTTTATTGCAGACTTTGAATAATGACGAACAGAGCAGATGGTACATGCTAGAGCTCTCTTTCTTGAGTGCGTGGGGTGGCTGTCATTTTAACCTGTGGGCCTTGATTTACAATGACCCACAGGTGTGCAGCCTCACCAGCTAATCAGTCCAATTCAGGCTGGGGGAAGCTGCTTAAACCAGCTACCAACCAAACAGTTATATTTAAAAATAAGCATTTTAAAGAGACAGCACGGCACCATTTTAAAGAGAGAGACGTGCAGCACCGTTGTGAGTGGTAGCAGCATCATCAATTCTAAAAGTACAGAACAGTGCAGTACGGTAATGTGTAATCAGTCCAGTAAAGAAGTAAATATCTACAGTATGTTGCTGGTTTGAGGTTGTTGTTTGTAATTGTTCTCCTTTGGCTGAACAACACCAGCTGGTAGATGCTGTTGCTTCATTCAGCATCTGCTGAGTTGACGATTACGTCTCTGTACGTAATCGTTTGGCAGCCCATCCCAGGTCACATCCAAATCTGTGTCACATAAACATCCAAATCCTCCATCCGGGTCCGATTGACCTCAAGTGAAGTTCAAATGAAAGGTCTGGACCTGAGGATGTCACCGGATCACAGTCTTGGGGGCAGTTATATCCCTAGCTGTCACTCCCGACCGTGTAAGCCTCGTTCATAAGTGCAGTGTGACGAGGATCAAACACCCTGACCTCTTGTGGGAGATTAATGGAAGAATGTCCATCTGACGTAATGTACTTGCTGAGTTTCCAACCTGCATTGTCCTATGCCTGTTCCACTGTTTTGAGGATGTGTTTCTTGATGGCAAAAGATATGTCAAGCCTCTCAAAGTACTGGCCACCTGCTTCATACTGTAGCGGTGTTCATCTGCAGATCCTCCAGTTAGTCAGAAATCATGGTGGTGATAAGAGACCTGCTCTGGAAGACGTCCAGAAGCTGAACCATATTGTTTCCATGATGCTGATGTGGTGCCAACTCATGAGTCAAATTTTGCAAATGCAATCAATTAGTGTTAATCATAAAAGTGCAATGTTAAATGTATGCAGTAAAAAGTAATTAAAGAAATATTTTTTGGATTTTAAGTAGGGCTTTTCATTAAACTAGGAGTAGAAATATAGAGTATAAAGGAACATAAATATAAACTAGTTCTCCATGAACAGAGAAAAACTGTTGGAACAGCCCTAGAGGTGGGAGCACGCAATGCTGGTCAAATGGAGGTGAATTCACCAAATTTTATGAAAAATGTTATGAAAAATTGCAGTGATTGTCAGAATTGCAAAGACCCGTGGAATTCATGAGGATTGGTTACTTTGCATGAATTATTGTAATCACGACATCCTGGAGGGACGATTAGTTTTTTTAATTTTTTATTCAAATAATTTGAATTTCATTTTGCGAACAGGGAATTATTTGTAGCCAATCAGATGGCTACAGATAATAAGTTCTATTAATATGAGTAGTTTACCAGCAGAGAAGATGGTACACGCTTGTGCTCCTCGTGAGTGTGTGTGGTGGTGGCTGGTTAAACCTGTGGGAACTTGATTACCAAGGACCCACAGGTGTGCAGCCTCAACAACCCCAGAGTCTAATCAGTCTAACTTGATACAGGTGTGTCTGCTTCAACCAGCCACCAACCACACACACTCCACACACCCCAAATGGAGGCTGAGGAGAACCCTGACCCTAGAGCCACAGGAGGCTTTTGCTGGTGAACAAATATCATGCTCAAAATGTTCACCAGGGTTCGATGGAAAACATAATAACTGACTGGGAAACACTGCTGTACAGTCCATCTCATGATCTGATCTATTCTTCATTGCTCTCATTATAGAACTCATCTCTGCCCTCAGAATCTGATGAGTCATGACTCAAAACATAATTTGCATGAGATAACTACTTAATTACTTAATTATTACATTGGTAACAGTTGTCGATTAATTGGATTAAACAATCAAAGCGCGATCAATTATTTTGTTAGTTAATGAATATCTTAATAAAATTAAGATTAATTAATTAACACAAGCTATGGTTCTTTACTTTACCATATGTTTCTTCATTTATTATAACTGTCCTCCAGGCCTCTCTAATAAGTATGGTCATTTGTTTATTTTTTCTACTTTATTTTATGGAGCTAACTTTCATTATGCAGATTTTTTGCCAACACAACACATACTTAACCCTATCCATGATTTCTTTAAACTTTAACAGTGTGTTACATGGAATGAGACACAATACATTTTAGCCAGAAGGTAGGTTGTATTACGAATGGGCCAAGCACTTGACTCAAGTCAAGTCGAGTCAAGTTTATTGTCACTTCACAGTTTACACGTATTAAGCAGTGATGTGAAAATCTTGTGTGTAATACCCGACGACAGACAGCAGTTATAAAATAAGATAAAAATAGATAGAAATAGAATAAAAATAGAATAAAGTTAAAAATTAAAATTTAAAATAAAAATGCAATTTATAAAATGCTAAATATCAGCACAGAAAAGAGCAATATGTATATATAAATCAATGTAATAAAATATACATTGTTATATGCTATACGCCCTTGTTCAGCAGCCTGATGGCCTGACTGTGGAAGCTATCTCTAAGCCTATTTGTACGACACTTGATACTGCGGTATCGCCTGCCTGACGGTAATAGTGAGTACAGTTCGTGGCTGGGGTGGGCAATGTCTTTTATAATTCGTTTGGCCTTGGCCACGCACCGCTGATTGTAAATATCCAGGAGGGAGGGGAGCTCACCTCCAACGATATACTGGGCCGTCCGCACCACCCTTTGAAGCGCTCTGCGCTCGAGTGCACTGCAGTTCCCGTACCAGGCGGTGATACACCCTGTAAGAACACTCTCGATGGTGCCGTTATAGAATGTTCTCAGGATGCGGGGGCCCATGCTGAATTTCTTCAGACGCCTGAGAAAATACAGGCGTTGTTGGGCCCTTTTCACCACGTGTGTGGTGTGCGTGGACCATGTGAGGTCCTCGGAGATGTGCACGCCGAGGAACTTGAAGCTGCTGACCCTCTCTACTGCAATGCCGTCGATGGAGATAGGGCTGTGCTCTCCCCTCTGCCTCCTGAAATCCACGATCAGCTCCTTGGTCTTCTTGACGTTGAGGGCGAGGCTGTTCTCCTGGCACCACTGCTCCAGCGATCCGACCTCCTCCCTGTAGGCTGTCTCGTCGTCGCCGGCGATCAGGCCCATCACTGTCGTGTCGTCAGCAAACTTGACGATGACGTTGGAGCTGTGCATAGCCATGCAGTCGTGGGTGTAGAGGGAGTAGAGGAGAGGGCTCAGCACGCATCCCTGGGGGGGCTCCCGTGTTGAGGGTCAGTGGCTCTGATGTGGTGCTGCCCATCCTCACCACCTGGCAGCGGTACGACAGGAGGTCCAGTATCCAGCTGCACGTGGATGGGGGTACGCCTAGACCTCTCAGCTTGGTGTCGAGCTTGGCAGGAACTATTGTGTTGAATGCTGAGCTGTAGTCCACAAACAGCATTCGCACATAACAGTTCTTTCCCTCCAGGTGGGAAAGGGCAGTGTGGAGGGCCATGGTAACACGGAGCAAATAAAGTCCTTGACCAACCTCTCGAAGCATTTGCTAACGATCGAGGTGAGGGCTACAGGTCTATAGTCATTCAGGCATGTTACCTTGGGTTGTTTAGGGACAGGCACGATGGTGGACATCTTGAAGACCGCGGGGACAACAGCCTGGGACAGGGAGAGGTTGAAGATGTCTGCAAAGACTCCTGCCAACTGGTCTGCGCATGCTCTGAGGACGCGGCCCAGGATGTCGTCGGGGCCTGCCGCCTAACGGATGTTCAGCCGCTTGAAGGTGCGGCGCACATCCGCCTCTGAGATGCGCAGCTGGCTGGTCTCCTCAGTCGGTGCTTGCTTCGGCGGGCTGCCGTTTACGTCGAACCGAGCAAAAAATTTATTTAGCTCTCCTGGGAGGGAGGTAGAGGAGTTCTCTACACAACTGGTTCTCCCTCTGAAGTTTGTTATCGTCTGCAGCCCCTGCCACATACCCCTCGCATCGTGGTTCTTGAATTTATCTTCCACTCTGTCCTTATACTCCCGCTTGGCAGTGACGATGGTCTTACGGAGGTCGTAACGGGCTCTCGTATATTCCTCCGTATTCCCGGAGCTAAAGGCGGCGTTACGCGCATGTAGGGCAGCGCGAACATCGCCGTTAATCCACGGTTTCTGGTTGGGATATATCCGAACCGACTTGGTCGGAACAACGTCATCTATGCACTTCTTTATGAACCCGGTGACCGACGACGCGTACTCGTTGATGTTATTGTCCGAGGCAACGCGGAACATGTGCCAGTCAGCGTGATCAAAACAATCCTGCAGCAGAGAGTCCGATTTGTCCGACCAGCATTGGACCTGCCTCACAGCGATCGGTTAGTGCTTCAGTCTCTGCCTATAGGCGGGGAGTCTGATTTGCCGAACGGTGGGCGGAGGAGGGCCTTGTAGCCATCACGGAAGGGAGTGTAGCAGTGGTCGAGGATCCGCTCGCCCCGCGTGTTGCTCGTTATGTGTTGGTAGAACTTCGGGAGAACCTTCTTCAGGTTCGCCTTGTTGAAGTCCCCCGCCACGATGAGAGCAGCCTCGGGGTGTGCCGACTCCTGTTCGCTGATAGCCCCGTACAGTTCCTTCAGCGCTGTGTCCGTGTTGGCTTGTGGGGGAATGTAAACAGCGGTCACGGTTACCGCTGTAAACTCCCGAGGTAGCCAGTGTGGACGGCACATAAGCATCAGGTACTCCAGGTCCGGGGAACAGAAAGACTTGAGGGGATGTACATGACTTTGGTTGCACCAAGATATATTTATCATGAGACATACCCCCCCTCCGCGATCTTTACCGGAGAGAGCCTTTGTTCTGTCCGCCCGGTGTACGGAAAAGCCCGTCGGCTCGATAGCTGCGTCGGTAACCCCCTCCGACATCCATGTCTCCGTAAGGCAGATGATACAATTGTCCTTAGTTTCCCGGTGGAATTGAATACGAGCCTGTAGTTCGCTTAACTTATTGTCCAGAGACTGTACATTAGCCAGTAGAATGGTGGGTAGTGGGGGGCGATCGGATCGACGTCTCAGCCTGACTAGCACGCCGGCTCGCTTCCCTCGCTTCCTCCGGCGACGCTTGCGTGTAATCGTGCCCAAGATGGTGGGAGATAATCCAGCTGTGACTTCGGGCGGGACGTCCGAGTAACATGTGTAA
>CM051009.1:29836196-29845204 GCA_027704905.1 Muraenolepis orangiensis | reverse complement strand
AGTCAAGTGCTTGGCCCATTCGTAATACAACCTGCCTTCTGGCTAAAATGTATTGTGTCTCATTCCATGTAACACACTGTTAAAGTTTAAAGAAATCATGGATAGGGTGAAGTATGTGTTGTGTTGGCAAAACATCTGCATAATGAAAGTTAGCTCCATAAAATAAAGTAGAAAAAATTAACAAATGAGCGTACTTTTAGAGAGGCCTGGAGGACAGTTATAATAAATGAAGAAACATATGGTAAAGTAAAGAACCATAGCTTGTCTTAATTAATTAATCTTAATTGTATTAAGATATTCATTAACTAACAAAATAATTGATCGAGCTTTGATTGTTTAATCCAATTAATCAACAACTGTTACCAATGTAATAATTAAGTAATTAAGTAGTTATCTCATGCTAATTATGTTTTGAGTCATGACTCATCAGATTCTGAGGGCAGAGATGAGTTCTATAATGAGAGCAATGAAGAATAGATCAGATCATGAGATGGACTGTACAGCAGTGTTTCCCAGTCAGTTATTATGTTTTCCATAGAACCCTGGTGAACATTTTGAGCATGATATTTGTTCACCAGCAAAAGCCTTCTGTGGCTCTAGGGTCAGGGTTCTCCTCAGCCTCCATTTGGGGTGTGTGGAGTGTGTGTGTGGTTGGTGGCTGGTTGAAGCAGACACACCTGTATCAAGTTAGACTGATTAGACTCTGGGGTTGTTGAGGCTGCACACCTGTGGGTCCTTGGTAATCAAGTTCCCACAGGTTTAACCAGCCACCACCACACACACTCATGAGGAGCACAAGCGTGTACCATCTTCTCTGCTGGTAAACTACTCATATTAATATAACTTATTATCTGTAGCCATCTGATTGGCTACAAATAATTCCCTGTTCGCAAAATGAAATTCAAATAATTTGAATAAAAAATTTCAAAAACAAATCGTCCCTCCAGGATGTCGTGATTACAATAATTCATGCAAAGTAACCAATCCTCATGAATTCCACGGGTCTTTGCAATTCTGACAATCACTGCAATTTTTCATAACATTTTTCTTAAAATTTGGTGACTTCACCTCCATTTGACCAGCATTGCATGCTCCCAGCTCTAGGGCTGTTCCAACTGTTGTTCTCTGTTCATGGAGAACTAGTTTATATTTATGTTCCTTTCTACTCTATATCCCTTCTTTGAAAGTCAAAAAAATATTTCTTTAATTACTTTTTACTGCATACATTTACCGTAATTTCCGGACTACAAGCCGCTACTTTTTTCCCTACTTTTTTGACGCGGCTAATTTATGCATTTTTCCCGCTTTCACAAACTTCATGCCGTTAAAAAACTGAGCAAAAAAACACATTCTGTGTGACGGTGCTCAGTTTCTGGCGCATGAAGCTTTCATTAGACCAAAGCGACGGGTTAAGGTGAAACCATGTAACTTTTTAGTTTACTGTTTAGATTAAATGGAGCGCGCTCAAACTTCCCTTCATTCTGATTACGGTGGACTGTCACCCTCATCACGGCAAAGACACGGAGAAATGCATATGATGCAGCTTTCAAGTTGAAGGCCATCGATCTGGCTGTTGGAACAGGAAATAGAGCTGCTGCACGGGAGCTGGGTCTCAATGAGTCCATGATAAGACGTTGGAAACTGCAGCGTGAGGAATTGACCTGGTGTGTGTGTGTGTGTGTGTGTGTGTGTGTGTGTGTGGTGTGTGTGTGTGGTGTGTGTGTTGCGGCTGGGCGCGTAGGATACCCGCGCGTGCATCCCACTATTTAAGGCATCGCATGAATTTGAGAGAGAGAGAGAGAGAGAGAGAGAGAGAGAGAGAGAGAGAGAGAGAGAGAGAGAGAGAGAGAGAGAGAGAGAGAGATCGAGATCGAGTTGGTGTGTGTGTGACTTCTGGTAGGCTACTGTTTGCCGCTGATTTTTTATTTTTGTTCCAAGCCGTGTTTGGTTAAGCTGTGTGAAGTTCATTTGTTTCAATGTAGCGGTAGGTACCTGCGGCTTATAGACATGTGCGGCTTATTTATGTTCAAAATAATTATTTTTTTAAAATTCAGTGGGTGCGGCTTATATTCAGGTGCGCTCAATAGTCATACAATACACTTTTATGATTAACACTAATTGATTGCATTTGCACAATTTGACTCATGAGTTGGCACCACATCAGCATCATGGAAACAATATGGTTCAGCTTCTGGACGTCTTCCAGAGCAGGTCTCTTATCATCACCATGATTTATGACTAACTGGAGGATCTGCAAATAAAAAGCTACAGTATGAAGCAGGTGGCCAGTACTTGAGGGCTTGACATATCTTTTGCCATCAAGAAACACATCCACAAAACAGTGGAACAGGCATAGGACAATGCAGGTTGGAAACTCAGCAAGTACATTACTTCAGATGGACATTCTTCCATTAATCTCCTACAAGAGGTCAGGGTGTTTGATCCTCGTCACACTGCACTTATGAACGAGGCTTACACGGTCGGGAGTGACAGCTAGGGATATAACTGCCCCCAAGACTGTGATCCGGTGACATCCTCAGGTCCAGACCTTTCATTTGACCTTCACTTGAGGTCAATCGGACCCGGATGGAGGATTTGGATGTTTATGTGACACAGATTTGGATGTGACCTGGGATGGGCTGCAGGAGAGACTTCCCGTGATCTGAGCATCTTGGCCAAACGATACAGAGACGTAATCGTCAACTCAGCAGATGCTGAATGAAGCAACAGCATCTACCAGCTGGTGTGTTCAGCCAAAGGAGAACAATTACAAACAACAACCTCAAACCAGCAACATACTGTAGATATTTACTTCTTTACTGGACTGATTACTCATTACCGTACTGCACTGTTCTGTACTTTTAGAATTGATGATGCTGCTACCACTCACAACGGTGCTGCACGTCTCTCTCTTTAAAATGGTGCCGTGCTGTCTCTTTAAAATGCTTATTTTTAAATATAACTGTTTGGTTGGTAGCTGGTTTAAGCAGCTTCCCCCAGCCTGAATTGGACTGATTAGCTGGTGAGGCTGCACACCTGTGGGTCATTGTAAATCAAGGCCCACAGGTTAAAATGACAGCCACCCCACGCACTCAAGAAAGAGAGCTCTAGCATGTACCATCTGCTCTGTTCGTCATTATTCAAAGTCTGCAATAAACCGGATTCCTCATCAACCTGTGTCCTTGTCTGGGTCAGCGAGGTCCCTGTTCAGGCTCCAGTGTAGCAGAAGACTCTGACACTAACCATTAACATGGCTTCTTAAGGGCTCCTGCCGGAAGACAGGGACAGGGTGATGAGGAATCTGGTTCATTGCAAGATTTTGAATCATGGTGAACAGAGCAGATGTACCGTGCTACAGCTCTTCCTCCAGTGTGTGTGTGTGGTGGTGGCTGCTTTAACCTGTGGGCCTTGGTTAACAATGACCCACAGGTGTGCAGCCTCACCAGCCAATCAGTCCAATTCAGGCCAGGTGAGGCTGACCAGCCACCAACCACACACTCCACTAACTGTCACCATTTTTAAGAGCAGATGTAGAGGAACGTGGTGACCAAATTGAGATTCAGGATCTTCACAGTAAGGTGATGAGTATAAGCATATGGTAAAAGCAAAGCCAAGCAACACTGTTTTTTAATTGTATAAGATACTATGTTAATGCTATATTTTCATCTGTGAGGTTCTATGTATTTTAGCATTTTTAACCAGCTCAATATTTTATTTCACATTATTTATTATATTTTTCGGGGGATTGGGATTTTTGAAAAGGATTTTTAGGTACTGAAAATAACACAATATTTGTCATTGGCGTCTTTCATATTGCGTACTTTTGTGCTGTGACTGAAGTTTCAAAGAGTTCCATAAATGTTGTGCTGTTTTGTGGAATCCCCCCACCCAGGGGCACACAATCGTTTGTCAAATGTTTCTAATCCTCAGTGTTTTTGGTAAAGTTACTTGGAACAGACTGAACAGTGTGGTTTTATTCTCACTCGAACATGTTTTCCTTTGAAAAAAAAACGTTGTTTGCAATTTTCACTTGCTCCTATCTGTCTATCTATCTATCTATCTATCTATCTATCTATCTATCTATCTATCTATCTATCTATCTATCTATCTATCTATCTATCTATCTATCTATCTATCTATCTATCTATATATACAGTATATATATATTTATTTAAGTATTTATATATATGGATTTGTTTTACATTGATAACGATAAATATTTTTGCGTGCATTGAACCATATTTTTGGGTGGAGAGAGCTCTATATATATAAATCCCCAAATACATTTATGAATCCTTCTGTGTGATATGACATAGCCTATTCATAAGCCTGTCTCAGATGGAGGAGGGGCTTGATTAGCGCAAAGAATAAAAGAGACACATTTCACTCATTAGCACCCATCTCATTTCTCAAGGCAAAGTAGTGACAGATGACGTGACCATGATACCGAAACCATAGACATTGATATATATGAGCTATTATAATGCCATTAATGTATCAGTCAATGATGATGATGATGATGGCATAGGACGTCTTTGTGCTTTTGGAATTGTTATTAGCATGGCTAAATCTTAGGGACCTATATATGTGGCTTGAAATTCTTATGTTTTCTTGAAATTGTGTGCTTATGCCGCTTCTCCTGAGACACTGTAGGGCAGGGATGGGCACATGGCAGCCCACAGGCTGCATGCTGTCGCCACCTCCTCTTTGTGCTGCCCTCAGATCAATTAAGAAACTAATTTAGTAATTAATTAATATTATTTATTTGTTGTAGTGCTGATACCGTCCACTAGACTCCTAGTTACGTCACGAGCTGCATACCTGATTTTGTTTGGCAGCGAACGCACCAAATACCGCGAAAGATGAGCACGGCCCTCTGTGGATGCAAGTTAGCTAGCTGTCAACATGAGCAAGAGGAAGGTGTCTGATGAAAATCGTGCTTTTCAAGAAAAGTGGGAGACAGAATATCTTTTCACTGAACCTAGGGGTAAACCACAATGTTAAGTATGTTTGCAGACCATTTCTGTAATGAAAGTAAGCAACTTGAGCTGCCACTACAACACACTCGCTCCAGCTTTCCAAAGCAAATGAAGGAGAGTAAGTGAAAAAAATGTGCGATTGAGATGGCTAACGCCTTTGGAGATGACAAAATGGCAAAAAATGTTTTTAAACGGTGTCCCTCTCCTAACGCACAGCACTAACGGGTAGGATTTTTGACATTCGAAGTCATGTGGAGGGAAAGCTGAAACATATCATGGCAGACACTTTTTGTTAGCGTTAGATGAGAGTACAGACGTTACCGATGTTAGCCAGCTATGGTAAGATCAAGATCAATAAATGCATAATTTGATGTACACAAGGAGCTATTTCAACTGGTGCCACTGCACGGCACAACAAAGCGATCGGACGTTTTCGACGCAGTGAAGGGTGTTTTCAGCGAATATGGTGGATTTCCGGTGGATATGTGGATCTGTCGTGGATCTGCATCATACACCAGGAGGCCCCTCTGTGCAAAGCATCTGAACTTTGTGCATGTCATGGATGTGGTAACACAAGTTACCAATCTGATTCGGGGGGGGGGGGGGGGGTGAACAGGTCTCTAAATCATCGGAAATTGGTGGATGCTGCCTACGGTGATCTACAGCCGCACACAGACATCAGGTGGATGAGCCGCCGTAAATCCGTACTGTGCCTCGTGATTCCCTTGTTTTTGGAAAGCCTTGCTGGATACAAGTGCGTACTGTGACATGTTGAGGGATCCACAATGTCTCTGTGACATGGCCTTTCTCACTGACATAACTGGACCTCTTAATTACTTGAATGTCCAGTTGCGAGGCAAAGATCAGACCATGTCCGACCTTTTTGGTCATGTGAATAGTTTTCAGAGAAACTCGGTCAGATCCCCCCGAATTCGACACACTTCCCTGCATGTGGAGAGCTGCGCAAAGACATCCCCAAATGTGAGACGATGATCCACTGCTACAGAGAAGCCATTGAAATGTTGCAGGATCAATTCAACAATCGCTTTCAGGATTTCCACGACATGCAAGGCACAATCCAGTTTTTCACTGACCCCCTCTCAATGGTTGTGAATGACAAGCCACCCAAACTACAAATGAAAATGTGTGAGCTACAAGGCAACCTATTTTGTTTAATGTTTAACCTGTTTAATACAAACAATTCCACTTGTAAAATTTAAATAACATTTCTGTGAACTGATATTTGTTTTGTGAGCTTATTAGAGGATATTCCCTGAAAGATTGAGAAATGCCAATGAAGATGTCAGACTTAGTATATGTGTTAATAATTACATACAATACATCAAATTTGTGTGTGTGTATGTGTTCCAAGAGAATCTGCGGTCCCCTGGTGGCCAGTACATAAATGATGTGGGCCCCCACCACCATCCAAGTTGCCCATCCCTGCCGTAGGGCATAGATGTGCTGGTGTGCCTCCTTCAGCATGAAGAATTTGACTGTGTGTTTCACACAAAACACTTACCATCTTCCTTGGACAGACATTGAAGGTCAGCTTCAGCGTTTTGTCCATAATCTCACTCTCTTGGGATCAACAGAGAAATGTCTTGCTGCTGCCTCTCCCGAGTTTTGTTCAGCAAATTTGACAACTGACAGCTTGAATTTCAGATAAACAATTGATGTCAACCCAACTTTTTAATTAAGACCCGCATTTATTTGTCTAGTTTCCCCTCCATTGTACATCATTGGATATCTCTGCTGCTATGGGTTTGTTTACAGCAGTAAAGTAGAAGCCTGTACTTTACTTAAGTATTTTCATCATGTGGGAGAGAATGTGTTTATTAATTTTTTAAACCATTACAATCTCTGCTGACATGGGTTTGTTAACAGCAGAAGAAGAAGAAGAAATGGATTGATGACAGGTCCCTGATGCCTATTGTTTTTCTCACCTTTGCTAATTACGCTGTAGCGGGCGAGCGTAGACACTTCTTCAACCCCTTAATTTTTTTCCCAGTTTGACGTGTGAGATACAAATCAGATAATTATGGGTAGAACGGGGCCTTTCGGGCCATGTAGCAGAATGGCAGCTATTTGTTGTTGTTATTAAAGAGCATCTACATGATAGGATAATTTTGTGAGTGTTGCTGCCCCCTAAAGGTGAACTGTAAAATATGGCTGATATTGGCATCCTGGACTGGTTTTATCCTGGTTTAATTTGACCCCTTCGACAGCTATTCTTTAATGACTGTTAATGTGTGTTAATGACATGAATCTGAATTGACTCACTTGGATAACAGCGTCTCTTAAATGTCTCAATATGTTTTGTTGTTGATCATATAGAACTCCTGCTAAATGCCAAATTCCCATTAATTTTACTTTGTTTTCTAAAAAGTTATCTTTCAACTTCATTGAAAGATATTCATTATTCATATTCATTATTGAGTTTAGCTAAGAGAACACCTTTTCCCACCCTTACACGCTAAAATAAGAGCATACTTCCTGAAACAATTCATAGTTTTCAGTCACATGACTGGCCAGGAGCCCTGGAGGGCAAAGCATTGTTCAGAACTGCAGTGCATTGTACAGAACCGCAGCACAGGCCTGCCAATGTCCCACCCATTTTAAGCCATGATCATTCAGATGACCTCTCTAAAGATGAAAAACAAAGATATGTGAAAAAACGGTATATTTTGGGCACCTGCGATCCATTTCCAGGACCTGCCGCAGGATTTAGATCACTAAAAACAGTGCATGCTTGTTGAGAATCCCTCCTCTTAACAAATAAGTACATTTGACAAACAAAGGAAACACCAATAGATATCGCTGATGGAACAGTATCAGAATGCCTTTATTATCATTGTACACGGAGACGGGAAATTGTCTAGCAATCATCATGACACTCTTACGGACACAATTATTTAAAAGAAATAAACCGGTAAAAAATAAAAGCCATATAAAATTGTATATCAACTCAAATATATTGTGGTGGCCTTAGTATAATGAGAATAGAACATGTTTTCAGTACTCCTGATTGAATGCTTGTGAAATAATGCAGACTGGTAAATCCCTCTATGACTCCAACAACTGCTGTTAACAAACACAACTTGTCAAGGCCACTGAAGTTGTTTGCGTTGGTCCACGAAAACCCACCATGTCAGAACGATTATGTAAAGATAATACTTTTCTTTCTCGAACGGGTTTCTAAAGAAAGACAACCCAGGCTTGTCCCTTCGTTGGTGAGTGCATTTGATTGCACAACTTGTTCAGCTTTTGGGGCTAAACCTGGTTAAAATACCTCAATGTAAAAGCTACTGAATAGCTGGAGGGCAGCAGAAGAAAGCCATGTGTTGCCCCCAGGTGGGCATTCCTTTGAGGCTGGGACGTCACAAGGAACTTTAATTTAAGGAAGTGAACTTGACCATGAAGGTTGAAAAAAGGTTTTCTTTGTACACCTATTTAGACCTTTGCTTTTATGAGGTATTGAGGAGTAAGTCTTGGATTAGATCTAATTACGAACGCTGACGAGGCACTCAATGCAGGTCAATGGTCACTGCTACACAGGGAGAGTTAACGGGTTTGCCGTCTGTCCGGGTCGGAGGGTTAGTGAGTGTTCTCTAAAAGACGTTATCACTGGGAGATTAGATCCATTTTTTAGCTTTTCTATTTCAATCCAGTGGTGTGTGTTCGTTTGTTTTTCTATTCATAAGGACATTTAGACATTGGCTTCCATTATAAAATATTATTGAAAATATTACATATTCAAAAAGTGTATTTTTAATACATAATATAAGAAAAGTTTAAGTAAACAATATTTGTCTCTAGTTGAAGAATTGTGGGAGGAGTTACTTTTTCTAAAGTTTGTTTGAAAATCAAAGCCTGAAATGAGCTGAGTGCTGCCAAGCAACACTCAGCTGATGAGAACAAATGCTTTGTTTTGACTACAGTCACACAATGGTACACGTGCAGCTAGCTTGACGTGTATTATGACATCCACACAGAAATGTAATCAGTAAAAGCTGACAAAGGCAGTAC
>CM051009.1:29828696-29831196 GCA_027704905.1 Muraenolepis orangiensis | reverse complement strand
GTGTGTCTCTCTCTCTCTCTCTCTCTCTCTCTCTCTCTCTCTCTCTAACCTACAGCAGCCTTTAGCCCTATGCAATGTACACATTAACCTGAACATTATGGCAAGGGAGAGAGAGAGAGAGAGAGAGAGAGAGAGAGAGAGAGAGAGAGAGAGAGAGAGAGAGAGAGAGAGAGAGAGAGAGAGAGAGAGAGAGAGAGAGAGCGAGCCCAGGTGCTCTCGTTCACTCACTATCTTCCTGCACCAGATAACACACACACACACACACACAAGGTTCCTTGGTTGTCCGTAGGTGTGACTAGCAGTTTTCCCTCTGCCGCTTGGTCCTGCTGTCTGATGATAAAGCAAGTGTTAGCAGCTGTCATTTAAATCTGCACTATGCATGATTTCCCGTGAGCAGCCTTTAGTGGTCTGATAACGATGACGTCAAGACTCCCTGGATAGATGGAGTGGATGGGAATGGGAGTGCTTTATTCTTGAGGAAATACCGTAGAAAAGTTGCATAGGGCAGTGTAATGAAATCATTCATTTTAAGCATGAGCAGAAGGGAAATGTTTGATGAGGGTCAATGCTTATGTATGTAAGGTATGTGGTATGTACTTAATGTACGTACAGTTTATTTACATATACTGTACAGACCGGGCTGGATCGATGGGAAAATATAGATGAATGGATGACGGGTGAGAAAGATGGCTGAAGAGTAAGTCTGACTCAGAGAGAGAGAGAGAGAGGGAGAGAGAGAGGGAGAGGGAGAGGAGAGAGAGAGAGAGAGAGAGAAGGAGATGGATAGATGCAGTTAGAGACAGCCAGGTAGGTAGACAGACTGGGCAGTCATATCAAAGCTCTCTTCTATCACGGGGGGACGACAGCGGCAGGCAGTGAGGTATTGGGGGGGGGGGGAGGTTTCTCGGGGTGTCGCGGCTGAGCCCCGCGCTGGGGTTTGATTAACGGCCATTGCCGCGATGTGATCTGGGGGTGAATGGATCGCCACACTCCATCCCTCCTGACCTTCAGCCGGTGCTCTGTTCCACCGAGGGGCCGGTGCCTGATCTCAAACCAGTTATTTGTGTTTTTGAGGGCAGAACTACCCCCGTCCAGCGGGACTGGTTTTAGAGCAGCACCCATACTTGGCTTGTCTAGAAACCAAGAAGATGCAAGATTTTCAAGAACTTTTTTTGTCACACACACACATGCAGGATGTGCGGTGAAATGAAAGTGGCAATGCCTTACAGAAATTGTCCACAATACAATAGAAAATATAAAAAACGTTGTATAAACAAAGTACATACAAATCAATGCAGCAGTATTTACAGTTTAGTTGGGATAAACCACTGGCGTCTGTCTCGTGGACAGGTATACGCCACTAGACACACAGGACTGATACCGTCTCCTGGGCAGGTCTACACCGCTAGAAACATACAGGCCTTATACGGTGATCGCGTCAGATCGCTGTAAATCAGAGCATGAATAGCTGTTGAATGTCCAATAACTTTCTTACTAAGCTGCTGA
This sequence comes from Muraenolepis orangiensis, assembly GCA_027704905.1. Classification (NCBI taxonomy): domain Eukaryota; kingdom Metazoa; phylum Chordata; class Actinopteri; order Gadiformes; family Muraenolepididae; genus Muraenolepis; species Muraenolepis orangiensis. The sequence goes on along the minus strand of CM051009.1, from coordinate 29,829,690 downwards.
TAAGATGTCATCGTCTAATCCACCACCACGGCAGCGCTACGCTGATGCTGACATTTCACAGTGAGATTTAAACTCGGGACTTTCCTGGCGTCATTATTCAGTACATTTTTGTCAATCTTGTCGGTTGTCATTATTGTACCGCTTGTCGATGACGCAGGGAGACAGCTGCTTAACGACAGGGAACAACCCTATTTCATACACAACAATGAACAACAATGGCAACGGCCACGGTGAAAGCATGTCAAGGCGCTTGACTTCTTAAATAGTAAAACATTGGAAAATCTATACGTGGCGGTCAATGTTCTTTGTGGCGGACCACCACAAATCAATCAATGTATAATTGGAAGGGCAATGGGAAACACAGTTGTTGTTGTTCTTGAAGATGGAGATTGGATTGCTTGGAAAGTGGAGACGTATTCAAACATACACACAGTGACCTGATCGGGACTTGGCTCTCCAGCCTTTGGAGAGTTGAAGTTCAACTAACTGTGAACCGGCGCTGGCATCCCTAACCCAGCACTAACCCTAACCCAGCACTAAACCTAACCCAGCACTAACCCTAACCCACAGCCAGAACTAGAAGGTCCATGTTGGTGGAATGGGGATATGTGTCTGCTCTGTATCTCCAGTCAAGACCTCTTGGTCTCTCTGCCTCCGCAAGGCCTCCAAACATCTCCTTATCATATCACATCTCTCTCTCTCTCTCTCTCTCTCTCTCTCTCTCTCTCTCTCTCTCTCTCTCTCTCTCTCTCTCTCTCTCTCTCTCTCTCTCTCTCTCTCTCTCTCTCTCTCTCTCTCTCTCTCTCTCTCTCTCTCTCTCTCTCTCTCTCTCTCTCTCTCTCTCTCTCTCTCTCTCTCTCTCTCTCTCCTGACCCTCTTTGTCTCAACATTGTTAAGTTTTGTGATTTTGCAAAAAAATACATGGATCTGATTTTTCCTGAAGGCAATACTAAATAAATGCAACCCCTTTGAACCGTAAATAGAATATAAGGAC
>CM051009.1:29811841-29827696 GCA_027704905.1 Muraenolepis orangiensis | reverse complement strand
CCTATCTGTGTTTTTGACAGAGAAAAGCAAGAGACGCCTCTTCATGAAAAAAGACAAACGAGGCTTAGCCCATCGGGAGTGACGGCTAGGGGTCGGGCACGGAGCCAGGTTGGTTTTCGGGTCTTTCATGGTAAGTTTTAAGTCATCTGAAGATTTTGTCTAATTCAGGCGATGTAGATACTGATAGTTGTGGTGTTTTTGTATTGTGAGTGTTCGTTACTACAAGGACGACAATGGCAACTTGTTATGTCGTCATAGGCAGGGCACCAGGGGATGCTGAGTGGAGGGGTTAGGGAGTATATCATGTTAATAAAGACTTGCGGTTCTAAATACAGTTGGGACTCTCTCTAGTCTATTCATTTACTATCATAGCAATAGTTTCCTGTCCACTTCTGTTATTCTTTTCATAAGCTTTTCCTGTTGTGTTTTTTAATTTGCCTTGCAGAGTAAGCTACAATCTCCCTCGGACAACCACCTATAAAGTCTCCCAAAGTATTGATGGATATATGATGTCAGAGTCGTTAGATACAAGGAACTCATCAATAGGTTTAAATGGTTTCATAAAAGCTATCATAACTTAACTGAGTGCAATTCAATCTCCAAGGGGTGGTAACAAAAGAGCATGATCAAATATCACAATAGCATTCTGTGCCATTTACAGCTGAGAGCAATTATTAATCAATAAACTAATTAGCAATTCTAGAAAATGTTGTTTGGCCTTGAGAGTAAAAGGGTATCAGGGAAAAAGAAAGGCCATTGGTCAATTATTCCTTCTTGATTCATAAATTATGAGATAGCTTTGGTGATTTTGGAAGGTGAAAGACGTTTTGGGCAGGACCTGTCCAACGATGGATCTATGCATAGTTAAGGTCACCCCCAAAAATGAATTGGTAGGAGTTAAGGTCAGGCAAAATTTAGATGAATTTCACAAAGAATGCTTCATCATTCCAGCTAGGTGCCTAAACATTGACAAGAACAACAGTGATATTATTGAGACAACCTGAAACTATGATAAAAAACGGCCTTGACAGCTATGACATTAGTTTGGCTAAATTGTACATTTTTATCTATTTAAAAAACCTATGATTATCCTTGGTGGTCTGGCAATTTCTGCAATTTAGGTCTTAAGATGTTTTAGGTCTGAGAAATGTCTACATCTCTTAACTGGGTCATTGATCCCAATCAAATTTCAAGACACAAATCCTAGACATGTTTTGCGCATTCCCCGACCGACGCCACCAAGCCCCGGGGGGGAAACAACAAATGCACCCGCAGGAGAGAGTCCAGTGGCGGCCTACTGGTTAGGACACGCCGGAGGGGATGGAAACCAGCCCTACTGAGTATTGTCCTGGCCAACTTCCAGTCTCTCGCAAACAAGTCTGACAAACTGAACTGCCGTATCGCCTCGCAGCGGGACATCAGGGAGTGTTGCGCCATGATTTTAATGGAAACGTGGCTGTCTTCCGTGATTGGAGGCGTACACATCAAGTGCCTGGAGAAACGTGTTTTCAATCCCCGAGTCCCTTGACCCACACCAGTTTGCATACAGAGCAAACAGGTCTGTAGACTTCGCCATTTCCCTGGCACTACACACGGCCCTGGAGCACCTAGACAGGAGTGACACCTATGTCAGACTGCACATTCTGCTGTTCATTGAATACAGCTCAGCATTTAACACCATTGCTCCCTCCAAACTGGTCCTGAAACTGACCGCCCCCATCTGTAACTGGATTATGGACTTCCTGACGGGCAGGCCTCAAGTGGTGAAGATTGGGAACGACATCTCATCCACGCTGGTCCTCAACATCCAGCACCCCAAGGCTGCTGCCTCAGTCCCCGGCTGTACTCGCTGTACACACACGACTGTTCTGCCACGCACAGCAATAATCTGGTTATCAAGTTTGCAGACAACACCACAGTCATCGGCCTGATAAGCGAGGGTGACGAAACAGAGTACAGAGATGAGATAGTCTGACTGACGCGATGGTGAAAGGAAAACAGCCCCTCACTGATTGTCAGCAAGACCAAGGAGCTCATTGTGGACTTCAGGAGCCACCGGGGCACCCACTCCACCATCAGCCTGGACGGGACACCGGCGGAAGTCGTCAGCTGCTTCTGTTTCCTTGGGCTACAGATTTCCAACGACCTGGCCTGGACCCGCAACACTGTATTCATGATGCTGCTGCACTACTGGCACTTTAAATGCTTTTAAATATTTTTGCAAAATTCAACAAATGTTTATACCATCTATCAGTCACTTTGCTGTCCTTTTTTGGTTTATTTTTATTATATATATTATTTTGATGGTATTGTTTTGGAGATTTATACTGCGGAAGGGAATGGGAGTAAGCCAATGCACTTGTTACTAATGGCCAATAAACATCTTGTATCTTGTATCTTGTAGGGCTCCTGCACATATGTCTAAAATATAATACAGTATACATTTAAAACAGTGCAACTCAAAAAAGAAAAGGGTAGCAACCTATCCATAGCAGCCCCTGGAAAAAAATGAACATTATAAATAACCATGCAACGACCATATTAAACAGAAAATCTTTAAATAGTGGTGGCATAGTAGCTTGAGGAAAAAGAGGGCATTGTGTTGCAGCTGGCTGGAAAATATGTGCATCCATTATAGATGTTAAAAGTCATTTTATTCCAGGTTTTACAGAACTGTTCATTATGAATGTACACTGGCGTCCAGGCCTCCCTTTAAGAAGTCGGTGGGAGCGACACGCTGGCGGAAGAAGGGTTTTTGCGGATAGTCAAAGTGATAGTTGTGCTTTGGAAGGAGACCTGGAGACGGACAGAATGCAACAGGCGGAATTGTATTACCTTTCAGGTAAAGACAGTTTTTAATGGGATAAGACGCCGCTCATTTCTTAGCCAGAGTGGTGTTGATGTTCGGTTATATCTGGATGCCGCGGTAAACCAGTTTCTGCTGCCTGACGTTCTCCTTGTTCTGAATGTAAAGCGAATTTGACAAAAAAAGTAATTTGTTGTCCCACTGAGACAGCTTCAATGGTTCTGTTGATAGTTGTATGAGTAAAGCAATCTTGGCTTTAAAGCTATCATGCTGCCTGCATAATAGAGCCTGAGGGTCGTTTTTGGTGACTGGCTCCGTGTCGTCAGGAGTCAGAGTGTCAGGTATATTATGGAATAACCCCGACCGCCGTTACCGCGTCCACTTCCACGTCCGCCGCTTCCTTCCTCCTCAGAACACGATAAGTCAACTAGGCCACTAGGGCCGCTTTAAAGCTGAAAAATAACTAAGGTTTTGGGCCATATCTTTGGAACTGCAGGTCCAATTATCTTCAAACCCAAACTAAAGTTCTGAACCTGACAATATGTCATGCTAAGGTTTGGTGCTTCTCAGTTACCTCATTTTGCATTTTCTAGGTTTATGCTGGCAAATTGCCAAATAATCACATTTCCAGCCATATCTTCAGAACTGTTCATTTGATTGACCTCAAATCAAGCACGAATAAACAAACTTGACCCAAGGATATGTTATTATGCTACTGTCACTTGTAAAAAAACACATTTTCAGCCATATCTCTTCATATATATCTACATATAAGGTTTGAGGACGCCATATCTATAAGGTCAGACCCCGAGGATGCTATATCTATAAGGTCATAACCTGAGAATGCCAATCCAACAATATGCTATTGTTGGATTGGCAGAGGGTTGTACACCAGGGAGTCTGTACATGAATAGAACATATTTTGGCGGGCGGGGGGGGGGGAATGTGTTATGTGTGCAAAAAGTGTGGGCAACAGGGAGGCGGAGCACATTTATCACAGGTTGCATGTTACAGTCTCTGAGGAGTGAAGTGTGGCTCGGGTGGCTCCCCTCTTCACCGAGCCTTGAGCGTTTCCCCGCATCCCTGGCACATCGAAGGCAGGAATCAGGGACTGGACAAAGTACCATGTGTGACCTCCCTGGTTGCACCTCCAGAAGATTTGTATTGTCACAACTTGTAACGTTCCAGTCAACCGTCCAATCAGATATTAATATGTTACAATGTTTTAATGTACAGTAAAATTGGGTGTGGTCCGACAGCGGTTTATATTGATGGACCGTCTAAACGTAGTTTAAAATCGGAACAAAATACATTATTCATCTCATCCAAAGCTGTTTGGCTTAGGTCATGTGACTTGAAAACGGCTGACCTGACCAGACTGGACATCATCTTCGCTGCCCAGGGTTGTTTCCACCTTCAAACACCTAAATAAAGATTTGTTTAAACATTACACAGCAAAGCTTGATCTTGTCATGCTCATGGTTCTCAAAAGATTTTTTTCCGAGGCAAAGAGTGGACTTCAACACACACACAACATGCAGACATGCACGCTGGTGAAGGGCTGAAAAGCGCTTTAAATGCAGAATTTTCAATGCACTCGTGAAAGCAAAATCACAAATTATTCCGCAGCGCAAACATGTTTAAATGCAAATATCTTCCCTTGAGTAAAACACAGCTTGTATAACGGCTCATTCAGAGCCTGTACAGATTAAAGGCAAGAAAAAAATGCCTCTCAAATCACATTTCATCTCAGCAGTCTAGATTGGTAGACAGCCACATCAATCCTGTACAGCGCAATATAAACTTCAGTGGCTGTGAGTGCATGAGAAAGAGGGGGAAGAAAATATGCTCTATGGTTTTATGAGAAACAACGGTAAGCGACGGAGTTCAGTGTACACTGCACCAGCCTCAGCTATTTCTTTCTTTCATACAAACTTTTTGTTGCTTTGCTCCGACTCGTCGTTCTTACTCTCATTTGGTTTCAGAGTCAGGGGCACTTTCTAAAGAGGTTATATATAGTTTATTAGTCATTTTAATTGATGAACTTAAGGAACCGGAGCTTCACCGCCGGCGCGAGTCTTCTTCCTCTTCCATCTTCATCTTCCTCATATAGGTTTGTGGCGGCCCGGGTGACCAGCTAGCCCGCGCCAGCGCTTGCCATATGCGGCACCCGACATCTACAGGCTTCATTTGGATAAACTGACAACATATGTATAATCGACATAGGTACATTGTCGTATAATAAAATAATAAAACTTAATAAAGTGATTTAATTACAGCGTCCTACAGCGTCCTACAGCGAAATCGACAGCTTTTAAGCCGGGCTCAAATTCTCTTCTGGTTGGTGCGAAATGCATTCTGGGATATGCTGGGCCAGAAGTGTGCAGAAGTCTGCATCGATGCACACTTCAATTTCAGGGAAAAAAAGGCTGAGGTTGAGGGCTGCAATTGAAGGAGCCTACGAAATGGGACAGCCTCGTCGCGGCGGCTGTGACGTAATCGGTGTTCAGATGCGCCCTAAAAGGCTGCAGCCCCCTGGATTGGAACACGGCCAGCGTGATGAGGAATTTGGTTAATTGTAAGAGTTTGAATCATGGTGACCTGAGCAGGAACGGAACGGTTACATCTGGCACTACACTCAGTGCACGGTATCAATGCGCAATGTTATATATGTGGTGACTGGATCTTGTTTGATTGTGTGTGTTCATTAAATGGAGTAGGCTCAACGCCAACGTTAACTCCCGTCTCATTCTCCATTATTCGAACATAACATTGGCGACGAGAATGGCTGATTGTTCGATACCACCACCCTCTCTCCCTTCCTAGCCACGCCGGGCGAGCCACTGATGCCGTGGCCCCGCTGGATTTCCTCGTTCGAGACTTATATCCTAGCTGCCGGCTTGGAGAGAGTGTCCGCGGAGAGGAAACGTGCACTGCTGCTGCACTGTCTAGGAGCAGAGGGACAGTGTGTGTTTGAAACTCTCGGCCCCGCAGCGGGTTACACAGAGACTGTGGCCCTACTGAGGAGTCATTTCGCCACCCCACAGAGTGCTCTCCTCCGCCGTGTCATATTCGGACGGAGAGGCACCAGCGGCCGGGTGAGTCAGTGACGCAGTACGTGGCTGATCTATGAGGTTTGGGAGCTCGTGCAAGTTTGGCGCGTTACAAGACGAACTGATCAGAGACCACCTCATACTGCACACGAACTGTGACAAGATTAGGGAAAGACTGTTGATGGAAAACGATGACGTGACACTAGCAGCAGCTCTACACCTAGCCGTTCAAGTTGAATCTGCTCTCGAATGTGCAGCTACATTGTCGGCTTCTTCCAACTCGCTAGCAGTGGACGAGGCAGCGGGCGCGCACGCGACTCACTGACGCCCCTACTCCACGTGAGTGCAGACAGCAGCGGGGGGAGTGTACAACTAGCCTCTCAGTCACGTGGCCGCCCACACCAGCCGTGTGGGAATTGTGGCTCTCCTGCACACAACTCAAGAGCTCAGACCTGTCCTGCCCGTGGAAAAACCTGTTCCAACTGCGGGAGGCTGAATCACTTCCACAAAGTCTGTAGGTCTGCCCAGCTAGAGCCTCCCAATCCACCTACCACGATCATCCACAATGTCAACTCAGGACGAGTGCCATTTAAAACATGTTCATTGATGGTTAGTGATGTCACTCTGCCCCTCCTCCTAGACATGGGTGCTACGGTGTCCCTCCTGAACTGGTTGACTTATAAACAGTTCTTCGCCCACCACCACGCTGCGTGGCTATGCTAACTCCAAGATTGACATTGTGGGCTCCCTACAGCTTCCCGTGAAATACGGAGAGAAGACACTGCCAGTCTTCAGGTTCAATATTATAGATCCTACTCTTTTTTTTTTTTTTTTTTTTTTTTTTTCTTCAGTGCTGATTACAGGTTTGCTTACCTGTTTGCGCCTGTCCACTGCTACCGTCTACTCCCCGGACAACTAGCCGGCTAGCTAGCAACCCCTTGCTAGCCGAGTCAGCCAGCTCCCTGCTGGATTCTCGGGATACTTGGATACGTGGATACTCCCGTTTTTGCTCCACACTGCTACTGAGAGTATTTCCCGGATAGCCTCTCAGCTGTTCTGGTGCGGTCAGTCAGATCGCTGCTTTTTCAGCTAAGCTATCAGCTAGCCGCCCCCCAGTCAACAAGCGGCTTGAAGCTAACGTTAGCTGCTCACCTGCCACGCTGTGGATCATCCTGTCGTGCCTGTCACTTCTCCAACTCTGGTCATCTAGCCAGTCCGTGGCTATCGACAAACGACTTTCAGGCTCATCATTACATCCTCCCCGGCTGGCATACTCATGCTTCTGCAATACTCCACCTCGCAACTACACAAACTCAACAACTTCTCCGCTCCTCCGTGCATCTCAGCCATCAAAACACTTGGACTCCTCCGTCGTCCCCGTTACATCCACAGAGCCTCCCGCAGAAAGTTTGTTTACTCCCAGTCTGATCACTCCATTGCTTCCATCCCTTCCCTCTGGTCAGCCAAGCGCACCGCTGCAACTCCTGCACGTCATCATCACAACAACCTACACGTGCGATCTCCCTGCCTCCGCCCCCTTGCCAAAGCACCTCAGCCTGTCCAAATTCATCCTCATCTCAAATTTGCTCTGTTTAACACCCGATCCATAAACAGCAAGGGCCTCCTACTCAATGAATTCATAACTGACAATAATCTGGACTTTCTCTGCTTAACCGAAACTTGGCAAAAACCACAGGAATACTTTTCACTCAATCAGACTACTCCCCCCGGATACTCATATATGGACAAACCACGCCACCTAGGGCGTGGTGGTGGAATTGCCGTTTTTTTCCGGAAAAACATCGTCACAAGTGCAATAACCATCCCGGCCCCATCCTCATTTGAACACCTTGCTTTTAAACTGTCTGGTCCCAAACCCCTGGTTATTGCAGTCATCTATCGCCCCCCCAAACCTAACCCTGCCTTCCCCTCTGACCTGTCTGAATTCCTCACACAACTCTGCGCCATCTCTCCATCCGTTCTGCTACTTGGTGATTTTAACATACATGTTGATTCATCCAACTCCAAATCCTCCACAGAACTCCTGGACATTTTAAACTTTTTCAACCTCACCCAACATGTGGATTTCCCCACCCACAAAAAAGGACACACACTGGACCTGGTCTGCACCTCCGGCATCACCATCAGCAATCTGTCCAGCTCCGACCTCACCATCTCCGACCACCTGGCTATCACCATGGACATTCTCATCCCCACCCCCCTCATTAAGCAGAAGCGCTCCATAACTTTCCGGAATCTCAAATCCATCCATCCCTCCTCTTTCTCCTCCCTTTTGAACGACACCATCCCTGACTCTGCCCTCATCCTGCTTGTCTCTCCTTCTGACCTGGTTAACACCTACAACGACACTCTCTCCTCCTGTCTCAATCAGCTCGCTCCCATCAAAACCAAATCTGTCTCCTTCACCCACTCCGCCCCCTGGTACACTGATCATCTCCATCATCTTAAATCCAAGGGCCGCCAACTTGAACGTCTAGCCAATAAAACCGGTCTCACTGTCCATAAAGAAGCCTACAAACAACACCAACAGCTATACAAAGACGCCCTCAACAGTGCACGCTCCTCCCACTACTCCTCCGTCATACAATCCAGCAGCAACAACCCTAAGACTCTGTTTTCCACCATTTCTAAACTCCTTAAACCCATGGACACCATCTCCAACTCCTTCACTGTCAGTAAATGTGCATCCTTTCTGTCACACTTTCAATCTAAAATTGACACAATTCATAGCCAACTGTCCAACGCATCCGCCACCTACGTCTCTTTTCCAGAACCCGCCTCTCCTCCACCTTCCGATCACCCATTCTCATCCTTCACTGAAATCACCGCATCGGACCTATCCTCCATACTCACTGGCATGAAAACTTCAACCTGCATCCTGGACCCCATCCCCTCCACCCTCGTCAAGGCCTGTCTCCCCTCACTCTCTCCTCTGATCACCTCAGTAATTAACTCCTCTCTGTCCACCGGCCTCGTACCCCCCGCCCTCAAACTTGCTGCTGTGACCCCCTTACTAAAAAAACCCGGACTCAACCCTGAAACCCCCAACAACTTCCGACCCATCTCCAACCTCCCTTTCCTTTCAAAAATATTAGAGCGAGTCGTTGGATCTCAATTAAAAACCCACATGGACTACAATAACCTCTATGAACCTTTTCAATCCGGCTTCCGCTCCAGACACAGCACTGAAACCGCTCTCTTAAAGGTCACCAATGACGTTCTCCTCTCTGCCGACTCTGGTTCCCTCTCCATCCTCATCCTCCTTGACCTCAGCGCCGCCTTCGACACCATTAATCACTCCATCCTCATCACTCGCCTCCAGTCCTCGCTCGGCATAACGGGCACCGCCCTCTCTTGGTTTAAATCTTATCTCTCCGACAGACACCAATTCATCTCCATCAACAACTGCAAATCCCCCACTGCCAAAGTCCCTCATGGTGTGCCCCAGGGTTCAGTACTCGGTCCCCTGCTCTTCATTATCTACATCCTTCCACTTGGTCTGATCTTACGCCAACATGGCCTCCATTTCCACTGCTATGCCGACGACACTCAGCTCTACCTCTCCACCAAATCCATCTCTGCAGCCACCCACTCCACCCTCACCACCTGCCTCACTGCCGTCAAAACCTGGATGCAAAATAACTTACTCAAACTCAACTGCGACAAATCTGAAATCATCATCATCGGTCCAAACTCCCTCACCCGCTCCACCCAGGATTTCTCCCTGAACATTGATGGTTCTGTTGTCACTCCCTCCACCCGCGTCCGCAACCTTGGCATCATTCTTGACCCCACCCTCTCATTCCTCCCCCATGTAAACCAGACCATCAAAACAGCCTTCTTCCACCTTAGGAACATTGCCCGTCTTCGACCCTCCCTGTCACTCTCCGCAGCTGAAACACTGGTCCATGCTTTCATCTCATCCCGGCTCGATTACTGCAACAGCATCCTATATGGTTTACCTAACAACATCCTCAATAAACTACAATATGTCCAAAACTCTGCTGCCCGCTTGCTCACCTCCACCCGCCGCTCTGACCACATCACCCCTGTCCTCCGTGACCTCCATTGGCTCCCGATCAAACACAGGATACACTTCAAAATACTTCTCATCACCTTCAAAGCGCTCAATAACCTGGCCCCCCCCTACCTCTCTGACCTCCTCCACCGCCACACCCCTAACCGTCGCCTCAGGTCTGCTGATGCTAACCTATTAAAACCCATCAGGACTAAGCTCCGGACCTGGGGTGACAGAGCATTTTCTGCAGCGGCCCCCTCCCTCTGGAACGCCCTCCCCATCCACATCCGCAATGCCAACACCCTTCCGTCCTTTAAAACAGCCCTCAAAACCCACCTCTTCACTCTTGCTTTCAACCCATAATTTGTTCTCTGCTTTGTTTTGTTTCCTGTTTTGTTTTGTGTTTGTTGTGTTTTGAATTAGTCTTTATGTTTTCTATTTCCTGTAAAGCGTCTTTGAGCACCTGGAAAAGCGCTATATAAGTCTGATATATTATTATTATTATTATTAATATTGCACGCCACGGGACCAACCTCCTGGGCCTCGACCTCTTCAACAGCCTCGGTTTCACCCTATTAGACACCTCTGGCTCTGAGATCCACACCGTTGCCATCCCCTGGCAGCAACAGTGGCCTGCACTGTTCAGCGGTGTGGGCTGTCTCGATGTTTTCGCCCACCACACCTGTCATTCAGCACCTCCGCCGCTCCCCACTGGCCCTCCGCGATGACATCTCCTCTGAGCTACAGAGCATGCTCGATGGCGACATCATTGAGCAGGTGAATGCGTCGCCCTGGATCTCCAGCATCATGGTGGCCAAAAAGAAGTCTGGGGGGCTGCGACTCTGCGTGGACTTGAGAGCAGTAAACAAGGCCATCTTTCCCGACAAATACCCCTTGAGTCAGAGGAGCTCACCGCCCAGTTCTACGGGTCCACTATGTTCTCCAAGCTGGACCTCCGCCAGGGCTACCTCCAGGTGCCACTACACCCCAGAGAGCCGCAACCTCACTGCGTTTATCACCCACAAAGGGGTCTTCCGTTACAAACGCATGGCTTTTGGTCTAAGCTCTGCCCCCAGCTGCTTCCAAAAGATCATGGCCTCCATCTTCGCTGGCATCCCGGGTGTGGCCATCTACTTGACGACATCGTGGTTCACGGGGCCACCGTCGAGAGCCACGATGAGCGCCTCCACAGCGCGTTCGGTGCACTGGCCAAGCACCACCTCACACTCAACGGTGAGAAGTGTGTCTTCGCTGCCCCAGCCGTTGAGTTTGTGGGGTTCCGCCTCTCGGCTGACGGCATATACCCACTCTACTCAAACACAGAGGCCATCCACCGCGTCCCGGAGCCCACCTCAGCTGCTCAGTTAGCCTCCTTCCTGGGCATGACGGCGTTCTACCTCCGCTTCCTGCCACAGTACTCGGCTACGACCACCCCACTGCGCGCCCTGTGAAGCCAGGGCGAGCCCTGGATCTGGACGCCTGCCTGCTCGGACGCCGTGCGCCTCCTGAAGGCCCAGCTCACCTCACCACCGGTCCTAGCGTACTTCGACCTGGCCAGCCCCACCCTCGTTACATGCGACGCCTCCGCCACGGCCATTGGTGCGGTGATGTCCCAGCTGCAAAAGGGAGTCGAGAGGCCGATCTCCTTCGCCTCACGAGCTCTCAGCCCCACAGAACAGAGGTACTCGGTGGGAGAGCGGGAAGCCCTAGCGTGCCTCTGGGCATGTGAACGCTGGCACATGTACCTCTATGGACGCTCATTCACATTGAGGACGGACCACCAGTCCCTCACCACCCTCCTGGCCACTTCAGGCACCGGCCACATACCACTCCGTCTCCACTGTTGGGCCGACCGCCTGCAGCAGTACAACTTACGCCTACAGTTCACGCCAGGCCAGGACAACGTGGTGGCTGACCTGCTGTCACGCTCAATCCCCAACCCACCCTCAGACCCACTTTCGACCCCTGAACGGGACCAGGCCGAGCACGACCTCGTCCAGATCCTCCACACACCTCTTCAGGAGACAGTGTCGCTGAAGGAGCTCCAGGACGTCTCAGCTGACGACCCCACCCTCACTACACTCTCGGCCTACATCAGACAGGGCTGGCCGACGAGGGTAGCTGATGAGCTGCTTCCCTACTTCAGGGTCAGGGACGAACTGTCATGCTGGAACGACACCTGCATCGCTCGCGGGCTCTGCACGGTGGTCCCGAGTGCCCTTCGGGCGCGTATCCTGACTATGGTGCACGAGGGCCACTTGGGCATAGTCAGGCTCAAGCAGCGGTGCCGTGATTTGGTGTGGTGGCCAGGCATCGACAGGGAAATCGAGACCCTGGTTAAGGACTGCACTGCTTGCCTTCTTAGTGGCAAGACCAGGGCCCCAGCCCCACCCCGACCCATGCAGCCGTTGGACTGGCCGTCCCAACCCTGGGAGCACCTGCAACTCGACATCTGCGGCGAGCTGCACGGGGTACCGCATCACCAGCGTTTCCTCGTCGTGATCTACGGTAGGTAATACCGTAGCCCATAGGTAATACCCATGGGCTCGGTCACAGCCAAGGTGTTGGTTGACATTCTTGACTCCCTTTTCGCGCGCTGGGGCCTGCCCAAGAGGATCACAACCGACTATGGTCCCCAAATGTTCTCCCACGAACTGTCCTCTTATCTGGAGGGGAAGGGATCCGCCACATTCGCACAGCGTTCTACAACCCAACAGCGGGGGTGGAATGGCTGAATCAGTCACTAAAAAATGGCATCAGGGCCCACCTGGCACAAGGGTACACACTCATCAACAGCCTCCTCCAGACGCTGCTGCATTACCGGGCCGCCCGACACGCCACTACAGGAGTCTCCCCAGCCTCCCTCATGCTGGGTCGGGAGCTTCAGCTGCCTCTAGATAGGCTCCGCCCCACACCGGCTCAGGCCCCAGCCCATCCGGTTCAAGCCACAGTCGCCACACGCCAGTGTCTGATGAAGAACCGTTTCGACAGGGCCCGACGTGCTAGGCCACCTGCCATGGCTGCCTTGGACTGGGTCAGGATCCGACGACCTCATCGTGACAACAAGCTCCAGTCGTTTTGGTCAGACCCTGTCCAGGTCAGCCAACAGCTTGGCCCATCTTCGTTCAGGCTCGCTGATGGCACGCGCTGGCATACTAGCCGCCTGCGTAAGGTGCACGCCCCCGCTGGCCCAGGCCTGGGTGTGCCTGCTGCTACAGCTCTGTTGGCCGCACGGTTCGATGCCGCACCAGCCCCAGCCCCTCTAGCCTAGCCGGACGTCGTGGTTGTTGTTGCACCTTAGCCCCGCCCAGTTCGGGCACGCAGCAGGCCGGAGCACCTGCGTGATTTTGTAACTGACTATAACCCGTAGGTTCCGTGAGGGGGGGGGAAATGTTACATCTGGCACTACACTCAGTGCACGGTATCAATGCACGATGTTATATATGTGGTGACCGGATCTTGTTTGATTGTGTGTGTCCATGAAATGGAGTAGACTCAACTCCAACGTTAACTCCCGTCTCATTCTCCATTATTCGAACATAACAGGAACATGCTAGAGCTCTTCTCCTCGAGTGTGTGTGGCGGTAGCGGTTTTAACTTGTGGGCCTTGATTAACAACGACCCACAGGTGTGCAGCCTCCGGAGCCTCACCAGCCAATCAGTCTAACTCAGGCCAGGTGAGGCTGCTAAACAGCCACCAACCACACACGCCACAGTCTATTTGAATATTGCGATCTTGGGTGAAAGCCAACAAACATTCAACAGCAAAAGTGGACATGGAAAAAAAAGTAAGTTCAAGTTGTCCATATGAAACAAACCAAAAATCACAGTTGTTTGTATTTTTTATTACATATATATATTTTTTTATACATCGTTTTTATACCTCTTTTTAAACCTGGTAGACTGTTTTTACATATTATTTAACCACTGTACATTATATATTACCATGCACTTTAGTGTAACATTTGCACTCTGGTAAGATGCCAAATAGTTTTCGCTGTACTGTACTTGATGATGTGCAATGACAATACAGTTCAATCAAATCTAAGCTAATAATGATGTTATTAAAAAGATTATTTTTTTGTAAAACTTTCTGGAAAAGGTCATCCTCTTGGCTATTGCAGCACTTAATGGTACTATTTCAAAAGGCCACGGCCATGCAGTTATGGCTGTTGTGTTGCAGCTCTCACTGTTATTCCACGTCTAGGTGCCACGCTGTAAAGTTTAGTGTCTGGTTTTAAAAGCTGCCCTCTCATAAATGTGTGGATTTCATGGCCTTGAGACGCCCCTTTAATACCGCAACTCTCTCAATTCAATTCACAGGGCTTCAATGGCATATGGAGGACCATTGGCATGTACTGTACTTTGCCAAAGTACTTTATATTGGGGTTGAATGTAAAAAAGACATAAACTGGGATAGTAAATGACAACACAATAATATACATTTCTCTCTCTCTCTCTCTCTCTCTCTCTCTCTCTCTCTCTCTCTCTCTCTCTCTCTCTCTCTCTCTCTCTCTCTCTCTCTCTCTCTCTCTCTCTCTCTCTCTCTCTCTCTCTCTCTCTCTGTGCAGAGCATGGGGTTAACACTGCCAGAGTTCAATTAAGCTCTCAACTCTCGTAAAAACGTAAAAAGTGAGTGATTTAAGCTAAACAAGATTTTAGCTAAAGGTGACTTTGCCTAAATTTTGATTGAGCTAAACGTTATATAATATTAATGTTATTTTAGCTGAACATTATTTTAGCTGACAACTTATTTTGCTAAGCGTCCTTTAAACGTAACATTATTTTTAGCTAAACGTTAGTGCACTCTCTGGGCAGAGGGGTGGTCAAGTCCGTTTGGAGTGGGAGCTAGCCACGTGCGGGCTGAGTCGACCACTGGCCACCAGGAAAAAGAGGCTAAAACGCCGTCGTTCGCAAAACTGATCCCCTCTGAGTCTGTCTGATTGCTATCAACTCCTGCGCAGAGAGATAGCCCCACTTGGAGGGGGGAAAACCCTTTATGAACCGGTGGAGGGGAGGAGGAGGTGGGAGGGGGGGGGAGGGGGGGGGGAGAGTAGGCCTTCTAGATTCGATTTAGATTACATCGGCCCAAAGTGCAGCCCCCACCCCCTTGATGTCTTTATTACATGACAAAAATGGAACACACTTTAAACACAATTAGCTCTCCAGCTGAGCGTCTAGAGGAGGAGTGGGCCACTACTAGCTCTGGACAAACACTGTCTTTCTGTTGCTTTTGTCATCCCAGTACGAAAGCTGAACAGAAGAATCAATTGCTATAGATGATTGTGGAGTGTGTTTAGTTGGTGACTGGTTTAGGCAAGATCCACAGGTGAGCAGCCTCACCAGCTAATCAGTCTAACTCAGGCCAGGTGAGGCTGCTCACCTGTGGATCTTTGTTAATCGAGGCCCACAGGTTAAAGCAGCCACCACCACATGCACTCAAGGAGTGAGCTCTAGCATGTACCATTTGCCCTGTACACCATTATTCAAACTCTTGCAATAAGTCACCCATGTCCTTGTCTTCGGGGAGGAGCCCTCAAGAAGCCATTTTAATGGCTGGTAGCAGCGTCCTCTGCTACAATGATGTTCTAATAATACTATCAATGAACACAATTTACCATCAATAAATATTTTTTTACAAAAATGTGAATAATGTAATTTATGTATTTTGTTGTATGTCATTTTCATGTAATGTGTTTATACATGTTTCTCTATTGTATTCCATATCGGAAACATCAGTCCACGGAAAACAGCAAGAACAAGTCAATCAGCAAGCCTCTAAAGACAGACAGTTCTATAAATCTAAATCTGGAGGATTGAATTATCTTTATTGCTCACATCCATGTACACACACACAGTGAAATGTGTTTCTCTGCATTTAACACAGCCTAGTATTAGGTGCAGTGGGTAGCTATTGAATAAACAGCTGCCCGGGGAGCAGGGTAGGGGTCTGGTGC
>CM051009.1:29801841-29806841 GCA_027704905.1 Muraenolepis orangiensis | reverse complement strand
ACGGAGAGACGAGAGGGCTAAATCAAAGTGGACGTCTTAGTTGTCTGCGTGATATGAGAGAAGACATGAACAAAGAAAAACACAGCCGACAGACAGAATAATCCCGCGGATCCCTCCATGGAGTCAAGCTGCTGATACAATTTGGGTTGGAAAGGGAGTGATGGCCCCAGCAGACTGGGTGGGGGAGGGGGATTTATATGGAACAAGACGAAGAAAACAAGAAAACAAACCACCGGATGTCTTCGCACTTTGCGCTCCCTGAAGAGGTGGGACGACGGCCTGTCAGCTTGCGTCAAACCACTTATAATCCAGCGGGAAGACTGCTGTTTGCAGATCTTGTTTTTTTGTTTTTTTATATCTTTGTCGGTCTCGAGGTATCCTCCACGACGTCTCTAACAAGACCTTGTGACGGGTTCTCTTTCTATTGCGCCGGTCGGCGGCTGCCGTGACTGACAGCTCCACCCGCCGCTCTGGCTTTGTTACTTCCTAGTACCTATTTGGAGCTCAGGTGGGCTCTCTCAAAGAGAGACATGTGTTGTTCAGTTGTTTTCTCTTTTCATTTTGTCTTTTCTTTTTTCAAAAAACAAGACAGGAAAGTTGAGTCATATTAGCCTTCCTCCCCGTGCACAACTCTCACCCCTGTCACATGGCAAAGGGCCTTAACAACCTGACGTGTGTGTGTGTGTGTGTGTGTGTGTGTGTGTGTGTGTGTGTGTGTGGGGGGGGGGGGGAGGGGGGTGGGGGGGTAAGCCAGTTCATGGCCAAAGCAAAGCAGGGAAGAAATGCAGAATGGAATGGCGGAAGGTACAGAAGTTGACGGTTAACTTGAAGTAACTTTGAGAAGCCCTTTGAGACTATAACTGTGATTCAGGGCTATACAAATAAAATGTACTTAACTGTAAACTTTCAAGAAAGTAACCTTTAATTGAATCAAAGTACACTGCTGTAACTTGTTGTTTAGGAGCAGGTAGTCGTAGATGTAACACAATGACCATCCACTCAAATGCTGATTACAAATCAGTGGAGTTGCAGGTGAATGGGAGGCAGGCAGTGGAAACGCTGCCATCCTTCCTGAATATTCACACCCCTTCAAGACACTTTGATTTTCCCCAACAGAAGCCAAACCAATGCTCAGCCAAACCAACACTAACTAGGAATCTGTCTGCTTCTATTCATAAGAACTGTGCTTATGCCCAAGATTTCAATTATGTTATTCAGCCTTTTGATGCTTTCCTGTACAGAAGCGATTAGAAACATTCTGAACAGTCGAAGGATAACCCCAGCCACCATGACACATTCACAGACATTAATGAAAAACATTATAATACTCCGGAAGCCTTGTTTAATTAAGTAAGGAAGTATTTAATATATATTAAGTATTTAATATATGTAAAATAACATGGCTCTATATTTCCTTCATTAGCCAAATATTGTTATGATATCCCAAGTTCTGACAATAAATGCAAGGCAAGGTCTCTGGTTGCCACGGTAACAGTGGCAACCAGAGTCAGCGCCGGAGTCAGAATCATCCATCACAGAGATGGAGACTAATTGAACGAGTCTAATTATGCCCCTAGCTCTGCCTAAGTGACAATATCTCCTCAGCTCCCCATTCGACTAACACAACCACTACATTACCTAGGAGTGAGTCAGTGAGGAGAGTGACAGTCTTACTACCATGTTGCACACATACTGGAACTACTTCAGAGTTGACTTAAAAACCAACCACTTGCTACAGTTCAGTTATTGTTATTATAATTATTGTTCAATTATGTTTGTAATTTATGTTTTACTAGATAAATCATCTATAAATGATCATGGTCATGCATCGTCATGCATATCTCTCGCTGTGACTGCTTACTTTTCATTCTATGATTCTATGCAGAAGACATCTCTCTTCTTTCCCTCAGGCATTCACCTGCATACTCTCTCTCTCTATAAATTGTTCACAAAAAACTAAAAGTACCCTTTATGGAATTTTCTCAGTTTTATAGACCAGGTATTAACCTGGAAAAGGAGTACTAACCGCTAGCAGGTATTGACTGCTAGCGTTCAACAGTTACAGATGCAGCACTATGGCTAACGTAAAAAAGGTTTGTAATGATTGGGTCAATTTAGCCTCAGACTATATCACTATCATGAATGAAGCCTGTTTATGATAGTACACATCTAACAACAACTTACATATAATGGTATGCAGACTGGGCATTATTACACTCTGTCTCCCCCGGAGACTGAGTGCTGGTATTGGTACCCACATCGGAGTGCAAGTTTCTGACCAAGAACACCTGAAACAACAAAGACAACCTGACAAGGTATATATGTTAACCTGCTGAAGTTCTGGAAAAGATACAGGGTGAAAATTGCCATCCTAACTAAGCACCGACCTCTCAGCCCAGGTGACAGCGGGGCTGTAGTCGGCCTCATAGTCCCTAAACATGTCTGTCACAGAGCACACCCAACAAGTGTGAGTGAGTGTGTTCGTTTTCACACACATGCAGGAAGCCTTGACGTGCACTTTTTTGGCTCACCGGCTACTGTGGCTTTTGAGTTTTTACAAAGTCACTGGCCAGCATTTTCACGAGGGGAGTCTCTTAACTTCTGAGGTTTGCCATCTTAACTTGCTGAGACTTTGAATGTTTTCAGGAGGGGGGGATCACAATAACTTTTACTCACACACAAACCAAGCGTGTGACAACAAACACCCAACAAGCAACACCCCAAACCAAATAATTTCCGTTATTCCCCTATTGTCACGACCAAACTATGGACCCAAACCCAAATGCACGACTCGAGACAAAAGTATCAAAATAAAGAGTCTTTACTGATGAAGTGCATTGCAATAAACTGGACCGCCGTCGATCATTTGGGGGGGTGGAAGGGGTTTGGTTGCGGGAACCATCGAGCTCTCCTTAATAGGCTTTAACTTGCTCACATGGAAGGTGGGGTGGACCTTCAGGGACCGGGGAAGGCGCAGGCGAACCGCGACATGGTTGATCACTTTGGAAACTGAGAATGGACCCAAAAACCTGGGCGCCAGCTTCTGGGAGACGACCTGGAGAGGTAAGTTCCACGTAGAGAGCCAGACCTTCTCGCCTGGGCGATACGCTAGAGCTGGTCCTCTGATCTGCCCAGATGCGATGGCAACGCCTTACCATGGTGTGAGCAGAATGGTGACCTCTATCTCTGTCTCCCGGAACACCGGAGATTGGTAGCCAAGACAAACTCGAAGGGAGTCAGCCCGGTGGCCGTGGTAGGAAGAGAGTTGTGGGCGTATTCCACCTAGGTCAAATGACGGCTCCAGGATGATGGGTTCTTAGACACCAGGCAGCGAAGGCACATCTCCAGCTCCTGATTCAGGCTCTCTGAGTCTCTGAGACTGATGGTGGCACCGATAAGGCTGCAGAACTCCTTCCAGAAACGAGAGATGAACTGGGGCCCCGCTGTCCGAAACAATGTCTCTTGGGAAACCATGAATACGAAACACATTATGCATCGTGATTTCTGCCGTCTCTCTTTAGAGGCAATTTAGGCAAAGCAATAAAATGTGTCATTTGTGAGAATCAAACCCACATTGTGAGAACAGTGGTGTTACCTTCCGAGACCGGAAGCTCCGTGACGAAGTCCAGAGAGAGCTCAGACTGGGTAAGGGGAGTGGCTGCAACAGCCCCATCCGTGCGCTGGAGGAGGTTTCGTTCTTGCACAGACAGGGCACGCCTCAACATACTCCCAAACCTCTCGTTCCATGGAGGGCCACCAGAATCTCTGCTTAATGGCTTACATAGTTATTTTCACCCCAGGATGGCAAGTGAGCAGCGAGGTGTGGATGCAAGGCAACAGGAACAAACAGGCGATTCATGGGACAACCACTAGGGGTAGGGCTCTCAGCATAAGCTTGCTTCACCTTCTATCTGCCAAGTTACCACTCTTACCACACGGTGCAGTGGCAGGATGGGCTCAGGTTCCTTGGCAACAGGCTCGGGTTCAAACAGATGAGACAGGGAGTCGGGCTTGGTATTCTAGGACCCCAGCCTGTAAGACAAGACAAACTCAAAACAGTTAAAAAACAAGGTCCATCTAGCTTGGCGTGAGGTCAGACGTTTGGCTTTTCAAATGTACTGATTTTTATGATCTGTCCAGAACACAAATGGAAGCCCCTCTAACCAATGTCTCCATTCTTCCAAATATATTTGAACAGCCAACACTCACGGTTACCGACATCATAATTGCATTCCACAGGCGAAACCTTTCTGGACAGGAAAGTGCATGGATGCAGTTTGAGGTCCATTTCGGAGCACTGAGAGAGAACCGCTCCCACTCCTTCATTTGTGGCATCTACCTCCACAACAAACTGCCGATTGGGGTCCGGAACCGTGAGGATGGGGGCGGTGGTGAACCTCTCTTTGAGCTGAGTGAAGGACTACTCAGCTTGGGGAGACCACAGGAAAGGAGCTTGGGGAGATCTGAGAACATGAAGAGGTGAAGCTATTGTAAACTGAAGTTTTTGATGAACCGCCTGTAAAAGTTGGCGAAGCCCAGGAAGCCATGCTGAGCCACAGCGCTAACTTTAGCCAGGTCCATCTGTATCAGACCTGGGGCTATGATAAAGCCAAGGAAAGACACAGTTGGCATGAAATTCACTTTTTTCAGTTTTAGGCGCTGGAGAACCTCATGCTTATCATCAGAGTCTTTATCAGGTGAAAGATCAGATATCGTCTAAATAAACAAACAAACTGATTAAGAAATTCCCAAAGAACATCATTAATCATGGCCGGAAAGACAGCGGGGGGCGTTAGTCAGCCCGAACGACATTACAGGGTACTCATAATGACCAGAAGGTGTATTCAATCCTGTTATCCATTCATCTCCATCTCTGATGCCGACAAGATGATAGGCATTTCTTAAGTCTAACCTAGTGAAAATATTGGCTTGTTGCAATTGCTCAAAAGCAGGTGACATGAGGGGCAGGGGGTACCGATTCTTAACTGTAATGTCATTAA
>CM051009.1:29754341-29796841 GCA_027704905.1 Muraenolepis orangiensis | reverse complement strand
AAAACATGGTGCTCAGGGTGGGTGCGGATCCTTTGTGATGTAGGCGGCCTTCTTCCGACATCTGGTCCTTAAGAGTGGTGAAGATTGTTTCCAATCTTCAACCACTTCACCACCACGCCTGCCTGTCAGGATTCGTCAGTTTCCGGGAACAGATTGGAGGGAACGATGATGTTGAACGCCGATTTTTGCTGCACTCCTTCACTGGCCTGTTAATGTATCCAGTGACATGATCTGCTTACACATCCAGTCATGGAGTCGTGGTCGGATTTGCCAAAAGCCCGCCGTGCAACAGTGCGATAAGCGCGCTGAATGGTGATCCAGTGATCCAGAATCCAGGCGCTGTGCAGTGGTTAACCTCACTCCCCGATGCATAAAATACATTCTAGCGATGACACTAGAGCAGTATAAGGTATGGTGGGGGGGGGGGGGGGGGGGCACAAACTCCTGAACTTTTGTTCAGGAGTTAGTGCTATTGTGTTTACTGAGGAACTACTAGCCAGAGCACCTAGGCTGGTGGGTGGGGTCAGATGGAGCCGGGAGGATTTTGAGTTGTTTTTTTTCTACTAAATGACGCCCCTGCACTGGAGCCCATGGGGTTTAGTTTCTCACGTTAAGCGTGTTAGCCCCTCATGCCGGCCAGAGGTCGTGAGTTCGAGCCCAGTGCGGGACACGGGACACACTGTTACATCAGCGCTGCTCAAAAAGCATCGTGCTGAAACTCCCAGCACTGTTCCAAAATATATAAAGGTAATAAATAAATAAACATATTAAAAAGGGGTTAATAAATATTGACGCAGAAATTCGTGACATCACTCCTTGGTTTATACACAGGCCTCGCCGTAAGTCCATGGCGATAACTTTTTTCTTAATATAATATAACTTAATTAAACCGTCTGGAGACCTCAAATTAAATATACAGATATAGAGATGAGCAAGCAACTGAGATCCCTAACCAAACGAGAAGAATAGAACGATTGTCTTTGCATAACATTTTTCCCATTGAATAGGGCTTAGGTCTTCAAGATTCAAGATGTTTTTATTTGCCGTGTGCAACAAGTCCAATGGAACGCTCACTCCCCATTCCCTCCCTCCCATGCAGTAGGAATTACAACAACAATACTTTACTATACTAATCTATGCAATACTAAACAATACTAAACAATACTATACGATCAACAACACCATATACTACCTACTATACTGTATATGCTTTATACTTAGAATCCAAGCAGGGCGAACCACCTATAGGTGTGTAGTGGACCAGGACAGTCAGGGCTTTCCGCCAGAAGAACACAGGAACACAGCGCTTGGTTCCAAGTCGGTTCATCAATTTCAAAGTCTCTCTGATGATGACACGGGGCGTGATCGGGGGTCCTCCTCCAAGGGACGCAGGGCCCCAGGAAACACATGAGCATATATATAGTATATTATATATATATTTGTATAAATACGCCCGAACCCCGAGAGAGAGAGAGAGAGAGAGAGAGAGAGAGAGAGAGAGAGAGAGAGAGAGAGAGAGAGAGAGAGAGAGAGAGAGAGAGAGAGAGAGAGAGTTACAGGCACATGTAGTGAGCCATTACATCTAACCCACTTGATCTAGAAGAATCCACACACAGCAGGTGTCACTCTGCCTAACGGCTGGTTGGTTAAAACGCCACCAGCCAGATGATCTGTTTCGAGCCACCTCGCCGGGACAAGCTGTGGTCCACACTCATGTGCAGATTGTTTGTTCTTTCTTCTTGTTGTTTTTTTGGTTAAGTCTGTTCTACATGGCTCTCTCTCTCTGTCTCTCTCTCTGTCTCTCTCTCTCTCTCTCTCTCTCTCTCTCTCTCATGTGGTCCATCACTCATGGGCAGATTGTTTGTCTTTCTTGTTGTTGTTTTTTGGTTAAGTCTGTTCTACATGGCTCTCTCTCTCTGTCTCTCTCTCTCTGTCTCTCTCTCTCTCTCTCTCTCTCTCTCTCTCTCTCTCTCTCTCTCTCCCCTCTCTCTCTCTCTCTCTCTCTCTCTCTCTCTCTCTCTGTCTCTCTCTATCTCTCTCTCTCTCTCTCTCTCTCTCTCTCTCTCTCTCTCTCTCTCTCTCTCTCTCTCTCTCTCTCTCTGTCTCCCTCTCTGTAGCTCTCTCTCTCTCTCTCCCTCTCTGTAGCTCTCTCTCTCTCTCTCTCTCTCTACCCCTTTCTCTCTCGTTAGCTCTCTCTCTCTCTCTCTCTCTCTCTATCCCTCTCTCTCCCTCTCTCTCTCTCTCTCTCTCTCTCTCTCTCTCTCTCTCTCTCTCTCCCTCTCTGTAGCTCTCTCTCTCTGTCTCTCCATCCATTCCAATAAAGCCCATTAGGATGTTGTTTGAGACGGTGGGAGACTAACAGATGGCGCACAGACAGAGAGAGAGAGCTACAGAGAGGGAGAGAGAGAGAGAGAGAGAGAGAGAGAGAGAGAGAGAGAGAGAGAGAGGGAGAGAGAGGAGAGAGAGAGAGAGAGAGAGAGAGAGAGAGCTACGAGAGAGAAAGGGTAGAGAGAGAGAGAGAGAGAGAGCTAACGAGAGAGAAAGAGAGGAAGAGAAAGGGATAGAGAGCTACAGAGAGAGGGAGAGAAAGGGATAGAGAGCTACGAGAGAGAGAGAGAGAGAGAGAGAGAGAGAGAGAGAGAGAGAGCTACAGAGAGAGAGAGAGAGAGAAGCAGAATAAAAAAACAAAAAACAAAGGACAGACTCTCAATAGTCGGCTCCCGCTCGGATTTTGAGGCCCGTGTTGGCGTGTCGATGTGCGTTAGCGTGTTAGCGTGTTGACGTGTTGGCGTGTCGATGTGCGTTAGCGTGTTAGCGTGTTGACGTGTTGTGTCAGCGTGCGTTACCACGACTAAGTGATGTTATGAGAGCAGATGTTCATTTGGTAATTTTAGTTGAGTTTAGATTCTAGTTTGTAGTCTATACACCCAGCTCTCCCAACTCTCCCGTAACTTTAACTTTAAACTTTTTTCATTATAATCAAAGCAGATACATCTGCTTTGATTATAATTAAAAAAGTTTAAAGTTAAAGTTCATGTTGACGGGTTGATAAACGAAAAGTAACTTTGTTATTGTATGAAACTCATTTCACAGGCCCATGAAATGCGTATTTGAGTGTATTTGACCTGTGGACTCCTCCGTTGTCACGCAACCTTCATTTACATCACAATGTGTGCGTGTGGTTTAAAAGAAGAAAGAAAAAAACATCCTTACAGCAAAACACATCCAACCAGCGAAACAAGGCCCCCCCCCCCCCCCTTTCAGAGAAACTCCCACAGAATTAAAAAGTTAAGCTGACCCCTGGTCACCGTGGACGAAGACTGTTTCTTTCTCCGATGCATTAGTCGTGTATAGAAGTATCTGCCATGCCTGTACGTCCCCATAATACGCTCAGAAAGGCAGGCGTGTGCAGCACTAACATATGACACAACGTGAAGTCCAAAAACCCATAGATTGGGGTCAGTCGGCCGCCCCCTCTTGTCAAAAACAGGCGGCATCCATCTCTTCCTTTTCTCGCTCACGCTGGCGGGAATATAATAGGCTTTGAGGGGTCTGGCGCTCCAGCAAGATAGATGGAGAATGGTGAAACGTGCAATTACTTTCCCCTGTCTTTGCAACAATGGTGAACTTATTTTTCTGCCTGAAGAGCTGTTCTGTAACCACACAATTGCAAAGGTCGTACAACAGATGTGTGTGACTATCATTGGGATGAGGAAGAGAGAGAGGCCTTTGGTGGTGGTTTCGGTTTGTACCGGTGCATAAAGACCCTTGTGTCCCAAGTGCAGGGCTGACGGCCCCCGGCTTGCTGATTTCGGTGCTTGAATCTGTAATAAATCCCGGTGGAACGCTGAGTGGTAGTTATGAGTGGTACCGAACATCAACCAAGATTTGTGAGACAAAGTTTACAACAACAACAACAAAAAGACCCTCAAATCAAATCATTGTCATCAACTCTTTTTGATGTGTAGGCTGCTAATAGGGCAAGCGGCTTTCATTCCTTTAGCAGGCTGTCAGTTTGTTTCAACGCAAGGTTCTCTCTGAGTGCAGGCCATCAACAGGTGTCTCACTCTGCCCTTTGCAGCAGACGGTTCAGAGCGCTGTCATCATTCCTCAAGAGGGAATCGTGGTTGCAAAATGAAACCACACAGCCAATTAAAGAGGAACTATTGCCCAGCTTTGATTAGATTTCCTGTTGATGTCATACATCAGAAAGAAAGAATATAAAAAAATAACAGAGGGCACATCAAAATATAAGATCTTTTGCGCTCCCGTCAAAACTTTGTTTTTATTATACTTCTTGCACACCGCGCGTAAAGCACGGATGAATTACAACGTGCAAGATTGATTGATGGGACGCATTTTTTTTATTTTTGAAGATTTAGGTCATCTTGACCCAAAGCAGTGGAGAAACTTTGTCTTTCCTTTTTTGTCCTTGGCTTTTATGTTCTCTTGAACATCAAACTTTTTATATGAGTATTAATATGATTTATTTTATTTATTATTTTATTATTTATATTTATTATTTTATATTTTATTATTTTATTTTTATTATTTTAACACCCCACGCTCTAATCAATCCCATAAGCCAGCCCGTAATCGGGTAAAAGCTGAGGCCAATGAACACCTGGGATCTACCCTTCTTAAGGCTGCCGAAGACCGACGTCAGGGCTTGATCATTGAGAACCTTTCTGAGAACTATCCTGACGAAGACCGACGTCGGGGGCGAGATCGTCGGGAACCTTCTGCCGAAGACCGACGTCAGTGGCAAAATCCTTGAGGACCTACTGCCGAAGACTTCCTGTCTCTTCTTCTGGGTTCTCTGGCACATTTGGCTCGCCGGTCTTGGGTCCCAACAGAATGATTAAGCCCAAAATGAGCTAAGCCAGGAACCCAGAAGCAGGGAGCGGGACACCATCCGAGTTACGCCAGGTAGTCCTTTCAGCTACTCCGTAACTACGCTAGCTCCCTGTGTCTCCAGTTCCCCGCTCCCAGGCTAGCTCCTTGTGTCTCCAGTTCCTAGCTCCCAGGCTAGCTCCTTGTGTCTCCAGTTCCTAGCTTCCAGGCTAGCTCCTTGTGTCTCCAGTTCCTAGTTTCATGGCTAGCTCCCTGTGTCTCCAGTTCCCCGCTCCCAGGCTAGCTCCTTGTGTCTCCAGTTCCTAGTTTCCAGGCTAGCTCCCTGTGTCGCCAATTCCTAGCTCCCAGGCTAGATCCCTATGTCTCGAGCTCCTAGCTTCCAGGCTAGCTCCCTGTGTCTCCAGTCCCTAGCTTCCAGGCAAGCTTCTTGTGTCTCCAGTCCCTAGCTTCCAGGCTAGCTTCTTGTGTCTCCAGCTCCTAGCTTCCAGGCTAGCTCCCCGTGTCTCTAGCTCCTAAATTCCAGGCTAGCTCCCCATGTCTCTAGCTCCCTAGCTCCCAGGCTAGCTCCGTGTCTGCTCCGGGGCTACACCAGCCCCTCGTGGTTTCCGAGCCCATAGTTTCCCGGGCTGGTTCCACATGGGCTTCGTGGCTACACCTGCCCTCAAACACCTGGGATGTACCCTTCTTAAGGCTGGCGAAGACCAAGGTCGGGGCTTGATCATTGCGAACCTTACTGAAAACCATCCTGACGAAGACCGACGTCGGGGGTGAGTTCACTGAGAACCTTCTGCTGAAGACCGACGTCGGCGGCGAGATTCTTGAGGACCTTATGGCTCCCTCCAACTCGATAACCTGTGTCTCCAGCTCCGGCTACCCCCCCCCGACCCTCTCCACGTTCCACCCTCTGGACCATCTCCCCGTGTCGACCATACCTAGTAACCTATCCAACCCTACCCTGCTGTTTTTGAGTTTGTCGATCCTTCAGAAAAGTCTATATCCGTTGTTTTTGGTGTCCTGTCTCTTCTTCTGGGTTCTCTGGCACACATTAGGGATAGGGTGAAAAGATCATCTCCCTTACAAGATACAAGATACAAGATATTTTTATTGGCCATTTGTTACAAGTACATTGGAATGCTTACTCCGCATTTCCTTCCCATCTCCCAAACAATACCATAAAAGTAGAAATAATATGTACAATAAAAATTAACAAAAAAAGAGCAGCAAAGTGACTGTTAAATGATATTTTCATGTGTTGAATGTGCATGTTTGTTGTTGTTTTTTTACAAAAATCTCAAAAGCATTTTAAAGTGGCAGTAGTGCAGCAGCATCATGAATGCAGTGCAGTACAGTGCAGTAACTGTGATGAGTCCAGAAAGTCCAGCAAAATATGTAAGTGTAATGTTAGTGTCATGTTATGAAAGTGAAAGTGGCAGCACTCCTAGCAGTTCAGTAGGTCACTGCCTGTAGATAAAAACTATCCTTAAACCTGGTAGTACTGCCTGTAGATAAAAACTATCCTTAAACCTGGTAGTCCTTAAGGTACGGATGCTGCGCAACCGGCAACCAGACGGTAGGGGGGAGAAGAGATGGAGCCCAGGGTGGTTGCAGTCCTTTATGATGGACAAAGCCTTCTTCCGACATCTGGTCCTACAGATCTCCTCAATGCATGGAAGTGTACACTTTTCTGCCGTCCTCGCGACCCTGTGGATGGCAATCTTGTCCTGTGCATTGTTGTTGCCGTACCACACAGTGACGCCACTCGTAGGTGCCATGGTAGAAGTTCAAGTATCCCCTTAGGGATAGGGTGAGAAGATCGGTCACTCGTGAGAGACTCGGAGTAGAGCCGCTGCTCCTTCGCGTAGAAAGGACAAGTTGAGGTGGTTCGGGCATCTAGAAAAGTATATTTTCCAGGCACGTGCAGCTGTGAGGAGGAGGCCACAAGGCAGACCAAGGTACAGGTGGGGTGATTACATCTCTACACTGGAACGCCTCAGGATCCCATATTCAGAGCTGGTCGATGTTGCCAGAGAGAGGGAAGTTTGGAATCTCCTACTGAAGCTGCTACCCCCGCGACCCGACCCGAATAAGCGGTAGAAGATGGATGGATGGAAGGATGGATGTTTTGCACTAGCGGTTGAGGTGTGATGCTGATGCTGTACATTGTTATGTGTTTGAACAGCTCCACAGTGGTTTGGAGGACGGTGACGTTGACATTGAAGTGACATTCAGACGAACATATCCATTAGTATTTAGAATTAGAATGGCATTAAAATAAGGCTCAAGTACAGTATATCGGAGGCCAGCACATTAAAGGTGCTGTAGGTAAGATATGAGATTTGTAAAGAGAGAGAGAGAAAGAGAAAGAGAGAGAGAGAGAGAGAGAGAGAGAGAGAGAGAGAGAGAGAGAGAGAGAGAGAGAGAGAGAGAGAGAGAGAGAGAGAGAGAGAGAGAGAGAGAGAGATAGCAGAAAAGAGTAGAAGAGAGAAAAACTGTTGAAACAAAAAAACTAAATTAATAAAAATAATCGCCATCACTGCTCAGTGCATTCGTCAAATAATGAATGAGATAACCTTTCTCACCGCAGAGATGATTTACAAATGCACACATTACTTTACATAACATTTATATATGATTTAGTTTGCCCCAAGTTGCTATGGAGACAACATTATGGACTGGAACCTGATTTGGATCACACAGGTATGCAAACATGTGTTGGGGATACCTTTTCAGAATCAGAAATAAGAATGCCTTTAGCATGAGTACAACAAAATTGTCTGGCAATTCCCCAAGACACTCAATGCAAACAATGCAAAATATAAATGATGTGGAAAGAAAACTAAACTCAATAAAACTAAAACTAAATAAACTAAATAAACATTAGCATATTGAGCAGTGAGGAGAAAGAGAGAGAGAGAGAGAGAGAGAGAGAGAGAGAGAGAGAGAGAGAGAGAGAGAGAGAGAGAGAGAGAGAGAGAGAGAGAGAGAGAGAGAGAGAGAGAGAGACGTATCAATGGATACTTGTACCCTGAAGCAGGTAGATACGATAACAACCAGACCCCCAGTCAGGTTTTGCCCTCGATATTTGCATGGAGACATTGTGTTCATGAGAAAGGAAACATAGGGTGACCATATTTAGGTTTTACAAATAGATGATTGAGATGCAGTGGGTTTGGGTTAATGTTTTGCGTGGCAGGGCTTAAGTTGTAGCCTACGTCACAGGTCAATGGTGTGGCATGGTGCGAGAAGGCGGGGCATCGGGGAGAGATGTCAAAGTAATGTAAAGAAATGCGTTGACTGTAGGAAGCGAAAAGCCGTATATACTGGACATTTTCAGGCGATTTAGAAATCAGGGGAAAAAGAGGAGGTCTGGTCACCCTAGGAAACCCACATGAGAGGCGAGGCCTCGTGCTGTTCTTCGGGTGATCCTCATCCTTTAGACCAGCTGCCATGATCCTTAAAATGTCCACTGTTTATTCCTCAGGTTCTCTCATCACAGGTTTGTGTGTTTGTGTGTTTGCGTGTGCGTGCATGCTTGTGTGTGTGTGTGTGTGTGTGTGTGCGCGTGTGTGTGTGTGTGTGTGTGTGTGTGTGTGTGTGTGCGTGTGTGTGTGTGTGTGTGTGTGTGTGTGTGTGTGTGTGTGTGTGTGTGTGTGTGTGTGTGTGTGTGCGTGTGTGTCAGTGTGTGTGTGTGCATGTGCGCGCAGGCACACACACACCATAGTCACGACAGTTGGACGTAAAGATGGACTGTGTTATTGAGGAAAACAATTCCACGTGCCAATAGAGCATATTGAGATGTAACACTATAACAGATGATGGCAGCCTGTGCTGTCTTGCCTATCTTTCACGGTGACACACTGAGCCTTTAGACTGGCACTCTTCCAGCGGTACACATAGATGATATATTGTTGCGCAATCCACTATCGGGGGAATCTAACTGGGGGCTTTTCTGCTGTGTATTTGAATTCAATCAGAGAAATGTGGCCGACTTCCAATGCGGGAACAACCTATTGAACTTCATGATTGGTTAATTCTCTGACATTGACATTGCTTAAGGCTCTCACATTCAATTTAATAACCACACTTTTAAAAGTTTCCTTTTTTAGATTTTTCTTTACAATTGTATCATTGAGTCATTTAGCACACACTCACTCCTAACCTCTTGGCTGGGAACTACTATCCAGCTAGGGGTTTTTGTCAAGCATGCACATTTATACATGCAAGGAATTTGACTTCAGTTCAGTTTTAAGACCCTGGCCCAGTGTACAGAAATCTGAAATAGAAAGAAATATTAAAGAATAATAAGCAACAGTAACATAGTATTTGTAGTTCTTGTACAAACTGTGCTGTGAACCTCTGTTTGTGAACTTTATGCTGATTTCCAGCATACAGAGTACAGTTCTATAATATTAGTCCAGGCACCATAACAACATGACCTCCCACTAAGTGCTAACAGAAACGTTTTCAACTGTTAACTGTTGACATAAATATGTCAGTTATAACATATCGAAAGTATTAACAAATCCAAGCGGTGGAAAGTTAACACCTGGGTACTGCCGAGGTGCCCTTGAGCAAGGCCCAAGGGCACCTGGGCTGAATATACAATAGCTGCCCAAGGCTCCTGATACTAGGATGGGTTAAATGCAGAGAAACACATTTCACTGTGTGTGTGTGTGACCAATTAATGTGAGTATGTGATTCAATCCTCCAGATTAGGATTTCGATTTGTTTATGTTATTGAGGAGACTTTTTGGAGTAAAAAATGTTTTTAGCAGACTTTCTGTTTTAATTAGTGGGATGTTCACCCCTTGATTATAAACCCAGTGCCATTATCCCCTCACTACAACGCTTGGTCCACTAACATACGTTAATTGTCACGGTTACGGTGGTTGGCAGGGGGCGTGGCCAAGCCGCGTGCGCTGGCCGGGCACACACACACACCTGTCAACAATTGCCGTGGCTGATTACTAATCACCTGACCTGGGGTATATATACCCTGGCGTCCTGTTACCCCGGCGTTAGGTCGTACGTCATACTTTGTTCATGCTACGTTGTACTTAGTACATTCTGGACGGAATCACTACGCCGATGTCCCGGAATCCAGATTCATCGCCTGTCCCGCGTCACTCGTCGGTCTCTACCTGTCGCTACTGCGACCTCCCGGTATCCAGACTCCTCTCCCGTCCCGGACCACGCGCCTGTCTACTACCTGTCGGTGCTCCGCTACTCGACCTCCCGGTATCCAGACCCCTCGCCCGTCCCGGACCACGCACCTGTCTACTCCCTGCCGGAACTACGCTGATCCGACCTCCCGGTATCCAGACCCCTCGCCCGTCCCGGACCAAGCGCCTGTCTACTCCCTGCCGGAACTACGCTGATCCCACTTCCCGGTATCCAGACCCCTTGCCTGTTACCGTTCACTCTTGTGTTTTGTTTGCTTTGAATAAAACTTCACGTTCGCCTCCACTGTGTCTTTGTCTGCGTTCTGGGTCCCACCTAATTCCCCCATCGTGACATTAATAAACATATGTACAACTTGTGTCACTTATCTATGCTAAGCCACAAACAAAAATATCACGATGCACTCACTCAATGGCACGACGAATGGCATTTTTGTACACGTTTGACAGGAATTACAGCATAGCTTTGTGGTTCCAGCGAAACCACAAAGCTATCCCTTCACTAAGCTAGTGATTCAGAAAACATACACACTCCCACGTACACACGGAAAAACGCAGAACGGATGGACACGAGTGTACAAGGCTTGGCGGGGAGGGGTGTCTAGTTAGTTATGAAGCGGGAGAAGTCATGCAGAACAGAGCTTGGCAGATGTCCATTTGTAGGAAACGGTAATCATGGATCTATCCAAAAAAATAAAAAATACATTTTCCCTTCTGTCCTTTGCGTTTCTGTTATGTAGGCAACTGGAAGAAAAAACAACAAAACCACTCGAAGTAGAATGGAAAAGGAATTCCTACCTAGCTTTGTACATAAACTGTAAATACGTTATGTTTTGGAGGGGGGGGGGGGTGTTTGGCATCTGGGGAAATGTGTATTTTAGCTGAGTCACTAGGGAGCGATGTTGTGCAAGCTGTGCCATATGATTTAACAGCTGAGGCAAATTCAGCCCCTCCCCTTTCACGAAAGCGGGAGATGACAGCGGGCATGCATGAGATATTCTCCCCACAATAGAGTTCTAGGAAAAATGACAAATGTATTGTAATGTTTTATCACAAATAACACTAATGTTAAAAAATGATGTTGAAAATGAATGATGAGTTGTGGTCTTTCTAAACGCCTGGGCATGCACTGCACGCCACTGCTTTCTTACAATTGTAAATATTGACAGAAACTAAAATAGAAGTTTCTACAATAGTGCCCCCTATAGGCCAGGCAAAGTCACGTGATGATCAGTGGCGTCTTATTTTAGACAGATGACCTTTTGAAAAAGACGTCGACAGATAAAACACTTTTGGGGGGGTCAAAATATGAATGAATAATGCAACAAAATAAATCTCCAATCTCCAAGATCTGTCGATTTGGGTGGCTGGCAACCATGTAATTTAAAACGTTGTTAGTTAGTTTGTCTTCAGTTGAAACGTTCCCCCTCTCTCTGTACACCACATGTAGTGTTTCTTACCTCATTCCACAGTTAGAAAATGAACAGCGAACAGTGTTTGCCACTGGAGGAAGGAGCATGTGTCCAAAGATCGCAAATTAGCACGATGGAGTAGGGAGTATCCAAAGGTCAGGGCCTAACACGCTCTGACATTTGCCTTGTGGCCACAAAATGATCATCTGTATACAATTATTTGGGTATGCTGATGCATAAAACACACACACACACAAACACACACAAACACACACACACACACACACACACACAAAGCGAAACACATGCATTACACGCTCTCTCTCCGGCAAATACACTACACACATCTATATTGGAAATACACACAAGACGGCTCGTTGTGGGACGAGTAAGATCCCAAATGCAGCACACAGGAAACCGGGAATAGTCCCCGATACTTTTAATATCACAGGAGAGCTTGTACAAGGTGAAACAATATCCAGTAAGATGTCCAAATAGACAAACCAGGAGGAAGCAGGCAAAGCGCAGTCGAGCTCGGGCAGAGGGTCAGGGAACCAGGCAGGGCAGGTTGATCTGGGACAGGCAAGAGACAGGAGACAGGCAAGACAGGTCCAAGGCAGGCAGGGTCGTGAAGCAGGTGAGACATACAGGTCCAAGGCAGGCAGGGTCGTGCAACAGGTAAGACATACAGGTCCGAGGCAGGTAGGGTCGTCAAGTATAACCATCTGGCAATGAGTGAGTGAACAGGGGGAGACATAAATACTGGCCTGATTTCATGAGCTGCAGCTGCAGGCAACAACTGAATAAGGGGGCGTGGATATCTGGTCAAGTGAGGGGGGCGTGGCTATCTGGTAGAGTGAGGGGGGCGTGGCTATCTGGTAGAGTGAGGGGGGTGTGGCTATCTGGTAGAGTGAGGGGGGCGTGGCTATCTGGTAGAGTGAGGGGGCGTGGCTATCTGGTAGAGTGAGGGGGAGGTGGCTATCTGGTAGAGTGAGGGGGTGTGGCTATCTGGTAGAGTGAGGGGGAGGGGGGTGTGGCTATCTGGTAGAGTGAGGGGGGCGTGGCTATCTGGTAGAGTGAGGGGGCGTGGCTATCTGGTAGAGTGAGGGGGAGGTGGCTATCTGGTAGAGTGAGGGGGGTGTGGCTATCTGGTAGAGTGAGGGGGCGTGGCTATCTGGTAGAGTGAGGGGGGCGTGGCTATCTGGTAGAGTGAGGGGGGCGTGGCTATCTGGTAGAGTGAGGGGGGCGTAGCTATCTGGTAGAGTGCATTGGAAGTGGGGTGAATGGAATGCAGATTGACACTGCATGGCCATAAATATAAAAGGGCAGGTAATCTAGTTTCCTGAATTGGTTGTTTATTTCCCCGTCATCAATTCACACACAATTCTAATTGAGGAATGTACCCGCTGTTACCCCGCCCACACACCCAACCCGCCGCCAGTCACAGTGGCGGTGTCCACACTGCGCATCGAGTGTTTAATTACGTTCACATTGTACTTCCAACGCAGCGGTTGATGAAGCTTTTGTGTGGAGGCTCGGGGCCAAGCTTCAGGAAAGGCTCGCCGGTCCTTAGTCACTGTTAAAGATAAAGGAAAGCATCGTGGGAAGTGGGATGGATTTAGTCGCATGCAACAAACTACACATAAATACAATTGTTGGACTATTTGAAGCAATTTGTATTTAATTGCTGGTGTGTGTGTGTGTGTGCCGACATGGCTAGTAACTCCGTCCTCGGGAGCGAACCCCCCCCCTCCCTCTCCCCCCTCTGGTCTGTGTACACACTACAGTCTTGGTTCGCTCCCAGGCACAATTGAGGAGAGCAACACTCCGATACAGCAGGTGACGTATGCACCTAGTTGGTTTTTTGCGATCGCCAATGAGCCAATGAACACAAGGGTATACTTGTATATAGCAAGCCTCTTCCGTGTTTTGGTACGGTGCGCGTGCACACCACGCCCCGCTCCGTCGTCGGGGACGCTGGCGCGCACCCGAAACCACCTTTTCAAGCGGTCCCGGCTTGGAGCGAATAAGTGTCCCCGGTGACGGGGGGGGGGCGTTCTCATCACACTTATTTTGGTGCGATCGTGCTCGGATTCGACCCCGAATGGCTAGTGAGAAAGCCCCCTAAGCATCAAAGCTGGCCTTCTGGTGATGAGTTGTTCTCTTGCCTACCTTTGTTGAAACACACTATTGTAAGTCGCTTTTGACAAAAGCTTCTGCTAAATGACTGATTTAATGTAATGTATTTGAATTCCTGTCTCCTCGCTTCCACGGCACTCGCTCCGGATAGCAACGCCCCCTAATCACGTTCCGCATTTCTCTCTCCTCGCTCCCACTACGCACTACCGGATAAATGGACTGCATTTATATAGCGCTTTTCTAACCACCACTCACAATGCTTTACAAGTCAAACATGCCTCACATACACTCACACTTTCATACATTCAACCACCGACGGCGGAGTCAGCCATGCAAGGAGACAGCCAGCATGTCTGGAGCCTCGACAGTTGTTCCTAGGAGACTTGTAAGGAATTACATTTTTAACTTTTGACTTCTGGTGACGATTTGTTCTCTTACCTACTTGTTGAACGCACTATTGTAAGTCACTTTGGACAAAAGTGTCTACTAAGCGACTGTAATGTAATGTCATGTAATGTATAAAGGAAGAAGTTAATAAGGCATTATACATATATTATTAGGCCTAAAGGCCTGGGATCAAATTCAACAGCATTTTATTTAAATATATATATGGTGGTCCCTGCGCTGTTTCTCAATCCACCACGGGGTCCCTGGGCTAAATAAGGTTGAAGACCCCTGGATGAGTGTGGAATGGAAAAGGGAGTCGGTGTGGGTGGAGCCAATACAAAAAATGTCCAATCAAATATTGAGGAAGGGGCCGATGGAAACAAAAAAGACTGCAATCAGGCAGTGTGGGAGGGGCTAAAGAAAAACCTCTGATCAAACAAGGGTAAAGTTCCTCAGGGGTGAGCACCCTCTTCTCTTAATGAGATTCAGAAAGCAAGACGGAAATTTAAACACATAAAGAACATTTAAACACACCGGGCTGAGCTTTGAGCTTGACACCCTCCACCACCTCCACTACACAACACCACCCCCACCACCACCACCACCACCACCACCTCTACCACCACCACACACCAGCACCACCTCTACCACCACCACCACCTCTACCACCACCACACACCAGCACCACCATTACCTCCACCACCACCACCATCTCTCTCTCTCTCTCTCTCTCTCTCTCTCTCTCTCTCTCTCTCTCTCTCTCTCTCTCTCTCTCTCTCTCTCTCTCTCTCTCTCTCTCTCTTCCTTTTCCCCCACTCTCTCTGCCTCCCATGTGTTTTTTTTCTATTTGGACTTCATGGCTTGTTTATAGATTCCATTTCTTCCTGGAATTCCATGTCCATGTGACTTGCGAGGCCGTAACCATTGGTGACGGCGGTACAGACAGTCAGACAGAGTGTGTGTAGAGTCCACCTGGCACCACCAGCAAGGTGAAGAGTCCTGTGATAAACCGAATCAAAAGGTTATGGGTTCCTTGTGTGTGTGTGTGTGTGTGTGTGTGTGTGTGTGTGTGTGTATGTATGATGTGTGTGTGTCTGTGTGTGTGTGTGTGTGTGTGTGTATGTGTGTGTGTCTTTGCATATGTGTGTGTGTAGGTGTGTTTGTGTGCGTGTGTGTGTGTGTGTGTGTGTGTGTGTGTGTGTGTGTGTGTGTGTGTGTGTGTGTGTGTGTGTGTGTGTGTGTGTGTGAGATCACAGGGGGAGCGCCAGGCCTCAGATGATTTGAGGCCTAATATCATATTTAGACTTTAAAAATTATTATTATTATTTATTTTTATTTTTTAAGTTTTTTACATATAATTGTAACGCAATACATGATTGTCGCTAAAAGCCTTGTCTCTACATTACAATAAAATATAGAAATTAATTGATTAATTAATTTTAATAAAAATTCTACAAATTAATCTGATACTCCTCCGATTCGCGCCAACATTGACGTTACTGTGTCAGCTTCCGTAGTAGTAACAGTTTGCTGTGCTTGCTAGCTAGCGACCAACTTCATAAGGTGAATATTTTGTCTAAAAATGTCTGAAAAACGTAAAGGAGATGACAGCTCATCTGCAATCAAAAAGAAAATGAGGACCTACCTAGAGAGCTATCTTAACTTAGGTTTCATGGAGGGAACGGACAAAACCCGCCCAGAGTGTGTGATATGCAGAGAGAAGCTAGCCAACGACAGCATGAAACCCTGCAAAATGAAGAGACACCAACAGACCATGCACCCAGAAACGGTCGGGCGTGATAGGGACTTTTTCATAAAGAAACAACAGCTTGCAAAGGCAAACAAGCCAAAGGATATCAGAACAGCGTTTGTTAGGGCTGGCAGCGATGTACAGAAGGCCACCGAGGCCTCTTTTGAATGTGCACTTTTAATAGCAAAGGCAAAGAAACCGCACAACATTGGCGAGCAGCTCATTAAGCCAGCTTGCATTAAAATGGTTGAGAAACTGTGCGGCCCGCAGGTGGCGGAGAAGCTAAAAACTGTACCACTGTCAAACAATACGGTGAAAGACAGAATTGACAAGATGGCAAGTAACTGCGAGCTGCAGCTGCTCGAAAAGCTTGGAAAGGGGCCATTTGCCATACAACTTGATGAAACTACAACTGTAGCAGACGAGGCTGTGCTCATCGTTTATGTGCAATATATCGATGGGGAAGATTTGAAGCAGGACATTCTTATGTCAGTCAACCTTACCACTACCACCCGGGGTGAGGACTTTTTTACTGCAGTGGATTCTTTTATTAGGCATAGTCTATTATTTTGAAGTGTCCTGTTCTTCGAAATTTTAAATAAATATGATGCATACAATTGCAAGTTAGTAGCTAATAAAGGCATAAAAAGACAGAAATGTATCATTTTTTCTTTAATAGAAATGTTTCTTCTGCGCGTAAGGTGTCGGTTTCAGTTGGATTATTTGTCACAGTTGCTCCGATCAAATCGGTATCCTCCATTTTGTAGATTATTTACGACTTTTGAATCCACATAAACACATCGGCAAAATCCGGCTTACTTTGAGTATGTGTTTTAAACAGTTTAATCTCTTTGCGAATTGTTTCCACTTGCGCCGTCCTTTAATTTATTCATTCAGCGGGCATCCAAATTAAATAATCCCGAGTCCAATACCCATCAAAGTCACTCCAATAGTGCTCCTTAATTACGCTTTCATCCTCCTTTAACGAAATACTTTACATTCATCCAGTTTGTGACAGTAGTTGTAGCATTTTTGAGACTTTGAAACTCAAATTAACGCTGTTGCCTTGCCTTGGCAACAGCGTTAATTAAAGTTTCAAAGTTTGGGGGGGTTGGGGGGGGGTGCGCAAATTCCAACAGGAGTCATTTGGGGGGGCTCTGGGTGAAAAAGGTTGGGAACCCCTGCTCTAGGTAATGGCCCACTTGCTGGCACCCAGTTATTTTAATCCCCCAATTAACTCACACACACGAGGAGCAGGCAGATATCAGGTAACAAAATAATCTTTATTATAAATTAAGTTAATAGTAAGGGACCATATCAGTCAAGCTTCTCACATGGAAATGTTACACAGGGCCAAGTAATGTCGTGCCTATCGACCACCCCGTCATTCAGGCGGTTACTGCTCTACCCCACCCCCCTGCTGGCCGGAGGGACTATCAATGGTACAATTAACAGTAAACTAACCAAAGCATGCAAACAACGCAAACACAGGGCACTTCTATTGATGGAATAACTGCAAACACAGGGCACTTCTATTGATGGAATCACTGCAAACACGGGGCACTTCTATTGATGGAATCACTGCAAACACAGGGCACTTCTATTGATGGAATCACTGCAAACACGGGGCACTTCTATTGATGGAATCACTGCAAACACGGGGCACTTCTATTGATGGAATCACTGCAAACACAGGGCACTTCTATTGATGGAATCACTGCAAACACGGGGCACTTCTATTGATGGAATCACTGCAAACACAGGGCACTTCTATTGATGGAATCACTGCAAACACGGGGCACTTCTATTGATGGAATCACTGCAAACACGGGGCACTTCTATTGATGGAATCACTGCACACATCACACCATGAACATGCTCTCCCACTCACTGGCCGCTCAGGAGAAAAGAGGGAACAGTCACTGGCACTGGTGGGCAAATGACAACGAGTGGCACTATTTGCACGCCATACTTTTCCTGTTCACTTAACCAGTGACAGCCTGCCAAGACATGGCCCGAGTTAAAATAGTTATGGGTCCGCTCTCGGTCAGGAACACCTCAGACCGAGAGGAGTTAAAAGTTATTTCGCTCACCCTTCCCAACCCTGTAAGACCCAAATATAGAAAAACCAAAAAAAAAAATTATTTGACCTTTCAGATGTTGTTTTAGGAGGCCTTTGATGCAGAAATTAAAGAGTTTAAAAAAAAAAAATGTTTATGTACGTTTTTAGAGAAATGTTGTAATATTGCAACATTGGGCTTAGTTGGGAGCAGAATTTCTGTATTTGTACTCACGTTGTCTGAACAATTCAGAACAACTAAGGGTTCATTTGCAGGGTTGATTGCTTCCTTAGCCCCATAACAGTATATAACATTAATAGTAATCACACATTAGTCATATTTTTATGAAGTCATTTATTAAAAACAATAAAAATATAAAAAATATTAAACAAGATAAAACTCTTAAAAAACGTTTTTCCCCCCTCTTTTTTTCTTTTCATGACATTGGTCATGAAGACTTTCATTGGTGGTGAAAGTCCCAAAAACAGTCCCTGTCGTCTGTAAAGCAAAGGCGAACACTTTTGGGTTGGGTACTAGGGTCATGGAATTTTAGGTCAGGCTGATCAAATTAACTACATTTTTTTGAGATAAAACTTTTAAATCAGTCAAATTTGACCAGAACACAACACAAGGGTAGAATGTATACTATCCATGTATAAAGAAAATACTCTCTTTCAGGCAGTGGTGTAGTGGAGGGAATACAACCTGTTTGAGCCCACTGCAACAAGCCAGCTATTTTGACTACCACATTCACCCAGTGTTGTATAATTGCAACAATTATATAACAAGCTCTAAATGAAATTTGATGCATCTATTCCACAATAACTACATATGTACATGCTCTAGACATTGTAATAACAACCCAAAAAAATATAAAAGACATATTACTTACTTGAATCTGATGAATCCAGTCCAATGAAACAAATAGTTGTTGTTCGAAGGAAACCTTGAGAGGTTGTGTGAGTTCATGGCCAGAAGGCGTGACTTGTAAACAAATGTAAGATCCAATAGCATTGTGAGACTGAACAATAGGACCCAATGACTATGTAAATGTGGTAAAAAAATAAGATAAAATATAACAGATTGTTTTTTAGGATGGTTAAAGGTAACGTTGTAATTTTACAACAAGGGGTGTTACAGGGTTAAGCGCACTGCCCCTGATAGGAACCAGCGCGCGGTGCGACAGACAGGAATTTGAGGACGTTACAATGATCAGGAACTTGGGTACGTAGCAATTCACCGGTACTTGAGGGCGTTGCAATTCACCGGAACTTGGGTACGTAGCAATTAACAGGAATTTGAGTGCGTCGCAATTCTGCCTTCAACCGACCCGTCGATCAGCGGCTGGCAGCCGTACAGCACCCCGCAGCGTAGCAGAACTTCCACAGTCGCTTCCTCGTAGATCCGTCCAGAGCCTTGCTTCCCGTCCTCTCCTCGCCTCGTAGCTTCCCCTTTTCCGTTCTCCCGGCCCTCCCGGTAACAGTCCCGGCTCCTGGCTTTAACCAACCCCCGGCCAATCCACGTAGCTCCCTGGAAGGCTCGGCAGGCAGCAGCCAATCACGCTGCCCTCATCCAGCTGATTCACACCAGCTGCGGAAAACACATCTCCTCCCACCTGACAGGCTAACCCTTTATATGAATGGAAACACACATCTCCTCCCACCTGACAGGCTAACCCTTTATATGAATGGAAACACACATCTCCTCTCACCTGACAGGCTAACCCTTTATATGAATGGAAACACACATCTCCTCCCACCTGACAGGCTAACCCTTTATATGAATGGAAACACACATTTGTCCCCACTTCCGTTTAAACTACATATGCATACAGTATATATAATGCATCCTCATTTGACATCCACAAATTCCATCCCTACTGGCGACATACACACATTTTGCAATCATTATTGAAGATTTTGCCAAAAATATGTTCGCCCTCATTCTCAGGCATTTCTGATATGATACGATAACCTGGTTCAAACCGATAAGATGTGCCAGATGCTGACAGACATTTCTGACAAAAATCTGCAGAATCTAAATGGATATTTGCCGTCTTTGATATCGATAGAGGCTAGCCGTGCAATGGCTTATGGGTAACGTAGGAAACCGTAGCTTGAGAAACTGTGTAACGTCTACATTGTCTAGTTTGAGCTTCATTTGATAAAAAAAATTACCTTTGTCATGACTATTAAGATTGATATTTGCTAT
Source organism: Muraenolepis orangiensis (assembly GCA_027704905.1). Lineage (NCBI taxonomy): Eukaryota > Metazoa > Chordata > Actinopteri > Gadiformes > Muraenolepididae > Muraenolepis > Muraenolepis orangiensis. The sequence continues at coordinate 29,776,848 of CM051009.1, read as the reverse complement.
GGGATATAAATGCTACATCTGCCACGTCTGACGTTAGAGTGTGATAGTAATGTCTTAGGCTATAGTACATGATAAACATTAGCTAGCTTGCTAGCTAGCATGTACTTAAGTCTTGCAGAGCCCGCCTTTCCACACGGAAAGTCTGTAGATTCTGAGTACTTAAAGTGCTTTACAGACCGAGTAAAATTACACACAGAAAAATAATTTAATAGGAACAGAAAATAAAAATAAGATAAAAGATAAGACAGATAAGAAAAAAGGAGTATAAATAATAATTAGAGTCATGGGATGGAGGGGAGGATGTTTCGCAGGGGAAAGCCAGTTTGAGAGCCAGTTTGAAGGATGGTAGGGTGGTGGTTTGAAGGATGGTAGGGTGGTTGTTTGAAGGATGGTAGGGTGGTTGTTTGAAGGATGGTAGGGTGGTTGTTTGAAGGATGTTAGGGTGGTTGTTTGAAGGATGGTAGGGTGGTTGTTTGAAGGATGGTAGGGTGGTTGTTTGAAGGATGGTAGGGTGGTTGTTTGAAGGATGGTAGGGTGGTTGTTTGAAGGATGGTAGGGTGGTTGTTTGAAGGATGGTAGGGTGGTTGTTTGAAGGATGGTAGGGTGGTTGTTTGAAGGATGTTAGGGTGGTTGTTTGAAGGATGGTAGGGTGGTTGTTTGAAGGATGGTAGGGTGGTCGTTTGAAGGATGGTAGGGTGGTTGTTTGAAGAATGGTAGGGTGGTTGTTTGAAGGATGGTAGGGTGGTTGTTTGAAGGATGGTAGGGTGGTTGTTTGAAGGATGGTAGGGTGGTTGTTTGAAGGATGGTAGGGTGGTCGTTTGAAGGATGGTAGGGTGGTTGTTTGAAGAATGGTAGGGTGGTTGTTTGAAGGATGGTAGGGAGGTTGCCTGATGGATGTGGATGGGGAGGCTGTTCCAAAGAGAGGGTGTAGCCACTGAATAGGCCATGTCACCCTATCGTCTGGACTTCAGTTTCTTCACGATGCCACATGGCTTAACCTGCTCTATGTGTGTCCCATTTTCTGAATTTAGCGCACATGAACAGAAGAGACTGGGACTAACATGTAGCTAGCTGACTTTGATACACAAGGACCCCCTTCGGTATGTAAGTATCCAGCGTGCCACCATGTCTTCAGGTGCCTATTGACGCTCCGGTAGCTTCCAGGTAGCTTCCAGCCTTGTAGCTTCCAGCTCGGTAGCTTCCAGCCTCGACCAGACAGGTTTCGTATGTGAGGGAATGAGGCCAGCGTGGAGGCAAATCCCATTGTCTTTCGGAAATAACTGGCCATGGCACAGAGAGAAAAATGGATGGCTTTGGATAAAAGCGCTATATAAAAGGCAGTCCATATTACCATCTTAAAATAAGTATGGCAAACCATCATCATTTTTTGAAATATATTGATAGAAAATAACTATCAGAGACAGATATCCCCCCCCCCAAACAGGAGCTCAATAGCCGTCCTTAATGGGACTGTTTGTGTTGTGTAGGTTTTGATTAACACACGGTCAGCCACCGTGGAAAAGAGACCTCACACAGTCTGTATAGTACACTACACTCATCTACCAATAACGTGGCTCTCCTTCTCTCTTTTATCTCTCTCTCTCTCTCTCTCTCTCTCGTCCCCGGTTCCACTCTTTAAATGTTCTGAATCACCTTTGTTTTGTTGGTGTAGCCTCAGCTGAACTTTCCCTGGTCTCTGTGCTACTCGAGTGTGCCAGCGAGCTACGAATGGGCACACACACATACGCACACACACACACACACATGCACACACACGCATACTAATAATGCATTATTTATTATCTATTTGTTAGCCTACCTTTATATACGGGAGCCTTATGCGCACATATGCAACCGGGGGGTGAACTGTGAACAGCCCTGTAGGTCTGGAGGTAAGACACTGAATGTTTACTTTTCCACCAGACCAATTACATCAGAGAGGCTCGAGTGCCATGAAATGGAGCTATATTAGCGCCCGCTTAGCAAGGTTTGCTAAATGATATGGGGTGCTAAGTAGTCTGGGCTTATAGGCTCGAGTTGCCTTTGCGCTTCGGGGGGGAAAAATATATACGTTTGCATTAAATGTATTCACTATTCAACCAGTGGCTGCAAATTGCTTTGGGATACGGTGTCTCCGTCTTAGGAGCCAGCACTTAGCGAGATTCCAGCCGTCGTTACAGGATTGGCCTTGTTTGCAGTCGCTAGTTTACCGCCATACATGAGGAGGAAGAGGAGCAGCAGTTTGAAGGAGTTTGAAGGAGACCTCGGCTCCTTCAGAGGTATTGTTCTTATATGAAGGCCAAATGCCTGGTGTGCCTGATGCCTGTGTGTGTGTGTGTGTGTGTGTGTGTGTGTGTGTGTGTGTGTGTGTGTGTGTGTGTGTGTGTGTGTGTGTGTGTGTGTGTGTGTGTGTGTGTGTGTGTGTGTGTGTGTGTGTGTGTGTGTGTGTGTGTGTGCACGTGTGTGTGTGTGTGTGTGTGTGTGTGTGTGTGTGTGTGCACGTGTGTGTGTGTGTGTGTGTGTGTGTGTGTGTGTGTGTGTGCGTGCACGTGTGTGTGTGTGTGTGTGTGTGTGTGTGTGTGTGTGTGTGTGTGTGTGTGTGTGTGTGTGTGTGTGTGTGTGTGTATGCGTGCATGTGTGCGTGTGTGTGTGTGTGTATTTAATTGAACTTGCTAGAAGCAACAATTCTCTGTCTAAGAAACTTAGGCAGGCATACATTTAAAAATTGGAGCCACGACAAAAAGAAAACACATTAGCTGCTAAGCTAACGGCTCTTTGGGGAACCATATTGTTTTTGGCTCTGGTCCACAATAGATTTTCATGTCATTGACGCAATATAAATAAATATAAAGGGAATATCTCTGTGTACTTAATACTCTGTGTTATGCGCTTAAATATGCTTGTGCGATTAAATAGGCTGCAACAGTGCGTGCGTGTCCAAAGCAAGTGGGCAATGAAAGTGCAACCTTCTTCTATTCGTCTGCAGCCCCATGGAACTTCCATTGTGCTGTTTCAACAACCTCTACCTTTCCTCACGACCGAGTCACTACGTCTAAATCTAAAACTGGAGGATTTAATCTCCTCCTCTCTATTGCTCACATACACACACAGTGATGATTAGTTTCTCTGTATTTAACCAATCCTAGTATTAGGAGCAGTGGGCAGCAATTGTATATACAGCACCCAGGGAGCAGTGTAGGGGGTCTTGTGCCTTGCTCAAGGGCACCTTGGCAGTGCCCAGGGGTTTCGGGGACTTGATCCGGCGACCTTCCGGTTCCCAAGCTAAGTCCCAACAGAACTGAACTACTGTCGCCCCAGTTTTCATACAGTTGTTATGCTTTCAGAGCAGTGGAAGTGGCCAATGTGCACACTTTGCCCGTCACTAGCGTTTGAAACCTAAATACAACCTAAAGTGTTCTCTTTAATGTAGAAAAAACATCAACATCACTGACCTAAACAACATTGGAATCAAGATGATTGGAGTGTAATCTAAAAGCCTCTTTAGGAGAGAGATACGTCTATAATATCCACCCAGCCTAATAAGTGAGGAGAAAGCATCCAGGCAAGTGTAATGATTCACCAATTATTTGTTTAATCGTCGATATTCAATATCATAGAAGTCATCTGCCGTTATCGAGAGATTCGTGGGGCTGCACTGCCCCCTGCTGGCGGAAGTAGGAAGTGAGAAGAAACAAGGTCAGATGATTTACTTAACAGCTAATGCTGCTCCTATCCCGTCGCATTTAACAATTTAACATCAACACCAATTATAATGAACTGCATGTGTGTGTGTGCATGTGTGTGTGTGTGTGTGTGTGTGTGTGTGTGTGTGTGTGGGTGTGTGTGTGTGCGTGTGTGTGTGTGAGACCCACACCTGCAATACATTTTGTTAATTGCTCTGCCATTTTGTTTTTGTAGAGAATGATGTTCTAAGCACATGCACGTGTGTGTGTGTGTGTGTGTGTGTGTGTGTGTGTGCATACAAACAAATGTACTCTCATCGCAAACCCAGATAGAGGCAATCCCTCTCCTATTGAATCCCTGGTGCCATATTTAAGGGCATGTGGCTTCAACAAACAGGGATTGAACCCATGACCTCCACTCCCTTTCCCCCAAGGGGGGCAAGTCTATTAAAACTGTTTACTTTGGGCAGCATCAAATACGCCGGCTCCAATCCATCCACCATCTTATTGTGTAGATGACCACGTTCAGGAGGAGGAAAGGGATCCATCGTGAGTTATACAAATATAATTTGTTTAATGCAATGTCAAAGTGTTAACGTTAGTGAGCTGACTAATATTTGCACAAAGTCATGTGACAATGTGTGTCTAGTTAGGTAGCTCTCAATCAATTGACCCTTTGAATGTCGTCCACTTAACCGTTATTGCACTTGCAATAACACATGCCCCTCCTACTCTAAAGGATTAAATCCTCTTTATTGGTGTCTCTCACACACACACACACACTAAAATGAGTTTCACTGCATTTAACCCATCCTAGTATTAGGTGCAGTGGCCAGCTATTGTAAAGCACCCAGGGGTCTGGTGCCTTGCTCAAGGGCCCCTCGACAGTGCCTAGGTGTTTCGGGGACTTGAACCGGCGACCTTCAGGTTCCCAAACCGGAGCCCAACAGACGGAGCTACTGCCGCCCCCCGAGAATTGCAGGAGCAGCCACTGTGGAGAAAAAGCCGTCAGAGCCTTGTTGCTGGCTGGTGTCGGTGGCTGTTCACCTCTCACTTCTGGCTGGTTTATCCACAAAGGAAACTTTGAGACTTAAAGAACCACCTGCCTCCTCTTTTCAAAAACACACTTTCTGTCGACTGACGAGAAATTAATGCTTGAACTTAAGTTACGTTGCAGAAGGTTTTGCGGTTCAATCCAATGAGCATTCGTGTTTTGATCTGTGATATATGATATATGTTCCTTTTTGGTTGTTATTCACTGCATCTGTCGGAGGTGAACGATACTCCCGTCACCTTTACCAACCTGCGAGGAGGCGCTGCGGAGAAGGGTTACAAAGTAAGCTTATTCACCCAAAGTGCATATGGTAGCTACTGCCAGGTCGCTGTCAAACAAAGTCAAAAGCGTAAAAACTGGAAACGGTGGTTTCTGTTTGAAAACGGCGATGAGCTAAAACTCACTCCTGCCACGCCCTGACTTTGAGTCATGGGTCTGATGGAAACATTTAGTACAATTTGTTTCTGTAATTGGTCACAGATTTGTGTGTAAATGTTTTGGATTTGGCCAATGCGCAATTACTTATGCACCACCCTTTATTAGTCACCTAGAGTCTAAACTTGTAAACATTTCAAGCAATTACAGTTAGAATTTGTATTGCACATGACAATGCAACATTTACTTTTACCGTACAAGAGCACGCTCATCGAGTGTTTCACTAAAGGATATTTGATTCAGGCTGATGCCTTCTCTGTATCGCGGGCTTGTCAATTCATTGGAACAATTAAAAAGCGATTACATCTAAATGAATCCATCACTAACGTGCCAATTCCTGTGTGTGTGTTCTCCACAAAGAAATGAGGTTGCTAAATTAAAACAAATGTACTTCATCTAGAAGATAACTTAGAACAGAGGGGTTTGCATTTGGGCACAAAGCACCTTTTGCATAAATTCTAGCGCCAACCCGTGAGTGTGTCTCGCATCGGGCTGAAGATTGTTATTCTGCTCACATGAGGGGGGGGGGGGGTGCTTGAATCTCAGCATCAAGGCAGAAACCAGACTCCAAAACACTTCAAAAATGCGTTAATGACTAAACCCATTGAAAAAAAGAAAGAATAAATTGCACTTTTCACAGGATATTCTCTCAAACAACGCTGGTCCCATTTCATACAGTAATATTACGTCAATTAAAGGTCGATTGAAATTAAAACTTTCACTTCACAACCAATATGTTTCCAAAACACCCAGGCCGTTGATATATTATATTTATATTCCAATATAGTATGACAGACCTTATAAGAAATTATACTTCCATTTCTTCAGGACAGATTGCAATCTGGTCTACTATTATTACAATTAGTTAACCGTAAAGGTTATTTTGAAACATTAGAAATAACATAAAAATGTGGCAAAAAAAACAGAATGAAACCTGTGTGACCTATGGAAATGATTTGACCCTTCTATTTTTCATTCAAGCTAAAGACCCGTTGGACGTGTGGGTTTTTTACGCCTTGGTTTGGTTGGTTTATGGATCGAGATTCATACCCTTCTGTTAAGTAAAGGAGCACAATACATTTAAATTACCTCAATATTCTGCTATATATATATTTTTTTAAAAGCTATACTGACAATTCAAAAATAAAAATAGGTTGAAGACCATCAAAAAAGTCTTGAGAGGGGAGACACCAGTCCCGGCAAACCTCACACACTCTGGTCCTTCTCCCGAGTCTGAAAATGAGAAACACATTTGTGTGTGTGTGTGTGTGTGTGTGTGTGTGTGTGTGTGTGTTTTTGTCCAATAAAGAAGATTCAGATTTAGATTAAATGGATGCAACTTGATGCTTAAGAAGATTAATATCGTCACACATCCATCGCCTTTGATAAGAGCCACACACTCACATTTCCTGTCATGTGAGGGAACGGACCTGCGTCAAACAGCCAATAGTCATCATAGTTATTTTCGCTGTACTGTACATCTGCTGTACAGTGACAATACATTTGAATCTAATCTAAAGTCCCAGAAACCCCTGCCCTTGAGCAAGGCACCACCTCACTCAACTACACTACACTCAACCTTTCAACATCGTCTATTTTGGATTAAAAAATACTGCTTGCTTCATAAGAACTGTTCTTGGATAATGGTAATTGATGCTTTTATGTAGCACTTTTATCCAAAGCTCTTTACAAGTCATGCCTCACATTCACCCATCCATCCATACACATCATGGATCGAACCAGTAATCTTCCGGATGTGAGGCGACCGCTCTACCTCCTGAGCTATTCTGCCGATCTTTGCTTAGTGGATTCTGCAAGTGTCTTTGTTCCTATTCTGCAGGCTGCAGGGCTCCTTCCTATTTATCAGGAACGGCCGACTGTCCCTTCCCCTGAGTTTCGATTGGTTCAAAATCAGTTGTACATATAAATTGTACATTTTTGCTCTGTTGTGGGTGTGTATGTGTGTGTGTGTGTGTATGTGTGTGTGTGTGTGTGTGTGTGTGTGTGTGTTTGTGTGTGTATGTGTGTGTGTGTGTGTGTGTGTATGTGTGTGTGTGTGTGTGTGTGTGTGTGTGTGTGTGTGTGTGTGTGTGTGTGTATGCGTGTGTCAGAAAAACCCCTGTGAGCGTGCAGGTAAGTAAAATAAGTAGTAGAAGAAGAATAAGTAGAAGAAGAAGAAGAAGTAGCCAGCAGGGCAGAATGTAAACAAGCCTCCAACATGTCCTTAAGCCAAGTCTCACGGGCGCTGTAGGGGGACACCCTGAAGCACACAGGCAATAAATCAATTTTTTAAATATCCACATATCTCTGGGGTTTGCCGTCATTAAAAAAAAATCATAGATTAAATGAAAATTGCTTGCATGGATGGGATGATGAAATGTTAGCGCAACACAGAAAAGCCCCACAGTGGAAACATCCAAGAAAGACAAGCCTTCCAAGACAAGCATATTAAAAAAACAAGCATATCTAAATGATGAGAAGACATGTGAGGCTTCACATTACATCTTCACAAAAGAGAACACTAAATGCTGATGCCACCCGTTGTGGATTGAAAACATCCATCCATCGTCTTCCGCTTATCCGTGGTCGGGTCACGGAGGTTGCAGCTTCAGCGGGGGACTCCAAACTTCCCTCTTCCTGGCAACATTGACTCGCTCTGACTGGGGGATCTCGAGGTGTTCCCAGGCCAGCGTGGAGATAAAATCCCTCCACCTGTACCTTGGTCTGCCCCGTGGTCTCTTCTCAGTTGGATGTGCCAGGCGACCAGGAAGCATTCTTACTAGATGCCCGAACCACCTCAACTGGCTCCTTTCTACGCAAAGGACCAGCGGCTCTACTCCGAGCCTCTCACAAGAGACTGAGCTTCTCACCCCATCCTTAAGGGAGATACCAGCCACCCTCCGGAGGAAACTCATTTTGGCCGCTTGTATTCGCGACCTGGTCCTTTCGGTCATTACCCATTGTTCATGACCATAAGTGAGGGTAGGAACGAAGACTGACCGGTAGATCGAGAGCTTTGCCTTCTGGCTCAGCTCTCTTTTGGTTACAACGGTGCGCCAAAGTGCACCCAATACCACTCCCGCTGCACCTATTCTCCAGTCAATATCACACTCCATCCTCCCCTCACTCGAGAACAAGACCCCGAGATACTTGAACTTCTTCACTTGGGATTAGGACACCCTCCCTACTTGATGTAGACAATCCACCGGTTTTCTGATGAGATTCATGGCCTCAGATTTGGAGGTGCTGATCCTCATCCCAGCCGCGTCACACTGTGCTGAAAATCGATCCAGTGAGTGCTGAAGGTCACAAACTGATGACACAAACAGGACCACATCATCTGAAAACAGCATTGATTAAATCCTGAACCCACCATACTGAAACTCCTCCCCTCCATGACTACTCCTTGAAATCCTGTCCATGAAAATCACAAACAAGATGAGTGCAGCCCTGGTGGAGACCAACACCCACTGAGAACAGGCCCGACTTACTACAGAGAATCATGACACAGCTCTTGCATTGGGAGTACAGAGATTGCATGGCCCTCAATACCGACCTCCGCACCCCATTCCCCCGCAGCACCCCCCATAGAATTTCCAGGGGGACGCGATGATATGCCTTCTCCAAATCCACGAAACACATGTAGACCGGATGGGCATACTCCCAAGCCCCCTCCAGGATCCTTGCAAGAGTGAAAAGCTGGTCCATTGTTCCACAACCAGGGCGGAATCCGCATTGTTCTTCTTCAATCTGAGGTTACTACCGGCCAAACCCTTTTTTCCAGCTCCTTTGAGTAGACTTTCCCAGGTAGGCTGAGTAATGTGATACCCCTGTAATTGGCACACACCCTCTGGTCACCCTTTTTGAACAGGGGTACCACCACCCCCGTTTGCCACTCCTCAGGTACTGTCCCAGACTTCCACGCAATGTTGAAAAGACGTGTCATCCATGACAGCCCCTCAACACCCAGAGCGGTTAGCATTTCTGGACGGATCTCATCAACCCCCGGGGCTTTGCCACTGTGTAGATGTTTGACTACCGTAGTGACTTCCTCCAGGGAGATTGACGTTTGCCGTCCTTCATCCTCCAGCTCTGCCTTTACCGTAGAGTGTGGGTTAGTTGGGTTAAGGAGTTCCTCAAAGTGCTCTTTCCACCGCCCGATCAACTCCTCAGATGAGGTCAGCAATGTCCAACCCTTACTGTAAACAGCTTGGATGGATCAACGCTTCCCCCTCCTAAGGCGCTGGACTGTTTGCCTGGACCGCTTTGGTGCCGACTGAAAGTCCTTCTACATGGCTTCTCCGAATTCCTCCCATACCAGCTGCTTTGCCCCCGCTACAGCCGAGGCTGCCGTCTTCTTGGTCTGTCGATACCTCGCAACTGAGTCCGGAGTATCATGGGAAAATATAGCCCGGAAGGCCTCCTTCTTCAGTCGGACGACTTCCCTGACCACCTGTGTCCACCACGAAGTCCGAGGGTTGCCGCCCCTTGAGGCACCAATGACCTTGAGGCCACAGCTTTTAACCGCAGCTTCAGCAATAGAAGCTTTGAACAATGACCACCCTGGATCAATGTCCCCAGCCTCCACAGAGATGCCAGAAAAATTGGGGTCTCCCGGACAGGGCCATCCAGATGTTCCCAGTTCACCTGCTCTACACATTTGGGCTTACCAGGTCTGTCCAGAGGCTTCCCCCAACATCTTACCCAACTCAACACCAGATGTTGATTGTTTGACAACTCTGCCCCTCTCTTCACCTGAGTGTCCAAAACCTCCCAGAGAGGTGACATTCCACGTCCCCAAAGCCAGTCTCTGTTGGCTGGGTTTGGGCCGTCGAGGCCCCCTGCCTTCACTGCCACCTAACTGGCAGTGCACTCGACCCCAGCAGTTCCGACCCCAGGAGTTGTGGCCACGTTACTTTTCGGGCTATGCCCGACCAGGCTCCGTAGCTAACCCGGCCACCAGGCACTCGCTGACAGGCCCTCTTTCCGGGCCTGGCCACGGAAAAGGGGACCCGGGCTTTCTCTGGGCAGGGTATCCTCACTTCTTCTTGTTTGTTTGTCCATTGAAGTCTTTAAACCATTCCTAGTCTGGCCACTTCCCTGAGACCAATCTGCCATGGGTGACCCTACCAGGAGCACTACAGCTCTCAGCACCCAAAACACCCAAACCTCTCCACCACGATAAGGTGATGGTTCCCGGAGAGGGGAATATACAATGATATTCCAAGACAAATCCGCCACTTCATCCACTGGAGTCAATTTCTGAAATTTTAATGAAATAAATTGGAAGGTACAAGGTCTACATGTGAACTTTCTGCATCAAGGTACCATGCAAAAGGCAATTGCAAGCAAATGGCACCATTGTCGCCACGCACAGGTTTCTTAAAACATGCCATGCATTATGACAACTCATGGGATGAGAACACAATACTGTCCCCAACCCTTTCCCCTCCACCCTATCTCTCTCTGTCTTTGGGTCTCTTTCTCTCTGTCATGCCCTCTCTCTCTCTCTCTCTCTCTATCTCTCTCTCTCTCTCTCTCTCTCTCTCTCTCTCTCTCTCTCTCTCTCTCTCTCTCTCTCTCTCTCTCTCTTTCTCTGTCGCCCCTCTTTCTCTCTCTGTCTGTCCACCCCCCCTCTCCCTCTCTCTCTCTCTCTCTCTCTCTCTCTCTCTCTCTCTCTCTCTCTCTATATATATATATATATATATATATATATATATATATATCCTCGCTAACCACTCAAGCACTCGCTATCTCTATTGTGCAGTATGCAGACATTTCCCTAACATAACTGTGCTCCACACCTTGGGGCCATCATACATGGACAGACACCGAAGGAAATAAAAAGAAAAAAGAATAATCCAATTTCTTCCCCCCGTCTTTCTCATGAGGGAGATCAAAGTTGCCCTCCATTCTGCCCCTGGACCCTGTGATTAAAGTCCTTCCCCTAAGGTTTTCAGAGGGGGGGGGGGGGAAGTTGAGAAGAAGCATCTAAGTGGATAAAGGGCGGCTGGTTTTTTCTCCCGATTCATCTGAAGAAAATGTTTGAACACTATGAAAACAGGTGTAAAACATATTACATATATGAATACATTTTTTATTTTCAAAAAAAGTAGGAAAATGGTGCTTCCATTACATTATGTAATGATATGAATACAAAACTGAAAAATGGTTTTGGTTCTGATGGAGCCACGCCCTACCGTGGTCCAGCTGGCAGCAGACCCTCTCTGCTGAGCACAGATGGATTAGGACCCCAGCGATGGTAGACTATACCAGTGGATGTCAGAAAGACAGACACTAGACAAGAGGGAATCACTTATCCTGTATGCTTTATCTCATCGGACAGTCAGTATCTGGACTGTAGGTAAAGCAGAATCAAAACAAATAACATTTGAAAAAGGGAAAAGTAGTAGGTTGTGTAGCAGAAGACGCTGCCACCGGCCTATAAAATGGTTACTTGAGGGCGCCTCCCGAAGACAAGGACACAGGGTGATAAGGAATCTGGTTTATTGCAATAGTTTGAATCATGGTGAACAGAGCAGTTGGTATCTGCTAGAGCTCTCCTTCGAGTGTATGTGGTGGTGGCTGCTTTAACCTGTGGGCCTTGATTAAGAATGACCCACAGGTGTGAAGCCTCATCTGGCCTGAGTTACATGGTGATTACTCTATGGCTGGTGAGGCTGCTTAAACCACACACTCCACAGGTTGTGTATTAAAACAGAAGTTGGCTGTATAGCAGGAATTCCAAGAGAGGTGAGTATGTGAATACAAAAACAATATGTACCTCAATCACTTTTGTACAAACTAAACAGTCCAGTCTGAACTGCGAATGTAGTGATTTAACGTTCTTTAAACTATACACCAGAGGGTGTCAGTTTAGCTCAGGAGGTAGCGTGGTTGCCTCACAACCGGAAGGTTGTTGGTTCGATCCCAGCCTCCTCCTAGCTAAATGCTGTCAGGGTGTCCTTGAGCAAGACACCCTAACCCTAACTGCTCCGGACGTGCTGTCTCCTTGCATGGCTGACTCCACCGTTGGTGGTTGTATGTGAGACTTGATATGAAAAGCCATTACACCACCATCGTTCTGTACCAGTTCCATACCAGACACCACCGTATATCCGCCATGGAGATTATGACATGTCTAAAAAAAATTGTAAAAAACATACTTTTTATTCATATTTTTCAGTTTTGCCATGTATTTACTGCTGGAGGTTTCTCCTTGTTGTAAAAACTACAAGGGGAGGGAAACCTGGAGCGAGTGGTCTCTATCGGACGGAGCTACACCAGCCACCTCATTACCACTGTCCCACTCATTACCCACTCATTAACCGCGGTCATGTCTTGATTAACCAATAACAGGGCAGAGATGCACAGAGGTGTCTTGTCGTGTCGATTAAGCATCCGGGCGAGTGTGACCGTTCGACTCGCATTAATCGGGTTTTAAGTGACTTTCGTGTTCAGGTGGCTAATAAGGCTTTGGCTAGCGTCACTGCTACTTGCAAATCGATTTTTTTTTTAGCGAGGAGTGATACAAAGATAGAAGATGCTTTATTGTGTTACTTGGCTATGTGAGCCTCGAAGGTTCAAATTGATGGCATTGGTATTTTTTTCTTCCTTGTTGCCCTTATAAGATGACAGTTAAATAGAATGTTAATTGTCTTTAATTTGGCATTTTGTGCAAAGCAAAACAAAACAACCTGTTCTATTAAACACAGTTAGGCCTTATATAGGGACCAATTTCCCCTCAAATCATTTTCACAAAAAGGCTATTGAATTAATGACAAAGACCTTTTGAAATGAATATAGATGCATTTAGACTCAGTCTTTAAAGCACTCAGATGGGGCTGTCCAATGTTATTAAAGGCAACAACTGTAGGCAAGTAAAGATTATTTCTGCAACACAAAGGCCATCCATCATGCTTTACATGGCTTGTACTTTACATATAAGTAGAAGATGGTTAAATAAATAAAACATCCACCAGCGCATTACAGAATCACACAGATCAGCAAAGTGTGGAGCTACATCACTGTGTATAGGCATTTACTATATCTCTCCCACCTGAAACCAGCACATACAAACCTCCATCCCTACGCACTTGGTTGGTGTGAAGAGTGAGGGACTGGCTTGTATTTATCTGAATCTACAAGTGTGAATCAATTTGGTAGGCGCCTCATAAGGTGTTGTCCTCGTCTAACCTCCTCAGAGAAAATATCGCAGTCCAGACGTTTTTCCCTGCTCAACCGGGGCGCTCATATATGATAGGATAAGAACCCATTCAGTTTGAGCTCCTTCCAGGCGGCAGCCGGGGAATAGAAGATACACGACACAAGATATTTTGGAATGGTACATTGGAATGCTTACTCCCCATTCCCTCCCGCAGTATACTCTCCAAAACAATACCATAAAAAAAATATATACAATAAAAACATTTAAAAAAAGAACAGCAAAGTGACTGATAACTTATATGTACATGTGTTCAATGTACATGTTTTTTTTGTTAGTTTTTTACAAAAATATTGAAAAGCATTTAAAGTGCCAGTAGTGCAGCAGCATCACGATTCATATGTCAGCTATAGACACAGACACAAGTCAGTTATAGACACAAGTGCAGTAAATATGATGATTCCAGAAAGTCCAGCAAAGTATGTAAGTGTAATGTTAATGACATGTTATGATAGTGGCAGCACTCCTAGCAGTTCAGTAGGCACACTGCCTGTGGATAAAAACTATCCTTAAACCTGGTAGTCCTTAAGGTACGGATTCTGCGCAACCGGCGACCAGACAGAAGGGGGGAGAAGAGCTGGTGCCCAGGGTGGTTGCAGTCCTTTATGATGGAGATGGCCTTCTTCCGACATCTGGTCCTACAGGTCTCCTCAATGCATGGAAGGGGACACCCGATCATCTTCTCTGCCGTCCACACGACCCTCTGGATGACAACACAAACAGATCAGACCAGACCTCAATGCCGCCAAGCTCCACTTCATTGTCTAATCAGCTTACGATTCCATTTCAGCAAGAAAATGTGTGCGAAAGTCTTGAAAGATTGAAGGATTTGGACCAACAGCGATGATGTCAAAGGTTACGTTACTTGTTTTGTGGAGATGCAGAATGAATGTCAGTATTCTTATATCGCATAATAAAACTAATATTCTTTTTTATTTTACTGAGACACTATTAAGATTTACTGTTACACTTAAAACATGACCCCATCACTTTTATTCTTCATTATGGATTAACCATTACATCTTAATTATGCAGACAGACAGCTATTGGGTTTTGATTTGAGGGAGGCCAATTATGTCCAATATACATAAGAATTTTTGATTTATTTTTATTTATTTTACTACTAATGACCTTTACTTTCAAATTTATTTAGCAGGATTTGTGATATAATGGCCAATGCCTCTAATACACCAATAGGCCTATGTCACATTTCCTGCTTCCGGAGCCTTAAAAATCGCAGAGCAGTGTACTCTTACTTCCGGTAGTTACCCCAGATACGTGACAAACTGTGGCCGCCTCCCCTCCTCTCTGTTATTGTTGTGTACCGGCTGCTCAACGTCTAAACACAGACTTATGTGTCTTGTGTGAGGCTGATAAGGAGGATGAAGGTCCCTCGTTTCATGTTCTCAGGGGTAACGCATGTCTGTTTGCACTTTGACAAGGAGAGCATATACGTCTCAAAAAGTGGGCGGAATAGGCTAATAATGTCGGGTATGTGTGTGATTAAAAGCACTGGTCCTGACCCCCACACACACTTCATCTCTCATCCGAATAGAGCCACACGATGACGGGTAAGTGTATGATTAAAAGCACTGGTCCCAAGTAGGGCTGGGCGATACGGACCAAAACCCGGT
Source organism: Muraenolepis orangiensis (assembly GCA_027704905.1). Classification (NCBI taxonomy): domain Eukaryota; kingdom Metazoa; phylum Chordata; class Actinopteri; order Gadiformes; family Muraenolepididae; genus Muraenolepis; species Muraenolepis orangiensis. The sequence continues at coordinate 29,761,818 of CM051009.1, read as the reverse complement.
ATTTTTAGGCTGCATCGCAATATACGATATATATCGGTATTGTATACAAATTTGGTTTTAACTCAATGCCACAAGTATGATGTCACAAGCACTTTTATTTTAAGACAACTCATATTCACAAGAATAACAGGCATTCCCTTTTAGAAAATATACAGCTGCACACTACATATTGACACGTAAATTAAAAGGTACATTGAAATAATCCAAATCCATCAAATAAATCGCCTATATTAAATACATAGGCATACCTCTGCTCCTACACAAAATCGCCTTCGTTATATGGCGATATATCCAGATAGAGACACAATGTCGGGGAATTGTATGATTCGGATTTAGACTTCTTCACTGTAGTGTTCATTCACTAGTTGAACCACATCGTCTGGACCGACTTTTGGAAGGTTATCAGCGATGTTGTCCAGTGATAACTGTCCTCCATGGTGAATGCCAAGGTGAATGCATTAACCGGAACTTGGGATACACTGCTTCAGCGATTTTTAACGGGTACTTCCGGCTTTCAAATCTAACGTGATATAGGCCTATTGAGGCTGTATAATTATGACTCAAATGTGCTGGCTGAAAGTTGACCTATAATAGCATTTCAATCAATCAATCTAGGTTATTATAATCATATGGATTTAATAATATCATTAGGTTAATTAATACTTTTACTATAAACACCCTTTTTCACTTTCTGGGAACAATATCACAGTTAAAAACTTTGAGGAAAACGGTATCACACTAGTGACGGTTGTTTACTTGACTGTGATGTTTGACCACTCTATTTTGTGTGCTCTCCAGACACCTTCCCCTTTTGTCTGACACAATCATTTGTTTTGAGCCGTAACAATAACCAAGTCAGGTACTGCATGTATTTCTGGGCTGGGTTTTTAGATTTGGACTTTTGCTGTGATGCTGGACCCTGGATCCACTGTCGTGGATGTGGGAGGATCTGGTTAGCCACGGACCACATTTCATGTAAGACCTAGCGAAAACAGAGCAGAGCGCTATATCAATCCTAAGCCATCCATACTTCGCCGACTTGCTGCAACAAAAAGCCCTCCTAGGATGAAGGAGGTTTTTTTTTCCCGTAGGTGACATGTGTGCGTTGAATGTTTAACGGGCTAGTTTGACTAGCTTATCAACGTTGTTGGTGGGACCCGAACGATGACCCAATAAGACAAGTTTCAAGGGGATAAGTGAAGGGATATAATATTAATGAATAAACAGTTACAAACACATGTCCAGGCCCCACATGCAACCAGTCTCCATCGAGGGAGTTGATGTGGAGGTGGTCAGCACCTATAAGTACCTGGGGCTGCAGCTGGACAATAAACTGGACTGGTCAGCTAACACCGACACGCTGTACAAGAAGGGGCAGAGTGGACTTTATTTCCTTAGGAGGCTGGGGTCCTTCAACATCTGCAGGAAACTGCTACTGATGTTTTACCAGTCTGTTGTTGCCAGTGTCCTCTTCTACGCTGTGGTGTGCTGGGGAGGCAGCATTAAGAAGAGGGACGCCACGCGGCTGGACAGGCTGGTGAGGAGAGCTGGCTCTGTGGTTGGCACAGAGCTGGATCACCTTATGTCAGTAGCAGAGAAAAGGACCCTCAGCAAACTGATGTCCATCATGGACAACGCACGTCATCCCCTACACAGCACGGCCATGAAGAGGAGTGTGTTCAGTGGTAGACTACTATCCCAACAGTGCTCCACAGAGAGACTGAGGAAGTCGTTTGTTCCCCAGGCCATACGACTATTCAACTCTTCCCAGAGTGGACGGGGGGAGACTGACTTTTGGGCATGAGGCCTCCACTGTTACACACACCTGCTCTGTGACCCCAAAACACAACTACCTTTATTTGCTCTACTTACACTTATTGTATTCTGTATTTTATTGGTATTTATTACAATAGATATTAGTATAATTTTTGTTTTAATATAGTATATTTTCCACTTCTTGTTTATTGTAATTTATTGTAATTTTATAATTCTAATTGTGTTTTAGATAAGTCCCTTCGTTTTTAAAGTTTTTATAACTGAATAAGTGTTTGTTTGCTATTTGTATAAGCTGCTGTATAAGACAAAATTTCCCTCGGGATTAATAAAGTATCTATCTATCTATCTATCTATCTATCTATCTATCTATCTATCTATCTATCTATCTATCTATCTATCTATCTATCTATCTATCTATCTATCTATCTATCTATCTATCTATCTATCTATCTATCTATCTATCTATCTATCTATCTATCTATCTATCTATCTATCTATCTATCTATCTATCTATCTATCTATCTGTCTGTCTGTGTGTGAACATGTATGTGAGTCATATAGAGGATACAATTCTCTAGATTTCAATATTTAGAGGCAGGAGTGACGTCGGAGTGACAAGGGCTGGGAGGGCTGGGGTTCTTGTAGGGAAAAGAGTAGGTGACTTGATTGCAACAATTAGCGGTAAACCGAGAGGGCTTGGCTGAAGCAAAAAGGAGGGCGCGGCCAAACTAACAGGTGTGGCAAGGCGACCCGACAGCGGGCGTGACACAAACTCGTCACACCCATCCAAAAATCCCACCAACCATATGCTGTATAGGATATCACCAGTCCCGACACGTCACTCCCAGCCTCCCTCCTTGAACGACCTTCGCTCATGTTGACTAATGGTTCAATCAGGAGTACAAATGAGGCAGGAGGTGGTGACATGTTCACTGTGGCGGAAAATACAACACAAATGTCACTTGCCCGCCAAAAAATACAACACAGCAAAACTGTAAATCACTTTATGTTTGGAAAATGTATTATTTTTTGTTGTTGATCAAGATCAAGATGTTTTTATTTGCCATTTACAACAAGTAGAGTGGAATGCTTACTCCCCATTCCTTCCCGCAGTATGAATTTCAACAACTCTGCTATACTAAAATACTATGCTATGGAAAACTATACTATAAACCACACTATACATATATACTACATATACCACCTACTATATATTATTCAATATACTATAAACAACACTATACACTACCTACTACCTACTACCTCTCTCTCTCTCTCACGCTCTCTCTCTCTCTCTCTCTCTCTCTCTCTCTCTCTCTCTCTCTCTCTCTCTCTCTCTCTCTCTCTCTCTCTCTCTCTCTCTCTCTCTCTCTCTCTCTCTCTCTCTCTCTCTCTCTCTGAAAGTGTGAATCAAAGGTGACAACTTGTGGCAGATTCACATGTCACACACTTTGTCTGTTTGTCTGCACATGCGAGGACCCTGACTGATAAAATGAGAACCACACAAGTATTAGTCCAGGGAGGGGAGGGGGGGATATGTGTGTGTGTGTGTGTGTGTGTGTGTGTGTGTGTGTGAGTGTGAGTGTGTTGTAATCAATTCCGCAGCGTTGCCAGCCACTGTTTTGTGTGTGTGTGTGTGTACTTCAGGAGATACAGGTGAGGAAGTACTCTCAGGTGAGCTCCGGGGAGCTCTTTGTTTGGCCTCGGGTCCGCCGGAAAAAACATTGTACCGCTCCACGGGTCTTTCACAAGATCACGGGCGGTAAACCCAGAGGAGGCATGCCGGTCCATGCCTACAACATATATTCCAACGCCATGCGCATCAATACCATCAATAAATGACGAAGACCATCCTCTACACACAATTGTACGTTGGAAATGTGGAAACACGTGATCTCGCTCCGCTCACAAGAGTCAAGATTTCACGATACGATGGGATGCCTACTCCCCATTCCTTCCTGCAGGATGAATTTTCCAAAACACGATACTATAAAATGACTGTACACAATAAAAATAACAATAAATTGACTGATGGATGATACATACATGCGTTAAAAAAAAACATGAGCAGTAAAAGCATTTTAAAATGTCAGTCGTGCAGCAGCAGCATCAACACAGTGCAGTCCATGGCAGAACAGTAAAGAACAGGCCGGTGACTGGAATGAGTCCAGAAATTCCAGCAAAAGTATAATAGTGTGTGATAATGTAAAGTAATATGAATAACCATGTTCTGATGGTGGCAGCACTCCTAGCAGTTCAGTTGGTCACTGCCTGTGGATCAAAACTGTCCTTGAACCTGGTAGTCCTCGTACGGATGCTGCGGACCCGACGACCGGACCGTAGAGTCGCTGGCTTATTCACCCGTGTTCATTCTGTCATTCTCGTTCCACTGTGTCCACTTGCTCACTCGTTCACTTGCCCACTCTGTCCTTCCCTCGTGAGACTCACTTAATCACTTGTTAAAAAGTCACTCACTTTTTCTCACAACATATATTGTCTCAGTGATTGACTTACTGCATTCATGAGTCACGACTCACTCACTCACTCACTCGCTCACCCACTCATTGACTTAATTACTCACTGCCCACTCATCGGTCATTCGCGCTCACGTATTGTTTACTTACTCAGTCACATATCACTCACACATTCTCTCTGTCTCTATTGGCAAGTGTGAGAGAGAGAGAGAGAGAGAGAGAGAGAGAGAGAGAGAGAGAGAGAGAGAGAGAGAGAGAGAGAGAGAGAGAGAGAGAGAGAGAGAGAGAGAGAGAGAGAGAGAGAAGATATTGGCATGTTTGTATTCAACCTTGTCAGTTCCACAGCGTTTGTCAAACACACACACACACACACACACACACACAATTAGTACCAACCGCTGCAGGATACTGGCGGCAGAGCACCTGTTATTATTATCAATTGAAGGCGCGTCTATTCACTGTATTTTGTCAATTTGTCAAGTAGGCCCGGCAATCCGTTTAAAAAATTGTTCAAATGAATACCTCATTGTACCGGAGGCTATAGCGACACGGCAGAGCAACCTCGCAAAACTTCCAACAGCTTTGGGATTTAATGAAACGGAGGGACCAGACATTGAAAACCGAACGTAAGTCTTGTTAACAAATTGAGAACAAAAGAACATTTCTTTATCAATCCCATAAATGATCCTCATTGGAATAGCATGCAAACTTAGGAAAACATCAACAGAATGCTAAAGAAAGATAGCAAAAATGCAGGTGTAACAGACGCCAGAAACCTCACTCCCGACTCCTAAAACCCGCTCTAGCGATGAGGCTAGATCAGCGCCTCGCATGCCGGAGGTCATGTGTTCAAGCCCTGTGTGGGACACTCACTGTTACGCAGGTGAAGGATTTGAATTGAAGTTCATGGACATTTAACTCCAAACTAAATACGAATTTCTTCTTCTGTGTAAAATTATTGAATCGATTCCATTCGAGGTCTAGCGCAATATTATATTGGCTTACTATTTCACCAGCAAATGATAATGTCTACTTATGTTTAACATCTTAATTCTCCATAACCAAAAGCTTAAGCCAGTTCAAAGACTCGGAGGCCAAAGATGTTTTTGACTGTGATCTTGCATGTATTAAGAAGTACAATTATCCTCTGTACTTCTATTTTCCAAATACCTGGAAATCAGCATTTAATAACAAAACTAACTACTTTAATAACTAAAGCTGGCACACAACCAATTACAGACCGATTCTCAGTTAGTTAGGAAACTGAAAGTCATTTGTGACCAATTAATAGCCCATCTAAACCATTCATCCATTCCACAGAGACAGCAAATTGCTATTTTATTGAACAAAACAAATCCAGTCTTGATAGAGGCTTTTAAATGGGCTAATTATAATGATTCATTGATCCAAACTGTTAACAAATTCAATTTAGCTCATCCATGAACAATCTGCCCTTAAATCCAATTTTGTACACCCATGCTAATGCTACGTTCTCACTATCACGATTCCCGGCACGATTTCAATCGTGGCAATCGTGTTAATCGTAGAAACTTTTTGAACGGTTCAACATTTTTCCACGATCAACACGATCAATTGTCAATCGGGATGATCGTATCAGATCGTATTGCATCGTAACAAAGCACGACAGATCGCATCTAATAGTGCTTCAAAATCGTGGTGATCGGGATCGATCTTAGACAAGACAAACACCACGCTCTGTTGAGATGTGTTGTGAACTCCCACGATCTGTTACGCTCTGTCGGGTCCCGTTGCTCAAGACCTGACATGAATGACTCACGAGCAGATAGGAGTTGATACGAGAAGATGCAGGTAAATGCGAGTAAATGCGAGTAGTTACGTTTTTACACAAACGCTCACGATCTGTTACGAGTTCTCGTGCCCGTATATATACCGGACAAGATCCGCAACTCCTGCCATCATCAATGGTTGTGGGTTGTAGTGTTCACTCTGTACAAGTTCAAGAAACAATGAAGTCCATGGTCAGTTGGGCTATATACCCGTCGGGGTCCAGTCGTAGCTCAAACCGTGATCATCGCGACCACAATCGTATCCTATGGCAACAGAGCGCATCGGTTTGTGATGAACGTATCGGAACGTATCTGAACGTACCAGATCGTCCAAATTCGGGGAACCCGATCATGATGATCATGTCAGATCGAGACCCAATCGTGGACTCGATCGAAACAATCCTATCGGAACGTATGTGATCGTATCTGAACGGGAGATCAGACCGTGACAGATCGTGACACCTGAAATTGACAAATCGTGACCAGATCGCATCCGAGCGCAACAAATCATATCAGAACGTATCGACTCGCATCACCTCGTATCCAAACCTGAAATTTCAGAGAAATTCCACGATCAGCTACGAATGGCCAATCGTGGCGTTCGTAACGGATCGCACGACAGTGGGAACCTACCCTAAAACAAGAGAACAAACTGCTTTCACACTCACTGCAGTACTGAGCAAAGTATCAGACTCTGGTGAACTCACTGTTGTCGCGGGCATGTACTTTTCTATCAAGAACATGACACACATCAACCTATCCATCCTCATTAAAGGAGAGGTGTTAAATATTGTTGAGCACGTCAAGTATCCTCGGGCATCATCGTTGATTCAAACTTAAATGTGAAGAAACATTTTATACCTAATAGGCTTAAACTACCTCTAGCAGCTGCTCTTTACGCACTCAAAGATTTCCACGCACTTATCTGACTGTGCTACAAACTGGTTTCAGGCAGGTGTGACTAGGCCCAAACCATTATACACTATTTACAAACTAATCTGCAGATATGTGCCTTAATTATCTTTGTATATTTTTTAGTCAGAGCAGCAGATGAATGGAACTCGAATTCCAACCCAGATCAGAGAATCAGAATCAGAATCAGAAATTGAAAATATAAATGATTTATAAAACAAATGAATGTTTAATTTAATTAAATAACAATGCACAAGCTTCAGTTTTTATAAAAAACAACACTTAAAACATGGCTTATAACTTTAAGGCACTTTGAAAATGATCATATCCACACTTCTAATTGATGACTGATGACTCTGTGTCAATTAACCACTGCTTTACAATTAGTCAAATATTGAATATTTGTCTAAATTCATGTGGGGTACTGGTGATTTGAGTGATCAAAATGTGGTTAATCTGAGGGATGATAAACTGTAATAATATCAAAATATCACCCTGGCCTTGGCT
>CM051009.1:29744341-29749341 GCA_027704905.1 Muraenolepis orangiensis | reverse complement strand
AGTAGAAGCAACTTCCTAATGTCAAAATAACGCTACGGGCTGTAACATCAGGTGTGGAGTGGTGGGAAATTAACCATTCACAGCCCCACTGAGATGTGTTGGCGCAGACGACACCTCGCTCAAACATTAATTTCTGTACTCAACATGTGTGCCATTAAATTTGTTCGGAAGAGACCTTATGTATCGGTTGGGGTTGCGAATTGAATCCACTCCGGAGGGAGTGGTGGTGTCAAAGCCCGAACCAATAACACATGCAATGGTTAAATGTAACCCTGACGTCCCTAAGTATGTTTACTTACTATGATTTGATCCCTACGGCGGTAGGGGCAGTTAATCAGCAGTTAGTAGACATGGCTAAGGACAGAGCGATCCCAGGGGCCCAACACATGCATCCACAAAAACTACACTGCACCACACACATATCGGAAGGGCGAGTTGAGCGATATGAGGAAAAGTGGTTCGGTCAGGCAGAGAGGTTAAAGATCAAAGACATTTATTGGTCAGGAGCACGGTGTGCAGCAGAGGTGGACTTTATCAGACCATCCACAACAATAAATTCTCGCCCCAAAATCCGGTTGGGATGGCCTATGTGTTGCAACGATAATCCTTTTCCCTTTGATATCTCAGGATCATTCCCCCACGTGTCCCTCTCCAAAGGACCAAGGGACCAGTGGAGGGATATGGGCCCCTGGGTAGCTGAGTGCAGAGAGGCTGAGGGATGGACGGCCACCGGGGAGGGAGATGTGTACACGACAGAAGTACACAGGAAGAGGGTTTTCAAATAGACACATTGTGCATTTGTGTGGGGGAAGCATGACATTTTGTTGAAAAGTGGTCAGGAGGCATTGACAGTCTGATGGTGTCAGCAGCGCAGGAAGACATTCCTGAGATACAGAATTTGCCTCAATTTGGGCTAAAGGGAAATATGATGTGGGACTAATTTGTGCAACCTGTGGAGTTAGTTCCGAAATCAGATTTTCGACCATGCGCACATTAGTATACATTGAAGAGAGAAGCGATAGAAGGAATCACACCGGTGTTTAGGTCACTACTAGATGCTGGAGTGATTAGACCATGGGACAACTCACCAGTGAGAACACTAATCTTCCCAGTGAAGAAGATTAGGCTAGAAGGTGAGCCAGCAGATTGGAGATTTGTGCAGGATTTGAAGGCAGTAAATGCAGCAGTGCATCCACGGGCGCCAATGGTACCTAATCCTTCCACCATACTTTATCAAATACCAGAGAATACAAACAGTTTTTCTGTGATCGATCTGTCTAATGCATTATTTTCTGTACCGGTACACCCAGAGAGCCAGTTCTGGTTCGCTTTCACCTTTGAAGGAAAGACCTTCTCCTGGACCAGACTTCCCATCTTGATTGTAACTTTACTTTCTATCACTCAACTCAGTATGAGCAGAGCTTTAATTTGAGCCTAATATTAAGTCTCTTTGACGATTTGAAAAATAGACATTTAAGAGCCCAAAATCGGCGGCCATCTTGAAAAATAGGTCAAATAATTAATAAAATAATAAAAAATCGCATGACCTATGATAACCCAAATAGTGTTATAAACCATGTACTATGCAGCATTGTAGGTCAAACCATTACACAGATAATTTTCAGCTTCGCTGGACAGTAGCCATTTTGGATTTGGGGCTCTCACAAAATGTTCCCGCATTTTTGAGAGGGGCATCCCGGCTAAATCTTTTCTTTAACCTTCCTAGATGTCAAATCAGTGAGAAACGAACCTTCGCTCGCGGCAGTCACAGAACTGCTTCAGATGACCCTACTACATGGGGGACAACATAGGCCGACAGCCTGTTTTTCCAGCAGGTTGGATCCGGTGGCAGCAGGGCTACCAAGGTGCAGGAAAGCAGTAGCCACAGCAGAGAAAGCTGTTGGCTGGTGGCTTTGAAAGATTGTGTAGGCTACTCACCAATGTCCTTGCAAGTCCCACACGCAGTTGCAGCTTTGTTATTGGAACAGAAGACATCCAGGCTATCAGCAGCCAGATGGCTGCAGTACAATAACACCCTGTTGGATACCCCAAACATCACAGTTAAACGATGCAATGTCCTTAACCCAGCTACCTTGCTTCCGATTAAAGGAGATGGATAACCGCATGATTGCTGTGCCATTGTGTCTGCTGTTTCCCTAGGAATTTCCCTAAGGAACACCTGATCCCAACGGCGAAGAAGAACTTTTCGTACATGGCTCTGCCTCCCGAGACACGGCCACAGGGGAGAATTGCGTTGGGTTTGCGGTAGTAACAGCACACACAGCGGTCGACAGTGGGAGATTGCCGACCAACTACTCTGCACAGGCAGTGGAGTAGGGTTGCACTCACACAGGCGTGCAAACATGCGGAAGGCAGGAGTGTTAACATCTACATGGACAGCAGGACAGCAAAAGGAGGGACGGACATTGCCCTACAACAACAGGATTCTCAATTTGTGTTCAATGTAATGTGTGCCGAGGGGCGCAGACCAAACAGGCCGAACATCCTCAACCAAATGCTCCCTTTGATCATCTGATTATGAATTTCATAGAACTAACTCCGGCAGAGGGGAAAAAAGTACTGTTTGGTCATCTCAAAATGGGTCGAGGCGTCCGTCAAGCAAAGCGGATGCCCAAGCAGTTGCGAAGGCATTGGTAACCGAGATTATTCCGCGAAGGGGGATACTGCGTCAAATTCCCACCGACAACGGATTTTAATTTGCTAACAGAGCTCAGACGATACTTTGACATTGACCTTGACATTGAAGGTAACATTGTGCTTATCATCCACAGAGCGCAGGTGCAGTTGAGAGATAGAACGGCACAGTAAAGAACAAGCTGAACAAGATGTGCCTCAAAACAGGTGTTAGCTGGCCTAAAGCGTTTCCCGTGGTGCTGATGCATGTGCATCTGCACATGCAAACTCATGTCACTCATGTGTTCGGTCGCCCCCCGAACACAGGTATCGGCCCGCTCACCGGGGATAACTTAACAATTGGACAAAGTGATGACCTAATGTACTGTTCTTCCCTTTCTGAAACGCTTCAACAGGTACATGACCAGGTGAAGGAGGCGTTACCACAGCCAACACAAGGCCCACTCCACACCTTCAAACCAGGAGACTGGGTGGTGGTACGAAACCACAGACGCCCGGCTTGGAACCACACAAGGTGGTCTGAGCCAGTCCAGGTCCTCCTCAGGACTCATTTAGCGGTGAAAGTTCTCGAACCGTGGGACCGTGGGTCCACACCCACCAATCAAATTGAATCACTGTCCTGCCTGAGGACACACCAAAGGAGGAACCAGCAGGTGCCACCCCCTAACAGCACTCCGGTTCAAACCCCCGACCACAAATCCCCAACTATACAACCTACCAACCACGATGGAAGACCACGCCAGAGCACGCCATGGCAGGCATCCATTCCGTCGACTGTGCGGCATGCGAGGAATGATGATTTGTTTAATTGTGATAAGTATTGTTATTTTGGTCCTCTGTTGGGTTGGGATTGGTATTCTAAAAACAATGTGACAGACGACTTATCTGGCACATCATGTGTAATTCCTTGTATTCGAAGCATGATAGACAAGGCTTTAAACAGAAGCATAACATGCGTGTTTGTGTCTGCTGACTTTAACAAGACGACTGACAAAGACATTCGGACTCCGCCGTTCGTGGACATTGACTGGAATACAAATTTCTTCCCCTAATCTATGACTGCCGAGGATGGGTGGTGAGCGGGGGGGGGGGATTTATCCCTTAAGGCCCCAAGTTGCGAGAGAGCAGTTGTAGAGGTGGGGTCGGAGGAGGTATCGGGATTTACGACGATGGGCCCCTACCGGTGTGTCACGGATGCACCCGACTGATTTAAAGTGTGTTGAACTTTTGCCTGTTATTCCCTTTTTCTTGCAAATTTTTTTTTTCTTTCTAACAACTTCCAAAAAACTGCTTTATGCAATATAAGGTTTTATATTCTTTGAACTTTCTCTTTAACAAGTTCTCGAACACTGTTTGATTCAATATTATGTTTATGGTCAATATGAAGATTATTGTCAAACCTGAACGGGAGCTATGCATTGGATGTTTTACCATAGTCTGACCAGCTAAATGATAAATGTTTATGTTGTTTCCTTTTATTATGTTTTAAGCATTATTAATCAAATGTGATTTTTACCTTTAATCCATTTGGAAGTATTATTATTCAAGTATGATGTTCGATTGGTGTTTATGACGTTTTGTTCCATAATGTGTCATGTGAGGTGAACATTATGTGTTATAATTGTATGTGGTAGTACACATTATGTGGTAGAACAGAGGTGTTCTGTGTCTCTCCTACTCCCAACGAGAAAGAGCATTAACCAACCTGGAGTAGGCCAGCGATCAGTGTCTTTGGGCTCTCTCAAGGTTGAGGTATTTACTACTACCAACCCAGACTTCCTGTGCGCCAGCTGGCCCTCTGAGGACCCTGGCCATTCCCGACTGATAAGGACGGAGATGAGCTAGGGCGCACGTCACTGAGCTGTTGATATCAATTGAGTTACGGGACACCTGTTTGCGGACAAACTGTTGAAGAGGAGGACGCTCTTGTAAGTGCGATGGACTTCTCTCTGCACGCCTTGCGAGACGTGTGGAAATAACTCTCGGACTGGACGCCCAACCTATAGATTGTTTGTGTGATTTAAATAAATACCAGAGTAAAGACTTATTTCGTTTTGGATGACTTTATTCTTAAACAGGTGTATCAAATAATTCCCACCACAACACACACACAAGTCAGAAAACACACACAAGTCAGATATCACACACACAAGTCAGATATCACACACACACACAATGGCACAAGGTAGCAGTCGCAAACAGATAGAAAGCCACACATACAACACATATACACACACGCACACACACACACACACACCCACACCCACAAACAAGTCAGATAACACACACACACACACACACACACACACACACACACACACACAAACACAATAACACACACACAC
>CM051009.1:29723658-29743341 GCA_027704905.1 Muraenolepis orangiensis | reverse complement strand
TGTTTTTCCCAGCATTTTCTCTGCACGCTAATTCATTTATTTTCCTTATATTTGTGAACTTTTTCTCTTTTTGTCAGCCAGTAGGAGATGCCTCCAGACCTTATCTTATAACCATTAGGTTATTAGTTTATCAATTATTATTGAGGAGCGCTATCTGTTCAGCACCATATGCTAATTTACCTGTCATGTTTTTCATTTGTTTTTCATTCCCCAACCCTATATTTGATACTTTTAATTTCTTGTGGTATTTCTGAGAAAAACTAAATAAAAAAATAAGAAAAAAGACACACACACACACACACACACACACACACACACATACATTATATGCTCTCACTCCGGCAAATACACTACACACATCTGTATTGGAAATACACACAAGACGGCTCGACGAGTAAGATCCCAAATGCAGCACACAGGAAACCGGGAATAGTCCCCGGTACTTTTAGTATCACAGGAGAGCTTGTACAAGGTGAAACAATATCCAGTAAGATGTCCAAATAGACAAACCAGGAGGAAGCAGGCAAAGCGCAGTCGAGCTCTGGCAGAGGGTCAGGGAACCAGGCAGGGCAGGTTGATCTGGGACAGGCAAGAGACAGGAGACAGGCAAGACAGGTCCAAGGCAGGCAGGGTCGTGAAGTAGGTGAGACATACAGGTCCAAGGCAGGCAGGGTCGTGAAGCAGGTGAGACATACAGGTCCAAGGCAGGCAGGGTAGTGCAACAGGTAAGACATACAGGTCCAAGGCAGGCAGGGTCGTGCAACAGGTAAGACATACAGGTCCAAGGCAGGCAGGGTCGTGAAGCAGGTGAGACATACAGGTCCAAGGCAGGCAGGGTCAGCAACGGGAAATCGGTCCTGAGATAATGCTGGAGAGAATTGCATGAGTCAAGGATAACAATTTGACAATGAGTGAGTGAACAGGGGAGACTTAAGTACTATCCTGATTGGCAATGAGCTGCAGCTGAGCACAAGAACTGATGAGGAGAGCGTGGTGGGATTGGGGTGAATGGAATGCACTCTGTGACACTGCTTGGCCAGAAATGTGAATGGGTAGGTAATCTAGTTTCCTGAATGGGTTGATCATTTCCCCGTCATCAATTCACAATTCACACACAATTCAAATTGAGGAATGTACCTACTGTGACCCCGCCCACCAGCCCACCCCGCCCAACCAGCATCGAGTGTTTAATTACGTTCACGTTGTACTTCCAACGCAGCGGTTGATGAAGCTTTTGTGTGGAGGCTCGGGGCCAAGCTTCAGGAAAGAATCGCCGGTCCTTAGTCACTGATTAATAAAGGAAAGCATTGTGGGAAGTTGGATGGATTTAGTCGCATGCAACAAACTACACAGGATATATGCAAGAAACTCAGTGTTTGCTCCACAGGGGAGTGTCCAGGTCATGGACATCCTAGATAGACCTGGAAGCCTCAGAATAATTTCTATCCTGCCACTCACCAGGGGTCAGTCATCGTACAATGCAAAAGGTTGAGCGTGATGCATTTGATTTTGATGATGTCGACATCGCTAATAACCTAACCCTAACCCTAACCCTATAACGAGTTGTTCTCTTGCCTACCTTTGTTGAAACACACTATTGTATGTCACTTTGGACAAACGTGTCTGCTAAATGACTGGAATGTAATGTGTCTTTATGCTGTATGTAAGGGAGGTTTTTAAGGGTTTTCTTACCAGTTTATTGGAGTTTTTCTTACCAGTTTAATTGTTTTTCTTACAAGTTTAAGGGTTTTTCTTACCAGTTTAAGTTTCTTACCAGTTTAAGGGTTTTTCTTACCCGTTTAAGGGGTTCAGCAGAGTGGAGACTTGTAAGGAATGAAATGCACTTTTGACTTCTGGTGACAAGTTGTTCTCTTACCTACCTTTGTTGAACGCACTATTGTAAGTCACTTTGGACAAAGGTTTCTGCTAAATGACTGCAATGTAAGGTAATGTAATGGAAGAAGTTAATAAGGCATTATAAATATATTATTAGGCCTAAAGGCCTGGGATCAAATTCAACAGCATTTTATTTAAATATATATATGGGGGTCCCTGCGCTGTTTCTCAATCCACCACGGGGTCCCTGGGCTAAATAAGGTTGAAGACCCCTGGATGAGTGTGGAATGGAAAAGGGAGTCGGTGTGGGTGGAGCCAATACAAAAAAAGTCCAATCAAATATTGAGGAAGGGGCCGATGGAAACAAAAAAGACTACAATCAGGCAGTGTGGGAGGGGCTAAAGAAAAACCTCTGATCAAACAAGGGTAAAGTTCCTCAGGGGTGAGCACCCTCTTCTCTTAATGAGGTTCAGGTACAGGTTCAGGTACATTTTTGTTCTTGAAGCAGGTTACATAGTATTCTGCTGTGGGTAAGTAGACATACGATTTATTGTTGTTCTTGTTGTTATTTGTGTTGATAAAATTGTAGAACCTTTTTCTCAAAGCTAGTTACCTGTACATAGTAAGTGAGGTGTACAGGCCTATTGTTGTGCTAAGATAATCACCCAGTCTGGCCCATACAGCCATAGTCAATAGAGTTAACGACAGGGAGGAGCCTAACCCTGCATGAGTCTCTCTCCCTATCGCATAGGCTATTAACATAGAAGTAGTTTGTTAGCGTCAGCATTTAGCGTCAGGCCCCAGGAACTAAGACCCAGAACAAAGACCAAGGAGTCGTTCTACTGGAGTCCCAGAACAAGACCCAGAACAAAGACCAAGGAGTTGTTCTACAGGAGTCCCAGAACAAGACCCAGAACAAAGACCAAGGAGTCGTTCTACTGGAGTCCCAGAACAAGACCCAGAACAAAGACCAAGGAGTTGTTCTACAGGAGTCCCAGAACAAGACCCAGAACAAAGACCAAGGAGTCGTTCTACTGGAGTCTGTCTAGGGAGTTAGTCCTACTTAGCCAAATCTAGTCCCCCTACCCTTGCTATGTGTCGTCATTCCATTGTAGTCTGGACATCCTCCCGCAATAGATGGCATCGAGGCTCTCCCTCTCGACGCCGCAACCCTTCCAATCTCCTCTATCCTACTATTTCTACCTTCACAGATCTTGTGGTGAAAGGGGGACTCTGGAATTGCCAATCGTCGGTCAAGAAGACAGAAACCATTCTGGCCTACGCCGCACTCCAGTCTCTCCACTTCCTGGCTCTCACCGAGACCTGGATCACCCCTGAGAACACGGCTACCGCAGCTGCTCTCTCCGCGACCTACTCCTTCACCCACACCCCCCGACCCTCTGGGCGTGGTGGAGGAACGGGACTCCTAGTCTCTCCAAACTGGTCATATCAGGTACTCCCTCTGGGTCATCTGACCAGATCGGCACTCGAATTTCATGCTGTTTCTGTTACAATCCCAACTAGGCTCAACATTGCCGTAATTTACCGACCACCGGGCCCTCTTGGTGACTTCTTTGACGAGATGGACGCCCTCCTCAGCTGCTTTCCTGAGGACGGCACCCCACTCGTGGTTCTGGGTGACTTCAACATCCAGTCGGATAAGTTACAATCTCCTGAATTCATTAACTTTTTTGCCATATTCGGTCTAACACTCACTCCTTCTCCCCCTACCCACAGAGCTGGGAACCAACTGGATCTTGTCTTCACAAGATCCTGTACCACCTCGGTGATCTCGGTCACACCCCTCCCTGTCTCTGATCACCATTTTGTTGCTTTCTCTCTCCCTCTCAAATCCCCCACCTCCCTACCCACTACTCCCCACATTGTTACCTTCCGTAGTAACCTGAAAACTCTCTCTCCCTCTTCTTTCTCCGCATCTGTCCTATCCTCACTACCATCCCCCCAACAATTCTCTCTCTTGTCGGTGGAGGAAGCCTCCTCCACTCTGACTTCCTCTCTCTCCTCCTCCTTCGACTCTCTCTGTCCTCTCACCTCCAGACCAGCACGAGCCTCTCCTCCACCTCCTTGGCTGTCCGAACCTCTGCGGGCTTGTAGAGCAGAGCTACGGGCGGCCGAGAGAAAATGGAGGAAATCGGACTCCTCTGATGACCTCGCTCACTACCTCCGTCTCCTCGCTGGCTTCACCTCCACGGTATCGGCTGCTAAATCTGCCTTCTACCGTACAAAAATAAACTCTTCTGCCTCTAACCCAAGGAAACTTTTCTCCATGTTCTCTTCCCTCCTCAACCCCCCCTCCCCTCCCCCTCCCTCCTCCCTCTCAGCTGATGACTTTGTCACCTTCTTTACGAAGAAGGTGAACGACATTACCTCCTCCTTCACCCCCACCGCTTTCCTCCCTCCCTCCTCTCCCACCCCCACTAACCTTACCTGTTTCAACCCCCTCTCCCCCGATGAAGTTAACAAACTGGTGACATCTAACCACCCTACCACCTGCCCCCTCGACCCAATCCCTTCCTCTCTTCTCCAGGACATCTCGGGCGATATCCTTCCCTTCCTTACATCCCAAATCAACATCTCCCTTGAGGCAGGCCTGTTTCCGGCAGCCTTCAAGACTGCCAGAATCAAGCCGCTCCTCAAGAAACCATCCCTAGACATCACTGATGTCCAAAACTACAGACCGGTATCTCTCCTATCATTCCTGTCCAAAACCCTTGAACGGGCTGTCTCCTCACAACTTTCTTCCTATCTCTCCCAGAACAACCTCCTCGACCCTCACCAGTCAGGCTTCAAGGCTGCGCACTCCACGGAGACGGCACTGCTCGCAGTGACAGAGTCTCTTCGTGATGCCAGAAGCTCGTCCCTCTCATCGGTACTGATCCTTCTCGACCTGTCTGCGGCGTTCGACACAGTGAACCACCAGATCCTCCTCTCCACTCTCGCCGAGCTTGGAATCGCTGGAACTGCGTTATCCTGGTTCACCTCCTACCTCGCAGATCGGACTTATCAGGTCACATGGAACGGTTCCCTGTCCAAACACTGCACCCTGGACACCGGAGTTCCTCAAGGCTCAGTATTGGGACCCCTTCTGTTTTCTCTTTACACTAAATCGCTAGGCTCTGTAATCGCATCTCATGGCTTCTCCTATCACTGCTATGCGGATGACACTCAACTGTTTCTCTCCTTTCCCCCCTCAGAAACCCAAATAGCAACACGCATCTCGAAATGCCTGGCCGACATCAGCAGATGGACAGCCGCCAACCACCTGAAGCTCAACCTTGACAAGACTGAGCTCCTCTTCATACCGGGGAAAGACTGCCCTCAGATGGACCTACTGGTCACCATCGAGAACACCCAAGTCTCCCCCTCAACCACAACAAGAGACCTTGGTGTGGTGGTAGATGACCAGCTGTCCTGCAATGCCAACGTCACCGCGGTGGCCCGATCTTGCAGAATTGCCCTCTACAACATCCGCAGGATCCGGCCCTTCCTCACACGTGAAGCGGCGCAGATCCTGGTCCAAGCGCTCGTCATCACCCGCCTCGACTACTGCAACTCTCTCCTGGCGGGACTCCCCGCCTCTGCAACCAAGCCCCTCCAACGCATCCAGAACGCAGCAGCACGCCTGGTATTCAACCTACCGAAATTCTCCCACGTGACCCCTCTCTTCCGCGAACTCCACTGGCTTCCGGTAAATGCTCGCATCAAATTCAAGATTCTGGTGCTGACCTTTAGGGCAGTCAATGGAACTGCCCCGGCCTACCTCCAGGCGTTGGTCAAACCCTACATCCCAGCCAGAGCGCTCCGCTCAACTTCTGCCAGGCGACTTGTTCGACCTTCACTAAGGTCAACCAAACATCGCTCGTCCAAAACCCAGCTCTTCACGGCTCTGGCCCCACAGTGGTGGAATGAACTCCCGTCTCATGTCAGGACGGCAGAGTCCCTCGCCAGCTTCCGCAAGAGACTCAAGACCCACCTGTTCAGAGTCCACCTGGACTCTCCTTTGTGAAACCCCTAAACTTGCTTAAGTCCTGACATTAATAGCTCTTAGCATGTTGTATATGTTAGCAAGTGTATGTCCTTAATGTTGTTAACACGCTCTTATCACAGCTACTTAAGCAGGTGACCTAGCAGTACGAAATTGTGTTATTCATCTTGTCAATATGAATACTTGTGAACTGCTGTATTTATATGTTTGCGTACCCCAGTGTTATGCTATTGTCTGCTTCAACTAATGTACACCTTGTAAGTCGCTTTGGATAAAAGCGTCTGCCAAATGCCCTAAATGTAAATGTAAATGTTCAGAAAGCAAGACGGAAATATCAATTAGACAGAACATTTAAACACACCGGGCTGTTTAAAACATTAAACAAGCCTTGAGCAAGACTGGGTTGGGGGGAGGCGGCAGGAGAGGGGTTAGAGGTGGTGGTGGTGGTGGAGGGGTGGTGGTGGAGGTGGGGGGATTAGAGGTGGTGGAGATGTTGGTGGAGGAGGTGGTGGAGGTGGTGTTGGTGGTGGGGTTAGAGGTGGTGGTAGTGGTGGTGGGGGTGGGGGGATTAGAGGTGGTGGTGTTATTGGTGGAGGAGGTGGTGGTGGTGGTGGTGGGGTTAGAGGTGGTGGTGGTGGAGATGGTGGTGGTGGTGGAGATGGTGGTGGTGGTGGAGGTGATAGTGGTGGGGGATTAGAGCTGGGAAAGATGTGGGGTTGTTGTTTTTTTGTTTTTTTTGTGGTGGAAAAGATCTGTGCTCCTCTGGGGACCTCTGGGGATCTGTGCTCTTCTGGGGACCTCTGGGGACCTCTGGGGATCTGTGCTCCTCTGGAGACCTCTGGGGACCTCTGGGGATCTGTGCTCCTCTGGGGACCTCTGGGGATCTGTGCTCCTCTGGGGGCTCTCCCCACCAGAGACAGTGCACACAGTGCTCACAGGAAGATAACAAATAAAAATGTAAATACCAATTCTAAATAAAGTAGGGGCATATTTGTTGGTGTTGAAAATGTTAAAGCTACAAATACAATGTGTTTATTAGACCTACTCTAGAAATTTCGAATGTTGTTACACACATTTAGATGTTGCCAAAAATGTGTATGCCCTCATTCTCAGGCATCCAGATATGATACGATAACCTGGTTCAAACCTGATAAGATGATGTGTTGACCTGCACCAGATGCTGACACACATTTCTGTCACGGAATTGGCAGAACCTGAATCAAATTGGATATTTGCCGTCTTTGATATCGATAGAGGCTAGCCGTGCAATGGCTTATGGGTAACGTAGGAAATGTAGGTACGATACACAATCACACACATGCACAAACACACACACACTAACGCACACACACATTTTTCTTTAATTTCTATCATCTCCTCGCCAGGTTCCTAGTGGACGTTTTCCTCTGGATGGTTGTTCCTCCTACACCTCGTTATTCCTTATCTTTTTTCTCTACTCTCCTCATCTATCACCGCCTCCCCCCAACCGCCATGATTTCACAATCACGAATCAAACGATTGTATTAAAGGTAGACCCCTCCCCCTCCCTGCAGGGCTGAAGCTTCAGAATTGGTTTGGAAAAATTATTTTGGCATCAGCCGGTCAAAATCATCATTATTTCAATGTAAAAACGATTTGTTAGCCTACCTTTATAAACGGTAGCCTCATGTCAACTGTGAACAGCCCTGTAGGTCTTGAGGTAAGACACTGAATGTTTACTTTTCCACCAGACCAATTACATCAGAGAGGCTTTTACGAGGCTTTTATGGAGCTATATTAGCGCCCGCTTAGCAAGGTTTGCTAAATGATATGGGGTGCTAAGTAGTCTGGGCTTATAGGCTCGAGTTGCCTTTGTGCTTCGGGGGGAACAATATCTACATTTGCATTAAATGTATTCACTATTCAACCAGTGGCTGCAAATTGCTTTGGGATACGGTGTCTCCGTCTTAGGAGCCAGCACTTAGCGAGATTCCAGCCGTCGTTACAGGATTGGCCTTGTTTGCAGTCGCTAGTTTACCGCCGTACATGAGGAGGAAGAGGAGCAGCAGTTTGAAGGAGTTTGAAGGAGACCTCGGCTCCTTCAGAGGTATTGTTCTTATATGAAGGCCAAATGCCTGGTGTGTGTGTGTGTGCGTGTGTGTGTGTGTGTGTGTGTGTGTGTGTGTGTGTGTGTGTGTGTGTGTGTGTGTGTGTGTGTGTGTGTGTGTGTGTGTGTGTGTCTGTGTGAATTTGAACTTGCTAGATTAAAAAAATGCTCTGTCTTAGAAACTTAGGCTGGCATACATTAAAACATTGAAGCCCAGCAAAAAGAAAACCCATTAGCTGCTAAGCTAACGGCTCTTTGGGGAACTCTATTGTTTTTGGCACTGGTCCACAATAGATTTGCATGTCATCGACGCAATAAATAAATATAATATAGTAGCTATAGTAGCGGTAGGCAGCTATTGTATATACAGCGCCCGGGGAGCAGTGTAGGGGTCTGGTGCCTTGCTCAAGGCAACCTCCGCAGTGCCCAGGTGTTTCGGGGACTTGAACCGGCGACCTTCCGGTTCCCAAGCCAAGTCCCAACAGAACCGAACTACTGCTGCCCCAGTTTTCATACAGTTTTCATGCTTTCAGAGCAGTGGAAGTGGCCAATGTGCACATGTAGCCCATCGCTAGCATTTGAACCCTAAATATAACCTAAAGTGTCCTCTTAAGTGGATTCGGTTTGTAGGAAATATTTACAGTTACAGTCAAACAAATATGATTAATTGGCTTTATACAGTTTACCACAGCCCTGAAACCAGGCCCGTTCTGCAACTCAACAAACGGTAAATGGACTGCGTTGCCAATCAGTGGCTCCATTCACCCATTCATACACACAACTGAACTGTGCAAAGGAATAGCCAACTGGTCAGGATGAAGCAGTGAGGGTTAAGGGTCTGGCCCAGGGACACCTGTTGAACCTCTCAACTCAACATCACTGACCTCAACAACATTGACATCAAGATGATGGGAGCGTCATCGAAAAACCTCTTTAGGAGAAAGATATGTCTATATTATCCACCAAGCCTAATGAAGGAGGAAAAAGCATCAAGGCAAGTGTAATAATTATCCAATTATTGGTTTTATCGTCAATATTCAATATCATAGACGTCATCTGCTATTATCGAGACATTCGTCTTCGCACTGCCCCCTGCTGGCGGAAGTAGGAAGTGAGAAGAATACAAAACAATATCAGATGATTAATTGACTCCCTGGAGTCTCGGTCTACCACGAGGTTCATAACAAACCTCAATACCCTGACACATCATTGCACCCTGTATGCTCGTGTGTACGACGGTCTGACCTGACCTCCCATAGACTCAAACACTGGCATATCCTTCCTCCTTACTTAAGGATCGACATTTCTCGCAAATGTGGAGGTTCTTGTCAGCTTCGTTCGGAGCATTTCCCTTTATTGACTATTCCAAAAGTCCATACCAAACTGGGAGAGGGCTTTTAGCTACGCTGCTCCTTTTGCCTGGAACCAGCTGCAAAATGAGCTGAAACTCACCCTCCACAGACTTCAAGCTTAGTCGTAATGTTATGGTTGTGATTGTGTTATGGTTGTAATTGTATTTGTATGTAACTGCGCTGCTGCCTGTCTTGGCCAGGACTCTCTTGGAAAATAGATTTTTAATCTCAATGAGTACCATCCTGGTTAAATAAAGGATAAATTAAATGAATATAATAAAAATGTAACAGCTAATGCTGGTCCTATCCCTTCGCATTTATCAATTTAACATCAACACCAATTATAATAATAAACTGCGTGTTAGTGTGTGTGTGTGTGTGTGTGTGTGTGTGCAATACATTTTGTTAAGTGCTCCGTCATTGTGTTATTGTAGAGAATGATGTTCTAAGCACATGCATACAAACACACAAACAAATGTACTCTCATCACACACACACACACACACACACACACATACACACACACACACACACACACACACACATACGCACACACATAAATCCAACGTAAGGGAAGGAGGAACTCAATGTCCATTGATGTTGGTAAGATGTCCGCCATCGATTATTCACCCAACTCGCTCATATACGTACAACATGGACGTATATGGGTGGTTTTTATTGGCAAATGATAGCTGCAGTTGATTATAGTTAATGGTAGTATACAGTTTGTGCTTTGTTTGTTTGTTTGTTAGTTTCGTTTTTTTTTGGTTTACTCAAACAGTACAATGTGAAGGTGGTCTCTTTCACCTACACAGCTCAGATCAGGTACTGCAACACACACACACACACACACATGCACACGCACGCACACACACACACACCTTGTGTTCATTCAAAACCAGACATTAATGGTCTGCTGGTAAAGATCAATAGTTTGCGCAACGCATGTTCATCCATCGGTCAATATGTTCACAGTAAATAAGAACAGACACTACAGACCCCCCCCCCCCCACACACACACACACACACACACACACACACACACACACACACACACCAATTATTCTGCAATGTCTGCCTGTACCCCTTCCTGCTCCTTTATGACCTGGAGCTGTTGGAATTACATTTAAGTGGCTTTAGATAAGAGTGTAAGAATGGATAAGAATGTGTGAAATAGTCAATTGAAACTACAATCACAGATATTCAGACATTTATGAGCATTACCAGAATCTCACGTAAACTACAGTTTATGTGCAGGTAATAACACGTTGCCATCATCACTTTTTGGGAGGAACTTCCAGTGGCAAGTGCAAGTGTAACGGAGGCCAGCAGGTAGCGCTGTGCAGAGAAGTGAACCTCACTCCCCTGAACACCTGAAGTTCTAGACGTAGACATTCTAGCGATGAAACTATAGCGCACATGGGTTTTAACTGCTCACGTTAAGAGCGTTACCCACCTCTCATCCCGGGAGCCGTGAGTTCGAGCCCAGTGCCGGACACTCAACGGTTACACAGGCAAAATAACAAATATAATCTTCGGTTCCCCCTTCTGCCGAAAAGAAGAATTATAACTCATAAAAACAGATCATCAATGAGTAGCCTACCTGCTGTGTTCACCCTGTAGAGGCCTGGACGACTTCACACACTGTTGTGTAACGTGGTTGAATAGTCAGCCCGGACGTGAGGTTAACCACACAGTCCAAAACATAAATAAGTAATAATAATCAGTAATAATTAATCATATATTCTCCCTTTAATTGTCTCATGTAGGTTTGACTCTGACCTGTTTCTAAAGCAGTGTCAGGAGAAGTTACCTGGCTAATAACAATGGCCACATAAAGGCAATCCCTCTCCTGTTGAATCCCTGGTGCCATCTTTAAGGTTTTAATGTGGATTCAACAAACAGGGATTGAACCCATGACCTCCACTCCCCTTCCCCCAAGGGGGGCAAGTCTATTAGAACCGGTGACCTTCCGGTTCCCAAACCAGAGCCCAACAGACGGAGCTACTGCCGCCCCTGAGATTTGGCAGGAGCCGCCACTGGTGGAGATAAGAAGCCATCCAGAACCTCGGTGTTCAGTTTGGCGCTAGTGGCTGTTCCCCTCAAGATTCAAGATTCAAGATTCAAGATGACTTTATTTATCCCGAGGCTCTCACTTCTGGCTGGTTTATCCACAAAGGAAACTTTGAGACTTAAAGAACCACCTGCTTCCTCTTTTCAAAAAGGTACCGACACTTTCTGTCGACTGACGTGAAATGAATGCTTGAACTTAAGTTACGTTGCAGAAGGTTTTGCGGTTCAATCCAGTGAGCGTTCGTGTCTTATCTGTGATATATGATATACGTTCCTTTTTGGTTGTTATTCTCTGCATCTGTCGGAGGTGAACGATACTCCCGTCACCTTTACCAACCTGTGAGGAGGCGCTGCGGAGAAGGGTTACAAAATAAGCTTATTCCATAAAGTGCATACGGTTTCTACTGCAATGTGGCCGTCAAACCAAGTGAAAAGCGTGAAAACTGGAAACGGTGGTTTCCGGTTGAAGACGGCCATGAGCTGAAACTCACTCCCGCCGCGCCCTGACTTTGAGTCATGTGTCTGATGGAAACATCTAGTACAATTTGTTTCTGTAATTGGTCACAGATTTGTGTGTTAATGATTTGGATTTGGCCAATGCGCAATTACAGTTACAATTTTTTTATTTCAACATATTCTTATACCGTACAGGAGCACACTCATTGTCTTATTACATCGCTGTATATTTCTTCAGAGTGTTTCACTAAAGGATATTTGATTCGGGCTGATGCCTTCTCTGTATCGCGGGCTTGTCAATTCATTGGAACAATTGAAAAGAGATTACATCTAAATGAATCCATCACTAACGTGCCAATTCCTGTGTGTGTGTGTGTGTTCTCCACATATAAATGAGGTTGCTTAATTAAAAAAAAGGTATTTCATCTAGAAGATAACTTAGAACAGAGGGGTTTGCATTCGGGCACAAAGCACCTTTTGCATAAATTCTAGCGCCAACCCGTGAGTGTGTCTCGCATCGGGCTGAAGATTGTTATTCTGCTCACATGAGGGGGGGGGGGGGTGCTTGAATCTCAGCATCAAGGCAAGAAACCAGACTCCATAACACTTCAAAAGGCGTTAAATTACTAAATTAATTTAAAAAAAGAAAGAATAGATTGCTCTCAAAACAACGCTGGTCCCATTTCATACAGTAATACGTCAAATAAAGCTAGATTGAAATTCATACTTTGAAAAAAATCTTTATTGCGTAAATACAAAAGGGTACAAAAAAAATTTCCAGGTACAAAAAAAACAACAACCCATGTGTTTCCAAAACACCCAGGCCATTGATATATTCTGTTTATTCCAACAAAATATGACAGACTTTTATAAATTATACTTTCATTTATTCCGTTTTTCGGTAATTCAATATGTCATACTCAATTTTAAAGTAATTCAATAACACTTAAGTACAAACACTTAATTCAGTGGATAAATGGACCGCAGGTAGTTTTGTTCTTGAAAATATTTGTTTTGTGTCGTATTGCCACAGTAAAAACATCTAAACAGCGCCCTTGGAAACTCAAAACCGATTACACAGAATGGCTACATTATTCTGCAGCATTGAACAAATCATTCAACTAAATGTGTTAACCGTAAAGGTTATTTTGAAACATTATAATAGCTTAAAAATTTGGCAAAAAACATAATGAAACCTTTGTGACCAATGGAAAGGAGTTGACCCTTAGATTTCTCATTGAAGCTAAAGACCCGTTGGACGTGTGTGGTTTGATTCCTGCCCTTCTTTTAAGTTAAGGAGCACAATTAACAACAAAGTGTTTTTGTTCTGTGTAGCTGCCCATACATTTCAATAACCTCAATATTTTCTATAATATCTATTCTGCTGAGATATATATATATATATATATATATATAGATGCTGATATAGATGATATATAATATATAGTGACTATAGTCAACATGTAGTGTTTTTTTCTACCTCTCTGGCCAAATTCATTCAAAAGCCTTTGTTCTGCATCTAGTATATTCTGTATCGTAGGATATGATGTTATGGGGGGGGTTGGAATATGATGTCATGGGGGGGGGGGTTAGGATATGATGTCATGGGGGGGGGTTAGGATATGATGTCATGGGGGGGGTTAGGATATGATGTCATGGGGGGGGTTAGGATATGATGTCATGGGGGGGTTAGGATATGATGTCATGGGGGGGGTTAGGATATGATGTCATGGGGGGGGTTAGGATATGATGTCATGCCCGTCACCGTTGGGCTGAGGCCGAACCGCGACGGGCGGAAAGGGTTTCCCGAAAAACTCAGTGTGGAGAAGAAGAGGAGCAAACACACAGATCCAACATGAGCGACTGACTGGGGAGTGTCTCCCATGAGCCTCATCACTACTGACACACACACACACACACACACACACACACACACACACACACACACACACACAGCAGGTTGAAAATACTGATGTTGAGACAACAAACCATCAATGACAACAGAAAGAGAAAGAGAAGAGTTCTAAGCATATGAAAAGTTCCTGCTATGTTATGTTACTCTTTGTAGTTCCTGCTCCCCGGGGGGCAGCTGCATATACAATAGCTGCCCACTCACTGCTCCTCATACTAGGATGGGTTAAATGCAGAGGAACTCATGTCACTCTGTGTACATGTATGGGACCAATAAAGAGGTTTCAATCCTCCAGATTTGGATTAAATGGATGCAACGATTGACCGTTTTAGAAGATTAATACCGTCACACTTTATCCATCACAATTAACAAGAGCGACAAAATGACATAAACTGTCATTACATATGAGGGAACGGACCTGCATAAAACAGCCCATGCCATCAGTGGCTTATTAGAATCAGCTAATTGGCCAGATCCAAAAGCGTTGCCAAGTGGCTGTGGATGGGTACTATTAAAGAGAATTTATATTTTGTATAGTCATTTAATATTTTTGTGTTTTAGATTAGATTAGATTAGATTATATTCAAATGTATTGTCATTGCACAGCACAAGTACAGTACAGCGAAAATAATTTAGCATCTAACCAGAGTGCAAATGTTGCGGTAAAGTGCATGTCAATATAAATAATTTACAGTTTACAGTTGCTAAAGGTCTACTAGGTATTAAGTTGGATATGAGCATAATAATAGGTATATATATATATATATATGTATATATATATATATATATACAGGTAAGTAAGTATTTAACAGGTGGTGATCAGGGGTATGCAATTATGAAAAGCACTATAAATATATATATATATATATATATATATATATATATATATAAATATATCTAAATGTATATACAGCAGGTAGTGAGCAGGGATATGCAGTTCTATCAACTGTTAAAGTGAACAGTGAAAATGTACACATTTACAGGCATATTATCAATAAATATGTAGACTATAGGTAGAGGTAGGTATTGCACATAAGATTTTCCCCCACTGCTTTATACTTGTGTAAACTGTGAAGTGACAATAAACTTGACTTGACTTGGGTAGTTGTGATACAGTGCAAGGCAGTCAAAGACATTGATGGTGATGTATTATTATTATAGGAGATATTAAGCAGAGGTGTGGGGGCAGGGGGGCAGGGGCAGCAGAGGGGTGGCAGCAGGGGTTGGGCAGCAGGGGGGTGGGGGCTGTCTTCGTGGTGCAGAGTTCATGGAGATGACAGCTGAGGGGAAGAAGCTGTTCCTAAGCCTGCTTGACTTGGAACAAAGGTTTCTATAGCGCCTCCCGGAGGGGAGGAGGGCAAACTTTAGAAATTACAATTTTAGAAATTCATACTGAAGGGAGGGAGGGAATGGGAAGTAAGCATTCCACTGGACTTTATGTTGCATATGGCAAATACAAATCTTGAATCTTGAATCTATTCACTCTTCCATTAACACCATTAGCCAATAATGGCTAAACATTCTCAAAAGTCTTCTTTTTCTCTGCGTGTGTCCGGGGGAGATGTGGTGGTACCCGGGACACGTGCCATGAACACTGAATCCGTCACCGAACCGAACACCAAACTGTTTTATTGCAAATTGTTGACCGCAAAATACATCTCCATGGCTGTCCACAGAGCAGCAACCGTGCATGCACGTATGCAAGTTAGTTCATGCAACAAACAACCACAAACAACAACAAAGAAAGAGAAAGAACGAAAGAACAAAAGATATACATACTATTACACTACATACATTCTACTACATGCCAGGCAGGACAAGAGTGGTTAGATTAACTTACGATACAGAATTAATGAGATGGAGACACAATAGACCAGGAGTAACACTGCATTCACAACTAAAGTGGTCGTGTGGATGTTTGTGTCAATGCGTTCCCTTTACACTTTAAAATGTGTTTTGTGATTTGCAAGGAAAAGGGGAAGATTGACTATCAAACACACATTGTGTGAATTGAATTTCACATTGAATGATACACTTTTGTTTCCATCAAAAGGAATGTACCAGGATGTGGACCAGTTAAAAACTGGTCCTGCTTTCTTGCTTTTGTCCTTCACTCAATAGCGATGTTTCTCATGACGTCACAGCCAAAGTCACGGGTGTTTGTTATCTGTTGTGGTTAACTTCACAGACATATGACCGCCATTGGAAGCATTGGAAGTAACAATTGTTTTGAGTCATAATGCCGGCAAGTTGTTGTGTTATTGGTTGCACATATCGGTTTCAAAAGGGGTTCTAGTATACGTTTCCTGAGGATTCCAGAACGAGAAGCAAAGCGAGAGGCCTGGATACATGCAATCCATAGAATGAACTGGGAGCCTTGGGGTCAGTCGCGACTCTGCGGTATACACCTTCCTGTCAGGTCAGTATTGGGTATCAGGTTAGGTTCAGTTTATAAACTTTTGATAACAGTCTGCTTTATTCACTGTTTTTATGTTATCCCAGTTATTGGAATTAAAACCGTTCAAAACCTCATACACTATGGGGCCATCTTCGACTGAGTGATACCACAGGGGTTTAACGTGACCACATAGGAAAAACTGATAAGCTGCCAGTGACTTAAAAGCTTTGAGAGACTCCTTCGTGTCAATCAGGTGTAAATATCACCAAAGTTCCAATCTGGCCAAAGAGTCTTTGGGTTTTCAATGCCTTTCAAAGCGTACGGGTCGGGAAGTGAAGCCAAACCTTTATCGCACGTTAGTTTAGAAAAATATCTAAGAACTAGCGACTTCATTGAGAGTTTTTCATATTCAGAGACTAGAAAATCGCGTGAAGCAGTACACAGACGGCATACGTTACCTTTGTTAATAGATACCAATAACACACAACCATTTTGCCAACCGTAAAACTGCACATATGTGAAAATGTTTCGTCAATGTTTAGAAACACAAAACAACTGAAACGGCAGCGGCTGTCATGCATGGCGGAGGAGGGGGGGGGGGGGGGGGGGATGCTCAAAGAGGTCCGGGGGGGGGGACAGCTTTAGTGTCTGGACTCCCCCAGAGGCTGCAGCTTGGGCAGCCTGGAGGCCTCGAGTGTGGCCCAGTCCACTAGAACAATGGAGAACAGTACAGAGAGGAGGGACGTACGTCAGGACAAAGGCCTGCTGCCGGGTTCTTAAGAGGTTTGCAGAACCTTGCAGAGCTGTTGTGGAGGATGAAAGAACACTTATGGGTTTATATATATCTTATCATAATCACAAAATCTGCTGCCTACCAAATAAAAAAATATATCTTTATGTCAATTGATTCACCACTCTGAAGTGCAATAAAGATCACCTTAATGAGGTATGGTTATCGGCATCTGTTTGAAGGATTGTCCTAGTCAAATATCGGACAATATCACAGTAACAAACTGTAAAAACAAACTGTATCACAACTACCTACCTCTCTATAGTTGACATGTTTATTACTAAGATACCTGGTTACTGTACCTGCAATATGAATGTAAATATGTTGATAGAACTGCTCCTACTCCTGTACATACATTTAAATCTATATATTTGTATCCTGTTTTCAATAATAGCATACCCCTGATCACTACCTGTTAAATGATCGCTTACCTGTATATACATATATATATACCTTATTATATTATATATACCTTTATTATGCTCATATCACATTTATACCTAAACTGTCTTTTAACCTGTCAATTTAAACTGTAAATGATATTATATTACCATGCACAACAAGTCTGCAGGGGGTCCACGCGGTTCCTCCTCTTCAGCTGCAGCTTCCAGGTATTCTTTGTCGCCTGCGACAAAGCGCACACACACACGTATTCTTTTAAATATAGGCGGGGGGGGGGGGGTTTCGAGGCGAGGTAGGGGGGGAATCTGGCTGTGCCATTAACATACGTCAGCATCCTCCCTGTTGTGTTCTGCGCTAATTAGAGGGAGAGATGTAGTATTGAAGTGCGGGATTCCTAGACGCCGTTGACTTCATACGGTGTGCGCTCTCACTCTCTCTCTCTCTCTCTCTCTCTCTCTCTCTCTCTCTCTCTCTCTCTCTCTCTCTCTCTCTCTCTCTCTCTCTCTCTCTCTCTCTCGATCTCTCTCTCTCTCTCTCTCTCTCTCTCTCTCGATCTCTCTCTCTCTCTGTGGCTTTAAAACATTTTTTTTTATCTGTGGCGATTCGACTCTAGCACTGATTTAACTATCCATTAGGCTTCCGTTCCAATCGCCCTGGAGAGGGGGACAGATACTATAGTAAGAACATCTACCTGGAGTGCACTTCTGAAGGGAGTACTATATGTTATATAGTGTTATATAGTACTTTGCTGGATCTTCAAGCAACCGGCTGCTCTCAAGGTTCCGCCACTGTGTTTCTATATACACTGCACTGGAGACGGGGCCCCCCCTGTGTGTGTGTGTGTGTGCGTGCGCGCGTGCGTGCCTGCGTGCGTGCCTGCGTGCGTGCGTGCGTGTGTGCCTGCCTGCCTGCCTGCCTGCCTGCCTGCCTGCCTGCCTGCCTGCGTGCGTGCGTGCGTGCGTGCGTGCGTGCGTGCGTGCGTGCGTGCGTGCGTGCGTGCGTGCGTGCGCGCGCGCGCCTGCCTGCCTGCCTGCGTGCGTGCGTGCCTGCCTGCCTGCCTGCCTGCCTGCCTGCCTGCCTGCCTGCCTGCCTGCCTGCCTGCCTGCCTGCCTGCGTGCGTGCGTGCGTGCGTACGTGCGTGCGTGCGTGTGTGCGTGCGTGTGTGTGTGTGTGTGCCACGTACCCAAGCCCACGTGCGCCAGGCGTCAGGCGTCAGGCGCCAGGCGTCAGGCGCCAGGCGTCAGGCGTCTGCCTCGCGTTGGAGTCCGTCTCGTCTCGGTCGTTGTTCTCTTCCGCCGTGTCCTTTGCGCAGACCTTGATGGCCCACCGTGCCGTTGGCCCCGCCCTCCTGTGGCGCCCGAGGCCACTTCCTGTCATTTTCCTTCTCCACCTTCTGAAGAAAACCCCAAAAAACACGAATGCCAACGGTCAGCTAACAGAAACCGGGGCCACATGCACGACCGCTTCTAAAAATGTACTTTCTGTTTAGGATGTGTTGTCTTATCAATCAGTGTCAGTGATTGCCATTTGTTTAGGAAAACTAACAAATTAAAGCCAAGACATTTAAGCCACATTTACTCAAGTAAAAAAAAAGTACAGACTTTCAACCAATTTAAAGTCCAGTTAGGTGTATGTGCCCCATCACGATTAGACAACACAGCTCACCTCAGTGATCACGCCGCCTATTGGCTGAAAGGGACTGGTCATCATCATCATCATCTCCTCTCCAGGCCCCTCCCCCCCCTGGATCTGTGTGTCCTCTCGCTCCGCCTCCTCCCTCTCCTCCTGCTCCCTGTGGGAAGACATCCGACTGTGATTTAAGTTTCATGTGTTAAAATAAAGTCTGAAGTACCGGTTTTGGCCCGTTATTTGGCCAGTGCTTCTCATAAAGTCGGCCGCACTCTTTCAAAGTAAACTGCCGGTGTGAGTCCTGTGTGACTCCACTTTGCACGACTCTTTTATACTAATTCTCAGCGAGTGGCCGATTTATTTCCACGAAAGTGTTCCGCCAGAGTGCCAGGGGGAAGTGAGGGGGGGGGGGGTAATGAGCACTTTGCCGTTCTTGACATTCTGCGAGAAACGTTGAACCCATACAGTTCATTTGTTCTTCATCTCCTTCTTCTTCTCCCATCCCCACAAATGTATTGTTCTATTCCACATGGTGACGATTGTGCTGTACAATGAGTGCATCCTTCTGTCAAGGCGCTTCTTTGGGCAGCAGTAGCTCAGGAGGTCTTAGAGCTGGTTCCATCCCCTGACTCCTCCTTAGCAGGAGTGTGGAGTTGTCCCTGAGCAAGACAAACCCTAACCCCTAACTGCTCCTGACGTGCTGGCTGTTTCCTTGCATGGCTGACGTCTGTGTATGAATGGGT
>CM051009.1:29699801-29722658 GCA_027704905.1 Muraenolepis orangiensis | reverse complement strand
TTTATTGCAAATTGTTGACCGCAAAATACATCTCCATGGCTGTCCACAGAGCAGCAACCGTGCATGCACGTATGCAAGTTAGTTCATGCAACAAACAACCACAAACGACAACAAAGAAAGAGAAAGAACGAAAGAACAAAAGATATACATACTATTACACTACATACATTCTACTACATGCCAGGCAGGACAAGAGTGGTTAGATTAACTTACGATACAGAATTAATGAGATGGAGACACAATAGACCAGGAGTAACACTGCATTCACAACTAAAGTGGGTCGTGTGGATGTTTGTGTCAATGCGTTCCCTTTACACTTTAAAATGTGTTTTGTGATTTGCAAGGAAAAGGGGAAGATTGACTATCAAACACACATTGTGTGAATTGAATTTCACATTGAATGATACACTTTTGTTTCCATCAAAAGGAATGTACCAGGATGTGGACCAGTTAAAAACTGGTCCTGCTTTCTTGCTTTTGTCCTTCACTCAATAGCGATGTTTCTCATGACGTCACAGCCAAAGTCACGGGTGTTTGTTATCTGTTGTGGTTAACTTCACAGACATATGACCGCCATTGGAAGCATTGGAAGTAACAATTGTTTTGAGTCATAATGCCGGCAAGTTGTTGTGTTATTGGTTGCACATATCGGTTTCAAAAGGGGTTCTAGTATACGTTTCCTGAGGATTCCAGAACGAGAAGCAAAGCGAGAGGCCTGGATACATGCAATCCATAGAATGAACTGGGAGCCTTGGGGTCAGTCGCGACTCTGCGGTATACACCTTCCTGTCAGGTCAGTATTGGGTATCAGGTTAGGTTCAGTTTATAAACTTTTGATAACAGTCTGCTTTATTCACTGTTTTTATGTTATCCCAGTTATTGGAATTAAAACCGTTCAAAACCTCATACACTATGGGGCCATCTTCGACTGAGTGATACCACAGGGGTTTAACGTGACCACATAGGAAAAACTGATAAGCTGCCAGTGACTTAAAAGCTTTGAGAGACTCCTTCGTGTCAATCAGGTGTAAATATCACCAAAGTTCCAATCTGGCCAAAGAGTCTTTGGGTTTTCAATGCCTTTCAAAGCGTACGGGTCGGGAAGTGAAGCCAAACCTTTATCGCACGTTAGTTTAGAAAAATATCTAAGAACTAGCGACTTCATTGAGAGTTTTTCATATTCAGAGACTAGAAAATCGCGTGAAGCAGTACACAGACGGCATACGTTACCTTTGTTAATAGATACCAATAACACACAACCATTTTGCCAACCGTAAAACTGCACATATGTGAAAATGTTTCGTCAATGTTTATAAACACAAAACAACTGAAACGGCAGCGGCTGTCATGCATGGCGGAGGAGGGGGGGGGGGGGGGGGATGCTCAAAGAGGTCCGGGGGGGGGGACAGCTTTAGTGTCTGGACTCCCCCAGAGGCTGCAGCTTGGGCAGCCTGGAGGCCTCGAGTGTGGCCCAGTCCACTAGAACAATGGAGAACAGTACAGAGAGGAGGGACGTACGTCAGGACAAAGGCCTGCTGCCGGGTTCTTTAGAGAACCTTTGCAGAACCTTGCAGAGCTGTTGTGGAGGATGAAAGAACACTTATGGGTTTATATATATCTTATCATAATCACAAAATCTGCTGCCTACCAAATAAAAAAATATATCTTTATGTCAATTGATTCACCACTCTGAAGTGCAATAAAGATCACCTTAATGAGGTATGGTTATCGGCATCTGTTTGAAGGATTGTCCTAGTCAAATATCGGACAATATCACAGTAACAAACTGTAAAAACAAACTGTATCACAACTACCTACCTCTCTATAGTTGACATGTTTATTACTAAGATACCTGGTTACTGTACCTGCAATATGAATGTAAATCTGTTGATAGAACTGCTCCTACTCCTGTACATACATTTAAATCTATATATTTGTATCCTGTTTTCAATAATAGCATACCCCTGATCACTACCTGTTAAATGATCGCTTACCTGTATATACATATATATATACCTTATTATATTATATATACCTTTATTATGCTCATATCACATTTATACCTAAACTGTCTTTTAACCTGTCAATTTAAACTGTAAATGATATTATATTACCATGCACAACAAGTCTGCAGGGGGTCCACGCGGTTCCTCCTCTTCAGCTGCAGCTTCCAGGTATTCTTTGTCGCCTGCGACAAAGCGCACACACACACGTATTCTTTTAAATATAGGCGGGGGGGGGGGGGGTTTCGAGGCGAGGTAGGGGGGGAATCTGGCTGTGCCATTAACATACGTCAGCATCCTCCCTGTTGTGTTCTGCGCTAATTAGAGGGAGAGATGTAGTATTGAAGTGCGGGATTCCTAGACGCCGTTGACTTCATACGGTGTGCGCTCTCACTCTCTCTCTCTCTCTCTCTCTCTCTCTCTCTCTCTCTCTCTCTCTCTCTCTCTCTCTCTCTCTCTCTCTCTCTCTCTCTCTCTCTCTCTCGATCTCTCTCTCTCTCTCTCTCTCTCTCTCTCTCGATCTCTCTCTCTCTCTGTGGCTTTAAAACATTTTTTTTTATCTGTGGCGATTCGACTCTAGCACTGATTTAACTATCCATTAGGCTTCCGTTCCAATCGCCCTGGAGAGGGGGACAGATACTATAGTAAGAACATCTACCTGGAGTGCACTTCTGAAGGGAGTACTATATGTTATATAGTGTTATATAGTACTTTGCTGGATCTTCAAGCAACCGGCTGCTCTCAAGGTTCCGCCACTGTGTTTCTATATACACTGCACTGGAGACGGGGCCCCCCCTGTGTGTGTGTGTGTGTGCGTGCGTGCGTGCGTGCCTGCGTGCGTGCCTGCGTGCGTGCCTGCGTGCGTGTGTGCCTGCCTGCCTGCCTGCCTGCCTGCCTGCCTGCCTGCCTGCCTGCCTGCCTGCCTGCCTGCGTGCGTGCGTGCGTGCGTGCGTGCGTGCGTGCGTGCGTGCGTGCGTGCGTGCGTGCGTGCGCGCGCGCGCGCGCGCCTGCCTGCCTGCCTGCGTGCCTGCCTGCCTGCCTGCCTGCCTGCCTGCCTGCCTGCTGCCTGCCTGCCTGCCTGCCTGCCTGCCTGCCTGCCTGCCTGCCTGCCTGCGTGCGTGCGTGCGTGCGTGCGTGCGTGCGTGCGTGCGTGCGTGCGTGCGTGTGTGTGTGTGTGTGCCACGTACCCAAGCCCACGTGCGCCAGGCGTCAGGCGTCAGGCGCCAGGCGTCAGGCGCCAGGCGTCAGGCGCCAGGCGTCAGGCGCCAGGCGTCAGGCGCCAGGCGTCAGGCGTCTGCCTCGCGTTGGAGTCCGTCTCGTCTCGGTCGTTGTTCTCTTCCGCCGTGTCCTTTGCGCAGACCTTGATGGCCCACCGTGCCGTTGGCCCCGCCCTCCTGTGGCGCCCGAGGCCACTTCCTGTCATTTTCCTTCTCCACCTTCTGAAGAAAACCCCAAAAAACACGAATGCCAACGGTCAGCTAACAGAAACCGGGGCCACATGCACGACCGCTTCTAAAAATGTACTTTCTGTTTAGGATGTGTTGTCTTATCAATCAGTGTCAGTGATTGCCATTTGTTTAGGAAAACTAACAAATTAAAGCCAAGACATTTAAGCCACATTTACTCAAGTAAAAAAAAAGTACAGACTTTCAACCAATTTAAAGTCCAGTTAGGTGTATGTGCCCCATCACGATTAGACAACACAGCTCACCTCAGTGATCACGCCGCCTATTGGCTGAAAGGGACTGGTCATCATCATCATCATCTCCTCTCCAGGCCCCTCCCCCCCCTGGATCTGTGTGTCCTCTCGCTCCGCCTCCTCCCTCTCCTCCTGCTCCCTGTGGGAAGACATCCGACTGTGATTTAAGTTTCAAGTGTTAAAATAAAGTCTGAAGTACCGGTTTTGGCCCGTTATTTGGCCAGTGCTTCTCATAAAGTCGGCCGCACTCTTTCAAAGTAAACTGCCGGTGTGAGTCCTGTGTGACTCCACTTTGCACGACTCTTTTATACTAATTCTCAGCGAGTGGCCGATTTATTTCCACGAAAGTGTTCCGCCAGAGTGCCAGGGGGAAGTGAGGGGGGGGGGGGGTAATGAGCACTTTGCCGTTCTTGACATTCTGCGAGAAACGTTGAACCCATACAGTTCATATGTTCTTCATCTCCTTCTTCTTCTCCCATCCCGACAAATGTATTGTTCTATTCCACATGGTGACGATTGTGCTGTACAATGAGTGCATCCTTCTGTCAAGGCGCTTCTTTGGGCAGCAGTAGCTCAGGAGGTCTTAGAGCTGGTTCCATCCCCTGACTCCTCCTTAGCAGGAGTGTGGAGGTGTCCCTGAGCAAGACAAACCCTAACCCCTAACTGCTCCTGACGTGCTGGCTGTTTCCTTGCATGGCTGACGTCTGTGTATGAATGGGTGAGTGTGATGAGGCTTGACTTGAAAGTTGCTTTGAGTGGGTGGCCGCACTGGTTATAAAAGCAATGTATACAATTACCATTCTTCAAATAGTGCATCCCGCGGCCATCGTGGTCTGAGAACTGTTTATTTTCATCGTCTTTAGCTGGCGGCAATAGCTCAGTCTGTTGGGACATGGCTTGTGAACCAGAAGGTTCACCGGTTCAAGTCCTAGAAACAATACAAAGTGATTGCTTCATAGATAAAGATAACTTCATAGGAACTGTACTTGGATGCTGCCAGTGTCTTTTCTTTCCCTATTCTGCAGGCTGCAGGGATCCTTCCTATTCGTCATGAACTGACGACTGTCCCTCCCCCTGAGGGTCGATTGGTTCAAAATCATTTGTACATATAAGTTGTACATGTTTGCTCTGTTGTGGGTGTGTGTGTGTGGGTTTGTGTCAGAAAAAAAACCTGTGAGCGTGTGCAGGTAAGAAGAAAAAGTAGTAGAAGAACAAGAAGTAGAAGAAGAAGAAGAAGAAGAATAAAGCCAGCAGGGCAGAATGTAAACAAGCCTCAAACATGTACTTAAGCCAAGTACACCAACCTTGAATGATGGATGGGCTGTTAGGAAAGAGAAGAGCATGCCGATGTCCTTTTGGTCATGCTTACTGCGCTGTTATCTTTTGAGAAGTTGGGTCGAGTTAAACAATAAAAACTCTGCTGCAGGCTCCCAAAAGAAAAAATAATAAACGTAAAAACAAAAGAAAGTCGCAGCTTATTTAAAAACGTATTGTTTCAAGATTATCCAGGAGTATATATACTATATTCTTTCCAATAAATGGCTTTTTATCTGGTGTTTGCCGTCATCAAAAAATGTATAGTTTAAATGAAAATTGCTTGCATGGGTGGGAAGATATAATCTTAACGCAACACAGAAAAGCCCCACAATGGAAAAATCCTCCTCGACAAACATATTTAAAAGACAAGCATATCTAAATGACGAGAAGACATGTGAGGCTTCACATTACCACAAAAGATAACACAAAATGCTGATGCAACCCGTTGTGGATTGAAAACATCAACACACCACTTTCTAAAATAACAAGTTCTATTCACAGGCCCTTCTGAACACCGTAACAAATGATAAGATGGATAGTAGTAAGATATGGAAGTCAATTTAGGCTTCACATTACCATCCATCCATCGTCTACCGCTTATCTGTAATCGGGTCGCGGAGGTAGCAGCTTCAGCAGGGGACTCCAAACTTCCCTCTCCCCGGCAACATCAACTAGCTCTGACTGGGGGATCCCGAGGCGTTCCCAGGACAGCGTGGCAATGGAAACACTCCGCCTGTACCTTGGTCTGCCCACATGGTCTCTTTTCAGTTGGATGTGCCTGGAAAACCTCCCTCGGGAGGCGACCAGGAAGCATCCTTACTAGATTCCCGAACCACCTCAACTGGCTCCTTTCTACGCAAAGGAGCAGCGGCTCTACTCTGAGTCTCTCACGAGAGACTGAGCTTCTCACCCTATCCCTATCCCCTATCTATCCCTAAGAGAGATACCAGCCAGCCTCTTGAGGAAACTAATTTCAGCCGCTTGTATTCATGATCTCGTCCTTTCGGTCATTACCCATTGTTCATGACCATAGGTGAGGGTAGGAACGAAGACTGACCGGTAGATCGAGAGCTTTGCCTTCTGGCTCAGCTCTCTTTTGGTAACCACGTTGTGGTAAAGGGCATCCAATACCGCTCCCGCTGCACCTATTCTCCTGTCAATCTCACGCTCCATCCTCCCCTCACTCGAGAACAAGACCCCGAGATACTTGAACTCCTTCACTTGGGATAAGGACTCCATCCCTACTTGGGGTAGACAATCCACATAGGATAGGTGACAAAGCGCAGCCCGGACGGAGGCCAAAACCCACTGAGAACAGGCCGGACTTACTTCCAAGAATCCGGCCACAGTTCTTGCTTTGGGAGTACAGAGATTGGATGGCCCTCAGTAGTAACCCCCACACCCCATACTCCCGCAGCACCCCCCAAAGTATTTCCTGGGGGACATGATCTTATGCCTTCTCCAAATCCACAAAACACATGTAGACCGGATGGGCATACTCCCAAGCCCTCTCCAGGATGAGCGAAAAGCTGGTCCGTTGTTCCACGACAAGGGCGGAATCCGCATTGTTCCTCTTCAATCTGAGGTTCGACTATCAGCCGAACCCTCCTTTCCAGCACCTTGGAGTAATGTGCACACTTTCCCAGAGAGGCTGAGTAATGTGATACCCCTGTAATTAGTACACACCCTCTGGTCCCCCTTTTTGAACAGAGGTACTACCACCCCCGTTTGACACTCCTCAGGCACTGTCCCAGACTTCCACGTAATGTTGAAAAGACGTGTCATCCATGACAGCCCCTCAACACCCAGAGCCTTTAGCATTTCTGGACGGATCTCATCAACCCCCGGGGCTTTGCCACTGAGTAGATGTTTGACTACCGGAGTGACTTCCTCCAGGGAGATTGATGTTTGCCTTCTTCAGTCGGACAGCTTCCCTGACCACCTTTGTCCACCACGAAGTCCGAGGGTTGCCGCCCCTTGAGGCACCAATGACCTTGAGGCCACAGCTCTCAAACAGCAAGGTTTCCCGGACAGGGTTATCCACGTTCCCAGTTCACCCGCACTACACGTTTGGGCTTACCAGGTCTGTCCAGAGGCTTCCCCTGCCATCTTACCCAACTCACCACCAGATGTTGATCGGTTGACAGTCAAGTCATGTCAAGTCAAGTTTATTGTCACTTCACAGTTTACAGTTTAGTATAAAGCAGTGATGTGAAAATCTTGTGTGCAATACCCGACGACAGACAGCAGTTATAAAATAAGATAAAAATAGATAAAAATAGAATAAAAATAGAATAAAGAATATAAAATAAAAATAAAAAATGCAATTTATAAAATGCAAAAATCAGCACAGAAAAGAGCAATATGTATATATAAATCAATGTAATAAAATATACATTGTTATATGTTATACGCCCTTGTTCAGCAGCCTGATGGCCTGACTGTGGAAGCTATCTCTAAGCCTATTTGTACGACACTTGATACTGCGGTATCGCCTGCCTGACGGTAATAGTGAGTACAGTTCGTGGCTGGGGTGGGCAATGTCTTTTATAATTCGTTTGGCCTTGGCCACGCACCGCTGGTTGTAAATGTCCAGGAGGGAGGGGAGCTCACCTCCAACGATATACTGGGCCGTCCGCACCACCCTTTGGAGCGCTCTGCGCTCGAGTGCAGTGCAGTTCCCGTACCAGGCGGTGATACACCCTGTAAGAACACTCTCGATGGTGCCGTTGTAGAATGTTCTCAGGATGCGGGGGCCCATGCTGAATTTCTTCAGACGCCTGAGAAAATACAGGCGTTGTTGGGCCCTTTTCACCACGTGTGTGGTGTGCGTGGACCATGTGAGGTCCTCGGAGATGTGCACGCCGAGGAACTTGAAGCTGCTGACCCTCTCTACTGCAACGCCGTCGATGGAGATAGGGCTGTGCTCTCCCCTCTGCCTCCTGAAGTCCACGATCAGCTCCTTGGTCTTCTTGACGTTGAGGGCGAGGCTGTTCTCCTGGCACCACTGCTCCAGCGATCCAACCTCCTCCCTGTAGGCTGTCTCGTCGTCGCCGGCGATCAGGCCCATCACTGTCGTGTCGTCAGCAAACTTGACGATGACGTTGGAGCTGTGCATAGCCATGCAGTCGTGGGTGTAGAGGGAGTAGAGGAGAGGGCTCAGCACGCATCCCTGGGGGGCTCCCGTGTTGAGGGTCAGTGGCTCTGATGTGGTGCTGCCCATCCTCACCACCTGGCGGCGGTCCGACAGGAGGTCCAGTATCCAGCTGCACATGGATGGGGTACGCCTAGACCTCTCAGCTTGGTGTCGAGCTTGGCAGGAACTATTGTGTTGAATGCTGAGCTGTAGTCCACAAACAGCATTCGCACATAACAGTTCTTCCCCTCCAGGTGGGAAAGGGCAGTGTGGAGGGCCATGGCAATTGCGTCGTCCGTGGATCTATTTTGACGATATGCAAATTGCCATGGGTCCAGCGTGGTAGGTAACACGGAGCAAATAAAGTCCTTGACCAACCTCTCGAAGCATTTGCTAACGATCGAGGTGAGGGCCACAGGTCTGTAGTCATTCAGGCATGTTACCTTGGTTTGTTTAGGGACAGGCACGATGGTGGATATCTTGAAGACCGCGGGGACAACAGCCTGGGACAGGGAGAGGTTGAAGATGTCTGCAAAGACTCCTGCCAACTGGTCTGCGCATGCTCTGAGGACGCGGCCCGGGATGTCGTCGGGGCCTGCCGCCTTACGGATGTTCAGCCGCTTAAAGGTGCGGCGCACATCCGCCTCCGAGATGCGCAGCTGGCTGGTCTCCTCAGTCGGTGCTGGCTTCGGCGGGCTGCCGTTTACGTCGAACCGAGCAAAAAATGTATTTAGCTCTCCTGGGAGGGAGGTAGAGGAGTTCTCTACACAACTGGTTCTCCCTCTGAAGTTCGTTATCGTCTGCAGCCCCTGCCACATACCCCTCAGCTCTGCCCCCCACCCGCAAAACATGCGGCCTCAGGTCAGATGACACAATAACAAAATCGACCATTGACCTTCGGCCTAAGGTACTCTGGTACACTTATGAACATCCTTGTTCAGAAGTGTGTTGTGTTTGAACATGGTGTTTGTTATGGCCAATCCATGACTAGCACATAAATCCAATAACAAAACCCCACTCCAGTTCAGATCAGGTAGGCCGTTCATCTCCATCACGCCCCTACAAGTTTCCCCATCGTTGCCCACGTGTGCGTTGAAGTCTCCCAGAAGGACTATGGAGTCCCCTATAGGAGCCCCATGCAGGACTCCATCCAGGGTGTCCAAGAAGGCGGTATATTCCTGAACTGTGAACTGTTGCTTGGCACACAGGCAAAAACAACAGTCGGAGTTTTCGCCCCCATGACCCTAAGGCATAGGGAGGGGACCCTCTCGTCCCCAGGGGTAAACTCCAACATAGCGGCACTCAGCCGGGG
Source organism: Muraenolepis orangiensis (assembly GCA_027704905.1). Lineage (NCBI taxonomy): Eukaryota > Metazoa > Chordata > Actinopteri > Gadiformes > Muraenolepididae > Muraenolepis > Muraenolepis orangiensis. The sequence goes on along the minus strand of CM051009.1, from coordinate 29,713,191 downwards.
ACCCACACCCGCCCGGTGCCTCACACCCTGACAAACTCTAGAGAAGGAAAGAGTCCAACCCCTATCCAGGACTTTAGTTCCAGAGCCAATGCTGTGCGTAGGGGTAAGTCCCATGGTAGCACTCAACCTCCCGCACAAGCTCAGGCTCCTTCCCCCCCAGAGAGGTTACATTCCACGTCCCCAAAGCCAGTGTCTGTTATTCTCTCGCTCGTCTGCTCCGGGCTATCAAGCTGGTCCTTACAACCCCCCCTCCCCACACACACACACACACACACCCACACACACACACACTACTGCTCCTTCCTTGCGCCTGGCGCTGATCGCGATCCAAAAAAGCCATAAAACAGCACAGATCCTTATCCAGGATCCACAAAGTAAAAATAAAAACACACACACACACACACACACACACACAGTGTGCCTAAATGCCTACCTTGGCTGCCGCAGTCAAGTACCCCGATGAGAAGTTTCAGAATCATTTCTTCAGCAAGGACAGCAGGTCCCGCGGTATAAACGCTCTAGAAACACCGATGACGACGACGACAAAACGCACTCTCTCTCTCTCTCTCTCTCTCTCTCTCTCTCTCTCTCTCTCTCTCTCTCTCTCTCTCTCTCTCTCTCTCTCTCTCTCTCTCTCTCTCTCTCTCTCTCCCGCTCGTCTGTCCGCCGTCTGTGGGGCTCCGCTCACGACTGATCCACTGCTGAGTTATCCTCTACCCCGCTCTCTATTCCTCCTTTCCTCGCATCCTATTCCCGCTCACTCTCTCGCTCGCTCACTCTATCACTCGCTCTCTCTCTCTCTCCTCACTCTCTCTCTCTCTCTCTCTCTATCACTCGCTCTCTCTCTCTCTCTCTCTCTCGCTCACTCACTCTCTCTCTCACTCACTCACTCACTCGCTCTCTCTCTCTCTCTCACTCACTCTCTCTCTATCACTCGCTCTCTCTCTCTCTCTCTCTCTCTCTCTCTCTATCACTCGCTCTCTCTCTCTCTCTCTCTCTCTCGCTCACTCACTCACTCTCTCTCTCACTCGCTCACTCATTTACTGTTGCCACTGCTTCGCCTCCCCATGGCTTTTTAGATTATTTTATTGTATTATATTATAATTATTATTATTTTCTTTGTTTTCTTCACGTCAGTCAGACCGAGATATGAGGGAGTTACATGGGAGTAAATCGATTGATTGGTAGGCCCTACAAATAATGTGTGTGTGTGTGTGTGTGTGTGCGTTTGTGTGTGTTTGTTTGTCTTGCCATGAAGACTAGCAATTAACATGCCAACCCCCGTGTGATATTACATTTAATAGGCACGTGTTCGAGCCTCTGTTCTCCTCCATTACTATAAACCAAATAAACCGTCGGCGTTCTCCCGCCTCTTCTTTACGCTGTAATTAGTACGGCGCTGCGCAAGACGCGCGCAACCCTGCCGTGTGGGTTTCGTTTCTCCTGCGGCGCGTAATAACGTCGATGGGAAAAACGCATTGAATCAGTCGCCGCGATTTTGTACGGACAGACGGACGGACGATCTGCCCTTTAGCAACGTGGCACAGGTGCAACATTTTAATCCTCTTGCAAAATTTTTAATATATATATATATATATATATATATATACATAAAAAGGGTCGCCATTGATGCTGTTGACATTTCTTAAATTGAATTTCTGGAAGACAAAACCGTTTCCTCACAGCCTGGGGGAACAAAAGTCGACCTTTTTCCACCATATTACAGATAACCAAATGTAGACATTAGGCCTTTCTTCCTTGGACCACTATAATGCTATCACACTATGCACTCTAAATCTACTCCTACTCAGCCTATTCCGCTGTTCCGTCTATTTTACTCTTCTACAGTCTACCAAAGTCCACATGTCTATTGTAGTCTAGTCTCTGTATTAAACTCCATTATACTGCACCACACTCACAAGCTCTATTCAGTGACATGCTTGTCTTTTGCAGTATATTCTATATGGTTAAACGGTTTAATTTCCTTACAACTTGTAGTGCAATGTATTCTGTGATAAAACGGTGTAATTTCCTTACTTATATAACATATAACCCCCCCCCCCCTTTGCAGCTGTAGAACATCGGTAGTTAATATGAAAATCTTTAAAAGCATTTAAAGTGCCAGTAGTGCAGCAGCATCATGAATACATGAGTCCAGAAAGTCCAGAAATTGCACTGTTAGTCCATTATAAGCCTATATGTCTCGCACCCCACACTACTCTGACATTGTGTTGCGTAATATGCGACTATCCCCCCCCCCAAGGTGACAGAATGGGAGCAGAGTGCTTTGTTTCGAGCTCAATTGGCCAGACCTGCGGCCTTTTGTCTAGATGTCCACAAATTGTCACACAACTTAGCGGTCCGTGCTCTCCCGGGTTTCCACGAAGCCACGGTATCCTCTGGTTCAGAGCAGCACGGCGGCACACTTCACTACACAAAGGTGGCCTGCGTCTCTCCTCTCTCTCTCTCTCTCTCTCTCTCTCTCTCTCTCTCTCTCTCTCTGCGCTCTCTCTCTCTAGAGAGAAAGTAGCACGTCTCATTCTAATACTCTCTCTTTTGTATCAGCCTTTCCTTTGTCTGAAGACATCAAAACACACATTTACCGGACTAACCCTTGAGCTGTTCTTTTGTGTAGCAGGAACATAATTAGCTAATTGTTGTTGTTATGGATAAATAGAACCAACCAAACCAAAGAAATGGTTAGGTCAAAAATATTCCGCTACTGTCCCTTTAATGACCCAACGAACAAATGTTCCAACCACCATTGTCGACAACTGGGAGATTTCGATTTACAATAACACTTACGTTTACATTTAACATTCAGAATCAGCCAGGGTGCTCTTGCAAGCTAGATGGAAACAGAATAGGGATATTTTACATCATTACATTTTAATCCCCTTTATCATTATCCTAAGTAGGACAATTGAATCACAAAGTAGCCTATACTCGTAGACAGAATGCAAAGCAACACCACGATATAAATGCTAAAATAATATATAAATACTTACACTATGTGAGGATAAACCCTTTCTTGTGAAACTATAATTGGCTTTTTTTCTATAGGGTTGCATTTTGCTAAGGCCATTAGACGTTTTGGGTTCCTATGAATCATCTGTTAATGATGTTAATAAGATGTCAGTGTCGTCAGTCTTCTGATTCCGTTGTCAGTACTTTCCTTCACTGGCTTTAAACAACTTGTCATTTCGGCTTTTAAATCGGAATCCAGTTCCCGCCCACCATGGGAGTGGGGATCAAGTGTTTGTTGAATACGCTCATCGTTCATGACTTGACATTTTTACTGTACATTGTCATTTAGCAGGAACGCAGCTGTGCTATTCAAACTAAATACACACCAATTACTCAGGGAACGCCTGCATGGAAATCGAGACAACGAATAGTTTTGATCAAATGTGAAAATATGAAAAGCCCACCATGACTTTGTGATACTTCCTATTTTTGCTAGTATACCAAGTCAAGTCAAGTCAAGTCAAGTCAAGTCAAGTCAGGTCAAATCAAGTCAAGTCAAGTCAAGTCAGATAGTTTATTGTCACTTCACAGTTTACACAAATATAAGCAATGAGTGACAATCTTATGTGCAATACCCGACGACAGACAGCAGTTATAAAACACTGAATAGGAAAAAATAAGTAAAAAGTACAAAACTGTATAAGTTAAATATATAAAAATGCAATATATTAAATGCAATATGTCAGAAAAAGAGCAATATATATATATATATATATATATATAAAAATCAATGTAATAAAATATACATTGTTATATGCTATACACCCTTGTTCAGCAGCCTGATGGCCTGACTGTGGAAGCTATCTCTAAGTCTATTTGTGCGGCACTTGATACTGCGGTATCGCCTGCCTGACGGTAACAGTGAAACATACAAACATACAAACAACCTTGAATAGGATTGTTATCAACCGGCGATGTTGTTGTTGGATGTTGTCCATTAACAACACGCCATACATGTACATACACTGTAAGTCAGAGAATCTTAACCCTCTCAAACGCAGCCCTCAACAATAAGCGGTTCCCAGACAAACGCCCAACACATCTCCACACATCCACACACACACACGTTGTGGTGTTGATGGGTTCAAGTGTCCTCATTTCCGGGAGCATCCTTTCTGTGCCATTGTCACAAAATTAATGGGATGAAGTTTGGAGCAGAGTAGAACATTCCGAAAAGAGTGGCGAAGTGTGAAATGCACACGCTTGTACTAACTGGTTTGAAATGGTAAACTTCTTGGATGATGACGCTAGCCACCTGAATGGCCAAATATTTTGTAATGGCCCGCATCCTGTCTGTGAGGTTTCGATCTGTGAAAACAAAACAAAACCTAATGGTCGATATTCTTTATTGTCAGTGGAAAATTCCATATTCTAATATTGTCTCTTCATTCAAATGTACTGTAACATTTTTGGCAAAAAAAATCTCTTTTTTACATTTGATTTTCATAATTGTTGTTCGGTGAATGTACAGTATATGATGTTTAGTTTTTTTAGTTATTACAAATATTCTTTCAGGTCTCGCCAGATAATAGTTGATATGGACACTGTTAACACTGAAACCACGTTGGGTAGTTATCTCAGCGGTTTTTTTCACCAATTTATGGCAAGTTGACCGAGAATGAAGCAATTGGAGATTTACTGAAGGCAAGAAAATACAGTAAAGACACGTTAGGCAGGACATTGGGATAAAAGGACAAGCCGAAGATCAAAGATCGGCAAAGGGTTGGTAGTAGAATAAGTGGGCATCCAGCTACAGGCTTGTAGTCAAGTCAAGTCAAGTAAAGTCAACAACTTTTATTTGTATTGCCCTTAATCACAGTTCCAGTCTCAGAGGGCTTCACAGCCCACAGTCAGACATTGAGTCACAAAGCCTCATCAAATGCTCCATGGAAACGTAGTGGAAGTAAAAAGCATTGCTATAAACCTATACACATTTGTAGGAAATATATAGGAAGTTGGCCATTAGACCTATCAAGTGTTCATTTTCAGTTTGCTCTGATTTACTCTGATGACAAGAGATACATTTGACATTTTTGTTATGTCATTAGATGTGTCTGATAACTGCCAAAGGCGATTTTAGCCTCTTTGAGCAGGCCTATGTCTAAACAGAATGCTGATTATAAATCCGCATTACAACTCAATTAGGCAATAAGTAATAGAATGTAAACAAAATGATGCACCACGGATCAAACAACTTTCTTCTAGAAACCACAAAACAAGCCTGTCCATATGACCTTTGGGCCTTATAGCGAAACAACATCAAACTGCACCTGCGCATGCATTGTAGCAGACCAGTGAGAGTACTAGCATCACACACATTGTATATAGGCAGCCTCAGCATCAGGTCACGTAACAACATACACACATCTGGAGGATTAAAACCTTTTTATTGGTCACATACACATGGTAACAGATACAGGGCCCGGGGAGCAGTGCAGGGGTCTGTTACCTTGCTCAAGGGCACCTCGGCAGTGTCCAGGTGTTTCAGGGATTTGAACCAGCAATCTTCCGGTTCCCAAGCCAAGTCCGAACAGACTGAGCTATCCTGCTGCCCACCATATACGATGAATTGAAGCTCCCTGCCTTTGCTCCTGCAGTATTGTTCAATGATTTGGGAAACGTTGATTTTGTGTGCCTTCTTTATTTGTAAAAAGTTCCAGACTCTTGCATCCGTCATGGTTGTCGGAAAATAACACTATAAAACATTGTCATCCATATTACATTACACAATCATACGTATGCTGGACTTTCTGGACTGATTACCGTTTCTGCAGTGTTCTACACTGTACTGCACTGTATTCATGCTGCTGCTGCACTACTGCCACTTTAAATGTTTATCAAATGTTTTTTGCACAATTCAACACATGTTTATACCATCTATCAGTCACTTTATGTTCATATTAATGTTATTTTTATTGTGTACAGTGTTGTTATAGTATAGTGTTGTATAGTATAGTACATAGTATAGTATATAGTGTTAAATTGTAGGTACTCTTACTGCGGGAGGGAATGGGGAGTAAGCATTCCGTTGTACTTCTACGTCTACGTCTGAGCGGGAGCAGTGAACAGGTTCACTTGGGGGAGATAGTCAAGGACGCCTCATTGTGCAGTGGCGCCACACTGATTATTCAGCCATCAGTACTGTATATATATTTTTTTAAGTTTCAAAGTTAAACTAAACTTTTAAAGTTTAGTTCAAATCATGGGCTGACCAATCAGAGGTGGCAAATGCTGCCCCCCCCCCTATTAAATTGTTTATGATAACTGCCATACATGCAAGTTAAGTAGGCCTCAGAGAGCATTATCACAACAGTCAAACTAATGCCCAATGACACTTAAATCTAATTATGGATGCTACACACAGCTTGTAGTAGCAGATACATGTAATTACTGTCAAATGTACATTAGCCTCAAATGTTTGTTATTTACTTTCCATGATACCAAGAATAAAACGTTGTTCCTCGAGGCACTTGCCGAACAATTGTCTGTGCATTAGCGTGACACTTTCATCGCTTAAATTGATGAATATATTTGCTGACCGCGGTCAAACACAAGGAAAGGACTATCTCTCTGTCAGGGAGCAGCACTTAAATATTAAATATTCAATTCAGGCCCGTCGCTCGTCGACAAATCAGGAAAGCTACGAGGAAAGAGAAGATGGTCAATGACGTTGAGGATATTAAAGAAGGTATTCATTTCTTAAAATTCAAAGCCTCTTTCCATAGAACGCCTTCCTTGGCTGGAGTAATGTCTCTGGGTGGATTAGGTTGCCGTGTAAAAACTGACTTTTCTATTATTACTGTTCCCCTATATACTAAAATATTTATAATATATCATAAATTATATATGAATACATATTACAATTCAGACAAGGCAATTTTCTGGTTGTACAGAAAACTTCCACTGACATTTTATACTGAGCAAAGTTTTGTATTTTAATACCTTTTGAATTAACCTGGAATTAGGCTACAATTTTCTGGCATCACTTTCCCTCCAGTAGCAGAGATATACAGTCGTTTGTGTAGTATCATTTCTACTTTGGTGGATTAAGAATCATTCTCAGGGGTCCGGATACTAAGTTCAATATCTTTATTGTTACAAAGCATCAAATAATTCATCAACTGCAGCATGATGGATCCTGCCGTGCCAATTTGGTCTGGACTGACGACGCGTTTCTTTACCACAAAGTATGTAGGCTTTGCATATAACATCAACATCATAAGTACATCATTGGTCTACTACTACCAATGGTCACGGTGGCTTTTGTCACGTCCCGAGTTGGAAGCCATAAAACACCAGGTGTCGGTTCCGTTGTCCTGATGGCGCCTGGTGGCCGCTAGTAGATGTTTATATAAACATATGGCTTTTACAATGCATAACGTATAGGAAGACAGTGTTTGAGTTTATACTGAGGGTATACAAATACACTATATTTGCTATGGGGGCTATGCTAATTATTCAACATTTTAGCTTACTTGAACAAAAAACGAATAAGTCTGAGAATGAGGTGACTAATGACTAATGAGTCATGTTGCCACAGTGCTAGCACGCAAGCACAATAGTCTCCAGCTCCTTCCAGCCATGTGGTCCCCGGTCTCTCTCTGCTCCTGAGAGTCTGGGCTTTTGTCTGTTTCCCCCGTTCAGCTTCAACTAGGTGGCTTAAGCACCTACACCTGTCAGAGTTGTGGGGCATGCTGGGAGATGTAGTTTGTGGACAAGCGGCCATTTTGGGATGTTGCTTTGCCTTAAATAACGTGATTTGAACCGCCTGTTTTTGCTTCAATTTGAACAGTAGGAGATAAACAAATATATATATACAGGCAGGAGGGGCTTCCCATGACAACTTTGTGATATGTTTTTTGTTCCCGTCCCGTCGCTTTGTATGAACATTATGATGAGCCATGTTGTGTGTATATCTAATGTGTCACACACCTTGGCGTTATACTACAAGTGTCCGAGAAGCTTCACCCCTCTCTCTCTCGGACGAGGCAATCAACGTCAACTCAATGCCCAGATGGAGATCCACACATCCACACACACCTCTCCCTCGCACCGTCTATATATATATATATATATATATATATATATATATATATATATATATACATATATACTGTAGATACATACCATAAGTATACATCCTCCATCAGTCACTTTATTGTTCTTCATATTGTGAACCGTACTGTTATAGTATAGTGTTGCATAGTATAAAGTATTGTACATAGTATGGTATATAGTGCTGTTCATAGACTATTGTATAGCATATCATAGGTAGCATATACAGTAGTGTTGTTTAAAGTATAGTATTGTTTAGTATAGTGTAGTTTAGTGTAGTTTAGTATAGTATTGTTGTAGGGAATTCATGTAGGGAGTGACTAGGGAGTAAGCATTCCATTGTACTTTGTACACACAGACACAGACACACACACACACACACACACACACACACACACACACACACACGCCCACACGCCCGCTGCTGATCCTTTTCTGTGCTGTGCACATCTGAGTGTGTCATTCTTAGACATGTCTTTTTCCCCCCCGCCACACTACACACACACACACACACACACACACACACACACACCAATCAATCAATCATGACTGGAGGACAGATGGATTGACATGTGGAAAAGCAGACACCTCGAGTGAAGCCTTGACACCTTCCTGTTTTCTCTTTATTCTTCTGATCGATTCCGTTCGATTCCAGCATGCCGTCCGTGCTGATGGGTGGGGTGGGGGTGTAACACCCTCTGTGTGAAGATGACACCACACCCCAACCCCCACCCCTCTCCCCCCCGTCACCCTCTGAGATGGATGGATACGCAAGGATTATTTATTTATCTCCTACAAAAAATGTACTCATTATTTATAATTAAATGTCCCTAAAGAACCACCTGTTCTTTACTGTACTGAAGTTGTGTGAACTCAAGATGAGATGAGTTTTATTCCAGGCTTGGATTAAACATCAAGCAATGTTATATGAAAATAAATGAAATAAGTCTTTAAATAATAAGATACAGGCTATTGAAGTATAGTATAGTGTAAGTATACAGAGCAAGACACAGACATAAGAAGCTGTTGCCTCCAATCAGCCACACCCAGGAACTGTGTCACGGTTTCTTAAGGCCTCCTCCTCCCAATCAGGCTTCCCCACGGACTCCCAATCAGCTTCTAGAGGGGGCGGAGCTTTACCTGTGTGGCACACACACTCCTCACACACTAATACCAGCAAAGAAAAGAGTAAAAATCAACACAACACTCAATTTGGCTCCTACACAAGTTACTTTTCAACAGTTCTTGGATTATCGGGGGTCAGAACAGGGTTAAGTACAACGTCAGGTATGAAGTTAGAGACGTGGGCCCCACAAATATACACTTCAAATGAACAATATGTACCCCACCGACCTGGAACTGAACCGTGTTGCTTTTGTGTGCTGCTCTCCTCTCATTTTCTACCAGGTGGTGTGCTTCAAGAAGGGGGGCGTCATTAGCTCAGTCTGTTAGGACTTGAGGCCTGGGAACGGGAAGGACGCCGGTTCAAGTCCCTGAAAACACCTGGGCATTGCCGAGGTGCCCTTAAGCAAGGCACCAGACCCCCTTACACTGCTCCTCATACTAGGATGGGATAAATGCAGAGAAACAAATATCACTGTTTTAACATGCATGTGACCAATATAGAGGATTCAATCCTACAGATTTTCGATTTAGATTTCAAACTAAATGTGTGTGTTTCAGATTACAGATTCAGATTACTTTATTAATCCCGAGGGAAATTAAGGACAATGAATGACTTTGAATTACTCCCCATTCACAAAACAACACAAACCCATGAGACATGTGGATGAAAACTAAACACATCCTAATCATCACCAGACTAAAAAATGATGTATTGTCGGATAGTTCCATGGTTATAATTTAGGTACGGGTTCTGAGATGGTTCAGAACCCTTTACCCATAAACTAGTGTATAGTTGGTTGCCAGTAATTAACTTTTTCTAATCCGATTAACCTGCCAAAATTCCATATAAGGCTAAAGTTAACTAAAAGTCTGTTGAAGTACCAAAAGTTTTTGATATTAAAACATTTTTTTAAGACAAAAAACGATTTGGTTACAACTTTTATTGAGGAGATATATCTGTCTAATGCAAGTTCATGAGAGACGGCCATTACAGCGCATGTGTGTGTGTGTGTGTGTGTGTGTGTGGGTGTGTGTGTGGTGTGTGTGTGTGTGTGTGTGTGGTGTGTGTGTGTGTGTGTGTGTGTGTGTGTGTGTCTGTGTGTGTGTGGTGTGTGTGTGTGTGTGTGTGTATGTGTGTGTGTTGTGAGTGTGCCCATGCGTACGTGGGGAAGATCAAATTACGTTGAGTGAATTGGTTAGAGTTGAGGGCAAATTGCAACATGAATGATCTTAACTCAAATGAGCAGCCATCGAGAGCCAAACAGATGCCAAGTGTCACAACCGGCACCACATAACATAACAGGCTGTATTGAAATTGACAAATGATATTTTATTTTGAGAGAGGCAAGAAAGAAGAGGTTGAATGATGAAAGAGAAGAGGCTGGAACGCATTGCATCATCATCTTCTTCAGCGAGGTTCCTGGCACACAGCGGGCCCACTGTGCTGCAGGCCCTGTACTGTGGTTCTGGTCACGGCAAGCCAGCCTTGTGTGCCTATTCATCCACTGGCTCAGCCCAAGAACAAAGAGAAGTGACATCCGTGTAGCAATATGCTTTTGAGCACTGAAATATATACCCCACGCACGTAAGTACATAGCTATGGTCACGTAAGACTTTGGACTTGTCTTTTGCCTTGCCGGAACAGGTCGAAGAGCCAAGAGAAGCAGACCGCCTCTCCTTTTCTTTGAGCCGCGAATCTCTGGCAGCAAAAGAGCAGTGACCTGAAGCTTTCTGGGAGACAGGTGGGAGATCTGCTTGCGCTGTTGCATTCGCCGGATGCAGCCGACCACGATCAAAAGCAATGTCACTGTGATAGACGTGACTGGCACCCACGCGGTCCTCTTTGTCTTATGCATCTGCGGGTTTCTATGAATGACTGGAAGTGTGCCGCTCCCATTGGTGGCCAAAGGGGGTCCAGATGGATGTGTGTGAAGCCGTTGGCCGCTGTCCCCTGAGATGTAAGGACGGAAGAAGCCACGTCGCTAATCTTTTAGACGTTTATATCCAGAAGGAAATGCTTTGACCGCAGGCTCCCTCAAAGCGGTCTGGAGTACATCAGCAGAATGAGGAGGCGTGAAAGAGGCAAGCAGTGATGGTGCTTATGTTCCTAGCTCCTTCATCTCAGTTTCCAGAAGAGCCCCGGTTCAGTGGGATCGTCTGCTGGGAGCAATGGCCCCCTTATGGTGTGATCACCCAGAGACGGTGAGAGGGTCATCAGCCACGATGCCAGATACCTCCCACTGGGGTACCTCCAAGTACTTCTAGCCAGCCATGCTCTTGTAACACGGAGCCCACCAGCAGTCTTGTGTCTTGTGAAGAGAGTCTGGTAAAGCAGGCTTATTATCCAAGACGTTGGTCGTTCCTCCGTAGCCAAAAAGCGCTGGAAGGCTTCTGAGGTTGAGCTCCCACATATGGGCTCCCAGATGTCGGTGGGTGAGTTTTTCGATCTTTAATTGTTATTCTTTCTGGGTAATACAACAGTGACATGCTAGTTCAGAAGTTAGAAAATGTAATTTTGTAAACCTGGATTATTCTTTTAATAAAAATGTACACAACAAATCGAATTATTTTTTAAATGCTGCCCAACCAGGATGGAAGTTGTCCTCCATGTCAAAATCTATATCTGGAGGATTGAATCCTCTTTGTTGGTCACATACATGTACACACACAGTCAAATGTGTTGCTCTGCATTCAACCCATCCTAGAATTAGGAGCAGTGGGCAGCTACTTAAATACAGCTGCCTAGGGAGCAGTGAAAGGTGTTTTGGGGACTTAAACCCATGACCTTCCAGTTCTCAAGCTCCCAACACACTGAGCTATCCTGCCGTTATTTCAGATCACCTCAAGTTCGGTATTTTAATGAGGACAATTTTGATCGAGTACTAATGCAATATCGCAGCAAATGTGTTCATTTGTTGTCATCAGTTGTTTTATTTGCCACAACTGTGACAGTCGAACTCTAAAGGGAGTTCTGGAATGGGCTGAATGTGTTTTCACACAATGAGTGCTTGGTGTTGACATATGGTTGGTGATATTTGTACTACATTGTATTGAAGACATATCCAGCTGTCAAACTGTTATTTTTTCTCCCTATTTTTTCTGGGACTTGGTAAAAGGTTTATTTCTTCTACACTCGGAAATACTCGATTCAGCTGTAAAAAAGTAAAGTCCCGAACCTCGACCGAACTACACCTTTATCTTCATGAAGATAAGAAAAATGGAGAAACAAAATGTGCCGATGGGACCTGTTCATGTTCATACATCTTCAGTAAAAAATATATGAGAATATATATGAGAATAATTGTACACAAATACACCCAGCTATAGTATAACTATAGTATCGTTTTGTAAGGTATAAGTAAAATACAAAGTATATATCATACAGTGTTAATTGTAGGAAATTCAAACTGCAGGAGGGAATGGGGAGTAAGCATTCTATTGTACTTGTTGCATATGGCATATATTGGACCTTAATGTGAGTTTACAGAGGATGTTCCTCCATTCCTCTGTAGAGTGATTAAAACAATTGCGGTAGGGGGCGCTGTTGGTGCTATTTTGACACACATATTTGCGTGACTTTGAAGCGTGAGAAAAATCATTGTTTATCAGTATTTTCGGATGAATCTGTTAAATGTCTGTTAAAAGGTTTGACAAGGCAGGTATAAAAGGGTAACTGTTGTTTTGGTTTGTTTTAGTTTTTTCAATCCAAAGTCACTGACCGATTTGCTGACTGCTGAAATATTTTTGGTTTGTGATTCTAGATTAAAGATTGAAGATTAAAATTGATTTAATTAGCCATTTGCAACCAGTACAATTGAATGCTTACTCCACATTCCCTCACACACGACACCAAGACACAAGACACCACACACCACACCACACACCACACCAAGGACAGTGATATTTATCACAATATCCACACACAGACAGGGGCAGGCAGAGACGTAGTCCAGACAGGCAGTAGATCGGGAACCAGGCAGGGCAGAGGAACCAGGCGGGAACAGGCAGAGGATCGGAAACAGGAATCTGACTTGGAAAACGCTGGAATGTCTGCATGATCAGGAACAATCTGGCGACGTGTGAGTGTGCGGGAGTAGGCTTAGATAGGAACGTGAATTGTGATGCGCTGCAGCTGCGTGTGAGAATTAACAAGGGGGGCGTGGCTATCCAGTAGTATGTAGTG
>CM051009.1:29676781-29698801 GCA_027704905.1 Muraenolepis orangiensis | reverse complement strand
CACACACAGAGACACGCAGACACAAACACACACTACCTCTCTCATGCTGTCTCTGTCCAGTAAAAGCAGAACGATTAAGATGATTTGTGTTTCTTTTACAAACACCCAGAGTGCAAGAAGATGAGAAATAAAGTTCACTCATGTCATCTCCTTTTGCTCATGGCTTGAACTGGCCACTCCTGGGTACCAAACGCACCACTCTGAGGCGTACAAGAGGAGAGAACAACAGTTCCTATTTCACATAAGGGATAAACCTTCATCTTCCCCACACCCTATTTTGCCAAATGGCGACAATACATGTCACGCTCAAATTGTGTGACAACAGAAAGCAGTACTATTAAAAGGGCTGGTTCTGTTATCATGTTGAGAGAATCCCGTCAGAGGAAGTGCATGTATCCGAACCAAACTGCTCTAAATTGACTCCTACATTCATGTTATTCTAAGAGTAGCAAGTGGCTAATGGGAGATCCTCCTCTGACCTCGAAACAACGGTGGAGAGGGTGACGAGCCATTTTTTAAATTCAACATTGTTCCTCCCTGAAGCGTCATGGCAAAAGAGTCTGGGGGGGAAAAATTGGTTGGGAAAGAAATTGGAAATGTAATTTCCCTGAAAATGAATCCCACCAGTGAATATTAATCCTTATCACCTAATGAGGCTATCCGGTCCACTAAGCTTTTCAACCTGCATTCTGCATTCTCTCCCTATGCTATAGTGAAATACTGTGATGAGGTGGATATTGACCATGCACACCTGGGTGTTTGTGTCACATTTAGATGTGTTGTGTGTGTATGTGTGTGTGCTAAGTTAAGTATTTTAATGTTTTACAGCCATCGGGGTGTGTCGCAACATCATAGATTAACAAGGTGCTGTGTCTAAGGCACACAATAATATGTGTGTGTGTGTGTTAGTGTGTGCAAACTTGTGTGTGTGAGTGCAAGTGTAAGTGTTTTGCACACACGTAGCGCGTGCTGTGTGTGGGTGTGTGTGTGTGTGGTTGTGTGTGTGTGTGTTGTGTGTGTGTGCGTGCATGGCTTTCTGTGCATGGCAGCATAATTGCCTTCTAATAGACTTTGCTTCATCTGTAATAAATGATCAAGAGCAGCGGCCCTACTGGAGATGGGGCTGACGTGGTGAAGCAGCCATGTCAAAGCAGGCTCAAGTCCCGCCACCCCGACATTAAGGTGGCACAAGAGATGCTTAGTTCTATCCCTGAGGACGTGTCTACAAAAGCATGGCTGGCGACATCCTGGAAGCAGGAGCTGTAGTCGGCGGGTCCCACACGTATCCACCATTACATCCGGGACCCTGGAGAAGGCGTTGAAGGAGAAGATCTACCACGCTGGACAATGGACACTGCTGAACCGCCTACGCACCAGGGGGTCGGCTGCTTCAAATCGGCTGTCAAGAAGTGGGGCCTGGCAGGACATCACAGCATATGGATGTGGAGACCTTGAGCAGACTGCCAACCACATAATCACCACACTGTCCCCTGGATAGACCCCTTTCGGAGGCTGGCCTCTCCTGACTGGGACCAGAGACGAGGCAGTGGCTGCACGACACTGAGTTGGACGTCTGATGGCCATACACGAAAGAAGAAGAAGGATAATTTCTTGGCGAATGGTATCAATCCATTAAGTTTATTAATTGTATCATTAATTATGACTTCATCACCCTCGTCCACCACCACCACCACCACCACAAGCCATAACCCCCCCCCCCCCCCCCTGGAGGCTGGTCAATAATTTGATTATTAACGGTGAGCAGACAGTGCTCTGTGCGTGCGTGCATGTCACCAGATATTGTGGTTCAGTGTGGGATGGGGAAGGTGAGGCGGTTAGGGGGGGGGGGGGGGGGGGAGGTTGGGTCCACATGCTGGGAGTTCTCATGAGCAGGCCCCTGGGCTGTCGGAAGCACTGTATTAGAATATGCTCAGTCAATGGAAGGTAGTTCTCTCACACACAACACACACACACACACACACACACACACCACACACACACACACACACATACACACACAGTGACATTTTTCATAAGCTAGCAGCCTTTTTTCTGACTTATTTTAATAAGCAATGCTAGTACGTTGTTGTCTCCAGCTCTAGGCCTACACATACATCCGGACTGGACTGTGGATGTATTTCGTCTTCTGAATAAATGTTTTTATTTATAACCTACACAAAACGGGGGCATGAAAGTTGGGTGCACCACTTACCGTGCAAAAAACGTGTGAATTTTTTATGTTCTTTCTTTTCTTACTTTCTTTTCATAAAATTCATGAACGTTGTTCTTTCTTGTAGTTTAACCAATGTTCCTCTGTGTGCTTGGAGAACTTGGCAGAACACTGGTGTAGCAGGCACCGCTGCTTCCTGCTACTGCAGTGGCTTCTTTAGGCTCCTCCCAACAACGAAGAGACCCAGGGGGGATGATGAGTGAACCTGGTTACTGCATGGCTTCAGACTGTTTCAACAAGCAGAGCTGGCGGTCCGTGCTGACGTGTCTCCGCTTATCTCGAGTGTGTGTGTGGTGATGGATGGTTTAACCTTTGGGCCGTGATTACCGAGGACCGACTGGGGCCAGGTGAGGCTGCTTATACCAGCCACCAATCCACCAATCCACAATCTGGACTGTATTAATGAACTGATGAAATTATCATCATCATCCGTTGTATGACATTGAAATTAATGAAATTGCATTAAGGAATTGCAGAGCAGAACGCCAATACATTCATAATAATATCTCCTAATACTGTGCTATATATATATATATATATATATATAAAATATATATATATAGCTTTTTATAGTTTATAGTTATAGTTTTATATATACAGTATATATATCAAGTACGATTGCAGTTGTTTTGTGTTTGTGTGAATCATATATCATGATAAATCATATTGTGTGAGTAACATATTTTTGCAACACGCCATTTACAGCTTTTGTGCATACCAACACTTTGAGTTTGGATCCAGGCACTGTTTTATAAATGAGACAATGGGATCAAGTCCAACTCGCTGTAGTTTTACTTTGCCCAACAAGTCTCATGTGTAATGAGGGTGCTGTAGCCTTTCTGAGATGAAAAAGTACTTAAATCCCCACCCCACCACCCCCCACCCCCCTACAACACACACACAACACACAACACACACACACACCACACCCACACACACACACACACACACACACACACACACACACACAGTTACCTTCTCAAAACTGCTTTTTCAAAGTCAATTGTGCCTTTAGCCAAAGTGAGTGTGTTAATGCATCAGAGGTAGGAAAGGGAAGGGGAGGCGATTGAAAAGACTGATGGATTGCATAATGCCAAACGGTCCATTATGAGCACACCGTGGACCATAAACAAAAGCTCTAACGATCACTAAAGTAGTGGAGGCAAGGATAAAGGTACTCCCATCTAGATACACTAAACACTGTAGTTAACAGTGCACCGCACTCTCTGTCACACACACACACACACACACACACACACACACACACACACACACACACACACACACACACACACACACACACACACACACACACACACACACACACACACACACACACACACACACACACACACACACACACACACACACACACACACACACACACACTCTCAAGGGAATCAGGTCAGTCCATAAGGGTGGACAAGGGTCTTTAATTGCAGTTTTGAACTCATTTTTACACATACTAGTGAAAACCTCTCTGTGGAGTGTGTGTGGTTGGTGGAAGGTTCAAGTAATCTCACCTCACCTCACACCTTCACATCTTATGTTCCACAAGACTCTTGATCACTGCTATACCACTATTAAGCACGCTTATGGCACTGTCGCACGGCCGGCTTTCGGGAAATAAGACCACGTCTCTGTGCTTCTACTTCCAGTTTTCAAACAGAAGTCGAACACCACGGCCACAACTGTGAGGAAAGTGTGTCGCTGGACAGAAGACACCTTAC
The DNA here is from genome assembly GCA_027704905.1 of Muraenolepis orangiensis. Classification (NCBI taxonomy): domain Eukaryota; kingdom Metazoa; phylum Chordata; class Actinopteri; order Gadiformes; family Muraenolepididae; genus Muraenolepis; species Muraenolepis orangiensis. The sequence goes on along the minus strand of CM051009.1, from coordinate 29,694,841 downwards.
TACATCTGCAGAGTGGGCTGGAAATCACGGACTGGAGTGTATTCAACTCCACTGACCTGGATGTGTATCCAGATCATGTCACAGCATACATTAACAGGCTAGTGGAGGAATGCATCCTGAAGGATCCAACTATCCTGTCTGTTTGCTCATTCCCAAACCTCAAACCATGGATGAATGCTGACATACGGAACAAACTAAGGGAATGGAGTACCGCTTTCACAACAGGCGACTCCGATCACTACAAGAAGGCCAAGTATGATCTAAGAAAAGCCATCAAGGAGGTGAAAAGTTCTAAGGGTCCTCTACAAGGGGAGCTCAGGGGGAGTCACCAACAACTACCCCAACCTACCAGACGAGCTGAACACATTTTACGCTCCGAGGTGTCCGAGGTTCGCAGAACCTTCAGGAGGGTGAAGGCTGGTAGCAGCTACACTCTCACACACACTATGTAGAACCTCTCATATGCACTCCTGAAAACCTCTCACCTCACACATACACTCTGGAAAAACTCTCATATTCACTGCTGAAACTCTCTCATATACACTACTGAAATGAAACCTCTCACACATACTAGTGAAAACCTCTCACACACTACTGAAAGGAAACCTCTCACACACTACTGAAAGGAAACCACTCACACACTACTGAAAGGAAACCTCTCACTACTGAAATCCTCCCAGATACAGTACACTACTGAAGGTATTATTATTTTTTGTCACTTTAGGAGCTCTGTAGTATTTTCTATACTTTCAAACTTTGTTTTTTGTCTTCTAGAAAAACAAGCCTTCAAGCTTGATGTCTGCAGCGAGACTCAACATTTCAGTAGTCTACATAAGGGTTGGTGAATCTCCATAGAATAGAGCTGAATTTTCGTTATGATAATGCTAATCACACAAGGCCGGAATAAGGAGTGTAGATTTATGTGTTTGTGTGCTAAAACGATACATGTAGTTATGTTTAGACTGTCTTTCGGGTCATTCTACAAGGACCTAGGTGAAAAAGAAAACAGTTTAGGGAATTTTTTTAGGGAAAACTGCTGTTAATGCTCTCAAAGTTGGCACAACAAACATTCATGGTGTTATTTTGGAGATATTACGATACATTTACAATTTTTTTTACTTTAAAAGCAGGGTACATGGTTTAGTTGGGGCATATTTTGCATTCTGGTATTTGGCTAGTTTTTTGGGCTGGTTTTATTGGACCTTGGGCTGGTTTTGTCACAGACCTGGCAACCCTGACTCCCACGGCAGCATGGCTACATGTGAAGAAAAGTCAAGCTGCCGCTTTAATAAATAATAATAAATATTGGCATCCCTGAACCCATTACAGAATATTGCTGCCTCTGCAGCCGCTCAACCAGCCGTGACCGCCTCGCGTGTTTGGGCAGAAGGCTTTGAGGGTGTGCCGCTCACGTTATTTTGATTGTGTTCGATCGCCATAATAAACCACGTGTCACCGGGTAGAACCAACGTGTGCAGAATGTTCTACTCAAGTTGCGTTCAAGGCACATAATACGGACACAGCTGTTGCTTTGGGAGTACAGAGATTGGACGGCCTTCAGTTGTGACCCCTCGCATCCCAATATCATCCCCCCAGAGAACGAGATGGGCATACTCCCAGGCTCCATCTAAGTGTGAGAGTGAATAGCTGTTCCGTTGTTCCACAACCAGGACGGAAACCGCATTGTTCCTCTTCAATCTGAGGTTCGACTATCGGCCAGACCCTCCTTTCCAGGGAGGCTGAGTAATGTGATGCCCCTTGTATTTGGCACACATCCTCTGGTCCCCCTTTTTTAAACTCCTGAGGCACCGTTCTGCACGGATCTCATCAATCCCTGGACATTTTCAACAGTGGAGCTGTCTGTCTCCCCCAGTGACTTCCCCCCCAGAGAGACTGCAGCACATCAGGTGACCCCACCTGGACCCGCTGGGACTTGACCGGGGATTGCCTCTTTGTTTCCCCTGGTTTAGCGCTGTTGACACCGCTATGCCCTCCGGGACGTTCACTGCTGATTGTCCCTCTGTTCGCTCTCCGCTTAAGATGGCGAATATTAGTATTAGTATAATTAGTATTATGGCCTCACCAAGGCTACCAAGGCCGATTGCAACAAGTTGAGCGGTCCAAGTGGTACAGAGCCTCTAACCCTGTTATCATTCATATGTCGCTCTCTCTGTTCCACTACTTATTGCGTTTGCCCTTTTTCTGAACAGAGATGTTGGAAGTGGGGGAGCAAAGCGGCGAGAGCTCCTGATTGACAGCTTCCCTTTCCTGCACCAAATGTTGACTCAGATGTTTATACCGTTTAGATTCTACATTTGTTCTTCACAGACTAAATATGGATGGGAAAGTATTTCTGAAAAAATGTAATTGCACGCAGCTTACCAACACGGCCACCAGGGGCGTAGTGCTGTGCTGGATTTGAGTTAAATACACCATGTGCACACATCACAGATCATGATGTCAATTCAGGATCAATGCACGGAGATAATAGACTGGTTGTGTGTCCAAATGTGCAAGGTTCCATGCACCAGACAAGCTGACTTTTTATTATAGGAATTAAGTATTTTTTTGTGTGAAAGGTTTTCAGTAGTGTGTGTGGGAGCACACACACACACACACACACACACACACACATACACACATAAGCACACACACACACACACAAACTGCTGGGTCATCTTTACAGGAAACCTCACCATCATTCTATATCTTCTTCTCAACGATGGTCCTAATTTGTGCTATGATGGCAACATCTATGGGTTCATACCGTGAAATCAATGTCTATAGGGTGGAAGAAATAGATTCTGGCTAATGCCATTCACAATGAGTCATTCTGAGATAAAAACATTTGACCATCCTTGCCAGATGGGAAAATACTAGTTTGTTGATAATAGTCATCAACGAACAGAATGAAGAATGCTTTTTGTATGGATAATTGCCATAAATAAATAGGACAATCACTACAGGGAGCTGCTTTCCCGTTAAAGGTGGAAGGTTCAATTCCAAAGTACCTTAAGCCAGAACAACCAGCTCACAAATACATAAGAGGACCTGAAAAAGAACATTGGTGTTTATAACGGTCTCCAATTGGCAAACAGACATGTCATTATTGTCCACCCGAAAAATATAGTATGTGCCTTCCATGATGAACTCTATATATCTTTTGTACATTGTCAATCTCGAAGCAACCTATTTTCCACATAATATATATCACTGATTGAAATTATACAATTTGATATTCTTATCTGACACCTGCATCAATTACAATAAAACATTTCAGTGACACAACCTCATGTGGGATAATCCATGTTTGTGTCTTTCTGTGTTGGAGCCCAACCACCGTGTGTGCTTGTTATCCTTCGACACACAAGAAAGAAAGAACGGTTTCACAAGCGCTAATGCAATTAATTTGCCAGCAGCTCCGTGAGTATTATGATTTGATTGAGCTGCTCACAGCGGCCCACAATTATTAGGGCCCACATTTATGGCACAAATCCCTTTTTTTCTCTCTCTCTCTCTCTCTCTCTCTCTCTCTCTCTCTCTCTCTCTCTCTCTCTCTCTCTCTCTCTCTCTCTCTCTCTCTCTCTCTCTCTCTCTCTCTCTCTCTCTCTCTCTCTCTGTTAATCACCTCTAGCAGAGGCCGGGTGGCGTTTAGACTAGAGTGTGTTGTCGTCGTCTGAATTAATCTATCTTTAGTTTGATGAGTATCAGTTGGCTTGCTGTGGGGGGGGGCCAACACACATCACTTTAAAATTTGGATAAAAGCGTCTGCCAAATGCCCTAAATGTAAATGTAAATGTAAATGTAAAATACTTTGCAATAAAACAGACCGCAGAGTCCATTTTTGAAATATTTTTCTACTTTGTATGATGGTGTGTTAGATAACGTGTGTTTTAGAAAGTAGTAGCAGTTAGAGATCAATCAACTGAACACCAAGAGACAAATATTATGTAATGAATTGACTGTCTTGTTGCCTATTTGCTTATCTTCAAAAGTCAATGCAAATTTGATTTAAAATTGAATCAAGACTCATTACAGCCTTGCTAAGAAAAATGGAAAAATCATCAATGGTCAATCAATATTTATTTAATGCAAGAGTGAAATGCAGCAGGAAACCCTGCTATTGACACACGTGCAGAGACGTGAGAAGTGATGTTGATAGGTTTTCAATAGAGTGAGTTCCGTTGGGAAGCGGGCCAGCTTTGATGCATTCCACTTCTGAGCACGTCGCTGAGCAGGAAAATACTCACCTGGTCGTCACCACCTTCTTAATGACATTAGTGTCATTAGGTTCTTTGACATTCATAGCCATCCTCGTCGCCTAAATGTTGTATTCTACACTTGTGGAAATAAGGTCATAACCGTTCACTGTAACAACGGTACATAACATATCTCGTCTCCCTGATGTCTCCACTGTGGAAGGTCACATTTGAATTTCAGTTCCTCAGTTGTCAGTCTGCCTGTAATGTTTTATGTGACGCCTCATTCATCTGTTTATTATTCTCACCTCTTATTTTGGTTTTGGTTATTGGATTCTCCCCTACCCATTTTTGTATTTATTCGGGTGAAATATAACCCCCCTTTTTCTAGTAAGTCTACCGGTGGTCCTGTTTGCTCCAAGGAATTTTCTTGTTTACCTCATTTCAAGCTGCATAATGAAGACGCTTCCCACACACACACACACACACACACACACACACACGCACACACACGCACACACACGCACACACACGCACACACACACATGCACACACACACACACACACACACGCACACACACACATGCACACACACATGCACACACACACACACACAAGAATGATAGGAAGAATATACAAAGTGTGATGACACATATGTACATTGAAGGAGGAATAAGAAATAGCAGGTGATACGTATTGATGAGAGGTTGAGACTAGTTAAGTGATCATACTTTTTCCTTCCTTCCCATGTCTTACTCTCCAAAGAGTGCATCCTTAAACACTTTAACCCTTCAAAGTACATGAGTATATTGTTGCTGCTTTGGAAGAGTCATTGAAATGGTGCATGTGTGTGTGTATCATTTTGTTGCAAATTAATGACATTTTGAAATCTCGTGTTTTCATGTGTTATGTGGCTTGTGCGTAGAATTTAGAAATATTGAGCCACATTCAACAAATTGTGTGTGTAAGCGGAAAACCCCTGAAAAAAACGAATATATATCGAAGGGCTTCGTCCAATAATAGCACAGTTCCCAATGTCACATGTCACATGTTGACCTCACGGTCAAGTTTTAGATCGCACAGATCAATTTGTACAACGACACATCAGCGCTTTTGAATGTAAAAAGTACAGCTTCAGTGTATTAATCTACAATTAGATCCGGGTCAGCGGAGCACAGAAAACAGAGGAACCACATAAAAACACAGAGTCACCACAAAACCACATTTATAAATGTTAATTAAGAAATGTGTGCCTTTGGCAGCTAATCAAAACATGCATGAGCCTCCTTAAGACCAAAGACCAGTGGAAGCAGGATTTGCGGACCAGAGAGTTAGTCGAGACTTGACTTGACATTGTCGCGGAAGTGAACCCGAATGCACGACACGATGACACGCGTATCAAAATAAAGAGTCTTTACTGATAAATACAGTAACACAAAAATCACTTAGATGGAAACGCACAAAGCTCAAAAGCAAAAGACCTAACTACAAAAACCTGACGGTGGCATGACGTGGAAACATGACACTTGTTCATACACATGAAACAAGTAAGAACTCTAACATGAAACAAGTAGCAAGTCTCAAAACGTGAAACAAGTACGAGCCTAACAAGCAACGAAACAGTTTATAATGAACTGGCCCCGAACAAAAGAAGACGCCGCCTATTTAAACACAAGGAACATAACAGGTGGAAACAATGAGGTCCCAGGCAGCCAATCAGAGGGCAGGAAAACATGAGGGGGAAGATCACGGTGATGCGCTACAGCTGCGGGGGAGAACTAACAAGGGGGCGTGGCTATCAGGACGAGGGCTGGGGAAACGGTGACATGAATGCGGGACGTGATAAGGGGGCTTGGCTACCTGGGCGAGGGATGTGAACGCGGGGAGGCAGAACTGCCAATCCTGACATTCATGTTCTACTGAAGACAGGAAACAGGAGGCAGCATTATCAGCCCATGATGGATCTGTTGGGGGCATTGCATCTGTGGCCACTTTAGACTCCAATAGATCTCATGGTTTAATCAACTCTGATAACAGCCACACGATGGGTTTTTAATTGGCTTTGGGTTCAACTCCTTAAGATTTTGGCAATAAACAAAGTTTCCCTCAAGTTCTATTGAACTATTGAAATTAATGCAATAATTAACTGAAGTAATTTAAATAAATCTCATGATGACAAATTGATTTTGTGGCTTGATTATTTGAATTAAATGAACATATGTTTAATACAGTTATTGGAGAAGATTTTCTAATTCGTACGGGATCACGTCATGTTCTCTGCTGCCGATTCAGGACCATGGACATCAGTACTGCCGAGTCAGGACCATGGACAGCAGTACTGCCGATTCAGAACCATGGACAGCAGTACTGCCGATTCAGGAACATGGACAGCAGTACTGCCGATTCAGAACCATGGACAGCAGTACTGCCGATTCAGGACCATGGACAGCAGTACTGCAGAGACTACAAATAATGACAGCTAATAATGAAAGTTATTGACTTGTTATTGATTATTCTAAATAAGTGAAACAAGCCAGTTTAGACGTTATACGTCTTACAGTTTCTACCCGTTGTTTACAAACGTTGTGTCAAAACTCAACATTAAACTCTGCAATCAAAACCAAACAATCCATTTTTTTAAATGGTATTTTTGCAACAAGATGATAAACACACACATTTCAAGTACTCTTTCAAAGCAGCAACACCACACGGATGTATTTTATACAAGACACTGCTGTCTCTTCTCATACAGGCCTCTGGGATTCTGTGAAACATTGTTCCAGTGCAGTACAGCCACTCAACAACAATTCAAAGAATACAATTAGTTCAGACAATACACACCATTTACACACCATTTTTTTCCCATTACAGTTTCTACAACAACATTATTGTACTCTACAATACACACACAAACATGGCTCAGACTGGCCTTAATGAACAAGGTATATATAAAGGCCCCCAAGAGAGGGGGGTGGAAGGCTGGGCCAGCCTTCCATGGCCTCTATAGCCGCAGCTGAACGGACCGCTAAAGAACAGGCTAATTGTGAGGTAATTGTGTGCAATCCTGACCGTTAACAGAAGAGCAGAGAGACTCATGGAGCAGAGAACCATGCTGGTCTACGAGTCTCCAGGGGGGACCATTTAAGTTTGGATGGCTCCCCTATCCCTCCCTCCCTTCATCCCCCCAAGGTTAAAATAACACTGTTTTAGTACATCGGTGTTTCTCTTCATGTCGGCCTCCAAATGGTCCAAGAGTCGTGAAGAGGTGTGTGTGTGTGTGTGTGTGTGTGTGTGTGTGTGTGTCGGTGTGTGTGTGTGTGTGTGTGTGTGTGTCGGTGTGTGTGTGTGTGTGTGTGTGTGTGTGTCGGTGTGTGTGTGTGTGTGTGTGTGTGTGTGTGTGTGTGTGTGTGTGTGTGTGTGTGTGTGTGTGTGTGTGTGTGTGTGTGTGTGTGTGTGTGCGTGCGTGTGTCAGTGTGTGTGTGTGTGTGTCTGTGTGTCTGTGTGTGTGTATGTGTTTTTTTAAGACACTTATTGACCAATGAGACCTTGGGGTGGCTCTGCTTCCAGTATGACACCTCTTATTATTGAACCATGTGTGTACTTGTGGATATATATACAGTACATATATATATATATATATGTATATATATATACTGTATATATATAAATATCAGTGGAAGCTCGTCCATTGAGGAAAGGGAGGACCATCCTCCCTAACATTTCAGAGGTTACAATTACAATTACAACATGGCTGGCCAGAAGTACTTGGAGGTACCCCAGTGGGAGGTATCTGGCATCGTGGCTGATGACCCTCTCACCATCTCTGGGTGATCACGCCATAAGTGGGCCATTGCTCCCAGCAGACGATCCCACTGAACCGGGGCTCTTCTGGACACCGAGATAAAGGAGATGAAGGAACATAAGCACCATCACTGCTTGCCTCTTTCACGCCTCCTCATTCCGCTGATGTACTCCAGACCGCTTTGAGGGAGCTTGCGGTCAAAGCATTTCCTTCTGGATTTAAACGTCTAAAAGATTAGCGACCAGGCCTCTTCTGTCCTTACATCTCAAGGGGACAGCGGCCGACGGCTTCACGCACGTTCATATGGACCCCCTTTGGCCACCAATGGGGGGCGGCACAGTTCCAGTCAATCATAGAAACCTGCAGACGCATCGGACAAAGAGGTACTGAGCCAGTGGATAAATGGGCACACAAGGCTGGCCTGCCGTGACCAGAACCACTGTACAGGGCCTGCAGCACAGTGGGCCCGCTGTGTGCCAGACACCTCGGTGAAGAAGATGATGATGCAATGCGTTCCAGCCTCTTCTCTTTCATCCTTCAACCTCTTCTTTCTTGCCTCTCAAAATAATATAGAATTCGTCAATTTCAATACAGCCTGTTATGTTATGTTATGTGGTGCCGGTTGTGACACTTGGCATCTGTTTGGCTCTCGGTGGCTGCTCATTTAAGTTAAGATCATTCATGTTGCAATTTGCCCTCAACTTTAACCCATTCACTCCACGTCATATTCTCTTCCCCGCATACGCATGGGCACACTCACAAACACACACACATACACTTTATTAGACAGATATATCTCCTCAATAAAAGTTGTAACCAAATTGTTTTTTGTCCTAAATAAAAATAATTCCTGTCTTTTGATACTTTTTCAACAGGTGTCTTAGTTAACTTTTGCCTTATATGGAATTTTAGCGGTTAATTGAATTAGAAAAAGTTAATTCTATTTTCTTTTATTTTTTGTTTAGAGTTAAGTTATCAGGTCGATGGTTGACGTTGTCTCTGAGAGGAATCAGTTGAATGTGCTGTTGAGGAAGTGATTTGACATTGCCCTGAAATATTGTGATCATCCCTGCTTTGATGCCCTCCTAAAATCTGAAATAATCAAAGTGTACAGAATAAGTTCACCTGGTCTCTTACAGACGTCTGCACTTTACCGTGAGGGCAAGGTTTCCATCTCAAGAGATATGCTTTATTCCTGTCCATTATGAACTGTAAATCTAAATCTAAATCAGTCGGATTGAATACCTCTATATTGATCATGAATTGATCATGAATATTGAACATGTTCACACACAGTGATATTTGTTTCTCTGCATTTATCCCATCCTAGTATGAGGAGCAGTGGCCCAGCAATTGTATAAAAAGCGCACGGGGAGCACTGTAAGGGCGTCTGGTGCCTTGCTTAAGGGCACCTCGGCAATGCCCAGGTGTTGTCAGGGACTTGAACCGGCGACCTTCCTGTTCCCAGGCCTGGTGTCATCTTCACACAGAGGGTGTTACACCACCCCCCCTCCCCCCTCCTCCTCCCCATGCAGCACGGAGCGGCATGCTGGGAAACGGAACGGAATCTAATCAGAAGGAATACTAGCAAGGTGTCATGGCTTCACTCGAGGTGTCTGCTTTTCCACATGTCAATCCATCTGTCCTCCAGTCAACGCAATCATGAGTGATTGATTGGTGTGTGTGTGTGTGTGTGTGTGTGTGTGTGTGTGTGTAGTGTGGCAGGGGGGAAAAATACATGTCTAAGGATGACACACTCAGATGTGCACATAACAGAAGGATCAGCAGCGGGTGTGTGTGTGTGTGTGTGTGTGTGTGTGTGTGTGTGTGTGTGTGTGTGTGTGTGAATGAGTGTGTGTGATGTGAGTGTGTGTGTGTGTGTGTGTTTGTGTGTGTGAATGAGTGTTTGTGTGTGTGGATCATTCAACATGTGTATTTGATGGTGGGATGAGTAGCTTGTATTATTGGTGGGGTATATGTTGGTCCTGAAGCCTACATACTGTGTGGTAAAGAAACGTGTCGTCAGTCCAGACCAAATTGGCACGGCAGGATCCATCATGCTGCAGTTGATGAATTATTTGATGCTTTGTAACAATAAAGATATTGAGCTTAGTATCCGGACCCCTGAGAATGATTCTTAATCCACCCAAGTAGAAATTATACTACACAAATAACTGTATATCTCTGCTACTGGAGGGAAAGTGATGTCAGAAAATTGTAGCCTAATACCAGGCTAATTCAAAAGGGATTCAATTACAAAACTTTGCTCAGTATAAAATGTCAGTGGAAGTTTTCTGTACAACCAGAAAATTGCATTTAGGATTGTTTGAATTGTAATATGTATTTATATTATAAATATTTTATTGTATAAAGGAAAAGTAATAATAGAATAGTCCGATTTTACACGGCAACTTAACACCCAGAGAGATTTCTCAAGCCAAGGAAGGCGTTCTATGGGACGAGGCTACAAATTTTAATAAATAAAAACCTTCTTTAATATCCTCAACGTCATTGACCATCTTCGCTTTCCTCGTAGCTTTCCTGATTTGTCATCGAGCGACGTGCCTGAATTGAATATTTAATATTTAAGTGCTGCTCCCTGACAGAGAGATAGTCCTTTCCTTGTGTTTGACCGCGGTCAGCAAATATATTCATCATTTTAAGCGATGAAAGTGTCACGCTAATGCACAGACAATTGTTCGGCAAGTGCCTCGAGGAACAACGTTTTACTCTTGGTATCTTGGAAAGTAAATAACAAACATTTGAGGCTAATGTACATTTTACAGGAATTATATTTATCTGCTACTACAAGCTGTGTGTAGCATCCATAATTATATTTAAGTTAATATAATAATTACATTGGGCATTAGTTTGACTGTTGTGATAATGCTCTCTGAGGCCTACTTAACTCACATGTATGGCAGTTATCATATACAATTGTATAGGGGGGAGGGCGGCATTTGCCACCCCTGATTGGTCAGCCCATGGTATAAACTAAACTTTAAAAGTTGAGTTTAACTTTTCAACTTTTAAAAATATATATACAGTACATTCATAATCCACTGATGGCTGAATAATCAGTGTGGCGCCACTGCACAATGAGGCGTCCTTGACTATCTCCCCCAAGTGAACCTGTTCACTGCTCCCGCTCAGACGCTGCTCAGATTCAAGAGGATTTTATTGTCCACATGTAAAGTACAATTGAGTGTTTCCTACAATTTAACACTATATACTATACTATGTACTATACTATACAACACTATACTATAACAATACTGTACACTATAAAAATAACAATAATATGAACTATAAAGTTACATGTGTTGAGTTGTGCAAAAAAACATTTTATAAACATTAAAACTTCAAGTAGTGCAGCAGCATCATGTATACAGTGCAGTACAGTGTAGGACAGTGCAAAACACTGGAATCAGTCCAGAAAGTCCAGCAAAGGTATGATAGTGTAATGTAATATGGATGACAATGATGATAGTGGCAGCACTCCTAGCAGTTCAGTAGGCACACTGACTGTGGATGAAAAAATGTCCTTGAACCTGGTAATCCTTGTACAGAAGCTGCGGAACTGGCGACCAGACTGTAGGGGGGAAGAACAGATGGTGCCCAGGGTGGTCCCTTTCAGACATAGGATCTTGATGCCACTACTCCTAACAATGAGTTCATAGTAATATGTACATGTACATAATTACATGTACAAAGAACACACACAGCCCAAAAAATACGAGAGCAATGTCACAATTTGAAAATAAACAAATTAATCTTTCAGGAGAAGGGACGATGCATTCGTAATGTTAAAACAAGTGTATGTGCTCTACCTCACCGTACTGACGTCTCACGTCTGCTTTAGCCGAGCGCAGTTTATCAACTCTGAGACAACTAAAGAGTTATTCACCGACAACCATGACAGATGTGTGGAACCTTTAACAAATAGAGAAAGCACACAAAATCAATGTTTCCAGAATCACTGAACAATATGCAGGAGCAAAGGCAGGGAGCTACAATTCATCACATATGGCGGGCAGCAGGATAGCTCAGTGTGTTTGGACTTTGCTTGGGAACCGGAAGGTCGCTGGTTCAAGTCCCCTGAAACCCCTGGGCACTGTCGAGGTGCCCTTGAGCAAGGTACCAGACCCCTACACTGCACCCCGGGCGCTGTATCTGGAAAAAGCTGCCCACTACTCCCAATACTAAGATGGGTTAAATGCAGAGAAACACATTTCACTGTGTGTTTACATGTATGTGACCAATAAAGAGAATTCAATCCTCCACATGTGTGTATGTTGTGTTACTGACAAAACGTAGGGCTGTAGGGCTGTAGTGCTGTGGTGCCTATCTACAATGTGTGTGATGGAGGTGTTGCTGGTACTCTCACTGCTCTGCTACACTACAGGTGCAGATTGATGTTGTTTCGCTATCTGGCCATTAGGCCCAAAGTTCATATGGACATGCTTGTGTTGTGGTGTCTAGAATAATGTTGTTTGGTGCATATTTTTCTTTACATTCTATTACTTGGCCGTATTGAGTTGTCATGCAGATTTCTTATCGGCATACTGTTTAGACATAGGCCTACTCAGGTCAAAATGGTTCTCCCCCTGCTCAGAGAGGCTAAAATAGCCTTTGGCGGTTATCATATATATATGACAAAAATGTCAAATTAATCTATTGTATAGTAAAAAGGAGCCAACTGAAAATAAACACTTGGTAGGGCTAATGACCAAGTTCCTATATCTTTCCTACAAATGTGTATTCATTTATAGCAATGCTTTATATTTCAAATAAGGAATAATAATTTCATGGAGCATTTGATGATGCTTTGTGACTCACTGTCTGACTGTGGCCTGTGAAGCCCTCTGAGACTGTAACTGTGATTAAGGGCTATACAATTCAAATTGACTTGACTTGACTTGACTACCAGCCACTAGCTGGATGCCTACTTGTTCTACTACCAGCCCTTTGCCGATCTTCGATCTTTGTCTGGTCCCATTCCAGATGCTGTGCAACCGTGACCAGACGGTAGGAGGGAGAAGAGATGGTGCCCAGGGTGGTTGAAGTCCTTTTTGATGGACATGGTCTTCTTCCGACATCTGGTCCGAAAGATCTCCTGAATGCATGGAAGTGCAGACCCGATGATCTTCTCTGCCTCTTCTTGAGGCTGATGGTAGAGTGGGTGCCCCGGTGGCTCCTGAAGTCCACGATGAGCTCCTTAGTCTTGTTGACATTCAGTGCGAGACTGTTGTCCTCACACCATCACATCAGCTGGACTACCTCATCTCTGTAATCCGTTTGTTTCAGGTGGCTAGGGTCATCATCCAGGATGTTTACCATTTCAAACCAGTTAGTACAAGCGTGTGCATTTCACATTTAAGTCAGATTAATCACATGCCACAGACCAGTAAGTCAGCTTAAGTGAGACTATTCTATGTTTCTGCAAGCCACTCATTACTCTGCTCCAAACTTCATCCAATTCATTTAGTGGCAATTGCACAGAAAAGATGCTCCCAGACACGAGGACACTTGAACCCATCAACACCACAACGTGTGTGTGTGTGTGTGTGTGTGTGTGTGTGTGTGTGTGTGTGTGTGTGTGTGTGTGTGTGTGTGTGTGTGTGTGGATGTGTGGAGATGTGTTGGGCATTTGTCTGGGAACTGTCTATTGTTGAGGGCTGCGTTTGAGAGGGTTAAGATTCTCTGACTTACAGTATAATGTTTGGCGTGTTGTTCATGAACAACATCGCCGCTTGATAACCTGATCCTATTGAAGGTTGTTCACTAGAAAAAATAGGAAGTATCACAAAGTCATGGTGGGCTGTATCCATGGGGATAACAAGTGAGTTTCAGTGAAATCCCATCGCCCCCCTCCCCCGCCTCTCTGCTCCTCCTTCTTAGAACTCTCAGCTCAAAACCCATTCAAAAAAATGTCATAGTGTTCGAATTCGAGCTGAAACGTACCCTTTAAAATTCAAAGAAAAATCTGCAGATGAATTTACTTTTTCACATCAGATGTTTTCATATTTGATCAAAACGATTCGTTGTCTCGATTTCCATGCAGGCTTTCCCTGAGTAATTGGTATGTATTTAGTTTGAATAGCACAGCTGCGTTCCTGCTAAATGACCATGTACAATAAAAATGTCAAGTCATGAACGATGAGCGTATTCAACACTTGATCCCCACTCCCATGGTGGGCGGGAACTGGATTCCGATTTAAAAGCCGAAATTACAAGTTGTTTGAAGCCAGCGAAGCAAAGTACTGACAACGGAATCAGAAGACTGACGACACTGACGTCTTATTTTTCTCAGAACAACAGATGATTCATGGGAACGCAAAACGTCCAATTATTATATTATAGTTATTATTATAACTATTATTACATTATAGTTTCACAAGGAAGGGATTATCCTCACATAGTGTGAAGTATTTCTATATCATTTTAGCATTTATATCGTGGTGTTTCTTAGCATGCTGTCTGTCTGTACTACGAGTATAGGCTACTATGTGATTCAATTGTCTTCCTTAGGGTAATAATAAAGGGGATTAAAAACGTTATGATGTAAAATATCCCTATTCTGTTTCCATCTAGCTTGCAAGAGCACCCTGGCTGATTCAGAATGTTAAATGTAAACGTAAGTGTTATTGTAAATAGAATTCTCCCAGTTGTTGACAATGGTGGTTGGAACATTTGTTAATTTGGCCATTTAAGGGACAGTAGCCAAAGCATTTAGACCATTTGGGGGGGGGGGGATTACACCCATCATTATCAAACTTCTATCTGTGTCTATAGAGCGTATGATTTCTAGCAGTGGCCATGACTATGACCTTGTGAGGTGCACTCCATTGACTCACTCAAATAGGCTGCTTCTTTCATCTGCATCTCTCGTTGTTTAACTGCATTCTCTTTGTCCAAAACAAACATTAGCGAGTTATATTCCTGCTACACAAAATAACAGCTCAAGGGTTAGTCCGGTATGTGTGTTTTGATGTCTTCAGCCAATGGGAAGGTAGATACAAAAGAGAAAGTATTCGTATTAGAATGAGATGTGCTACTTTCAAATCTCTCGGGCATGTCTCTCTCTCTCTCTCTCTCCGAGAGAGAGAGAGAGAGAGAGAGAGAGAGAGAGAGAGAGAGAGAGAGAGAGAGAGAGAGAGAGAGAGAGAGAGAGAGACGCAGGCCACCTTTGTGTAGTGAAGTGTGCCGCCGTGCTGCTCTGAACCAGAGGATACCGTGGCTTCGTGGAAACCCGGGAGAGCATGGACCGCTAAGTTGTGTGAGAATTTGTGGACATCTAGACAAAAGGCCGCAGGTCTGGTCAATTGAGCTCGAAACAAAGCACTCTGCTCCCATTCTGTCACCTTGGGGGGGAGGGGTAATAGGAGGGGGGGGGAAATAGGGGGGGAAATAGATGCATATTACGCAACATGATGTCAGAGTGGCGTGGGGTGCGAGATAATGGACTAACAACGCAATTGTATATAGGGGCACCTTTTCATATCAACTACCGATGTTCTACAGCTGCAAAGGGGGGGGGGGGTGGGTTATATTACATTACATTACACTACATTACAGTCATTTAGCAGACGCTTTTATCCAAAGCGACATACAATAGGGTGTTTCAACAAAGGTCGGTAAGAGAACAACTCATCACCAGAAGTCAAAAGTGCATTTCATTTCTAACAAGTCGCCAAGAACTGAGCCAGTGCTCAGGTAAAAGTACAATAAGTTCAGGTAGAAGTACAATCAGGTAGAAGTACAATCAGGTAAAAGTACAATCAGGTAAAAGTACAATCAGGTAAAAGTACAATCAGGTAAAAGTACAATCAGGTAAAAGTACAATCAGGTAAAAGTACAATCAGGTAAAAGTACAATCAGGTAAAAGTACAATCAGGTAAAAGTACAATAAGTTGGCAAACAATATAGAACAATATCTAGAACACAATCTACTTTGATAATCGACTTAGTAAGACACAAGTAAAAGTGATAAGAGGAATATATGTTATATAAGTTAGAAAATTACACCGTTTCATCACGGCATACATTGCACTACTTATACAAGTTGTAAGGAAATTAAACCGTTGAATCATATGGAATATACTGCAAGAGACAAGCCTGTCACTGAATAGAGCTTGTGAGTGTGGCGCAGTATAATGGAGTTTAATACAGAGACTAGACTACAATAGACATGTGGACTTTGGTAGACTGTAGAAGAGTAGAACAGACGGAACAGCGGAATAGGCTGAGTAGGAGTAGATTTAGAGTGCATAGTGTGATAGCATTATAGTGGTCCAAGGAAGAAAGGCCTAATGTCTACATTTGGTTATAATATGGTGGAAAAAGGTCGACTTTTGTTCCCCCAGGCTCTGAGGAAATGGTTTTGTCTTCCAGAAATTCAATTTTAGAAATGTCAACAGCATCAATGGTGACCCTTTTTATGTATATATATATATATATATATATATATATGTATATATATATAGAGAAGAGGATTTAAATGTTGCACTTGTGCCACGTTGCTAAAGGGCAGATTGCCCGTTCGTACAAAATTACGCAGGCTGATTCAATGTGTTTTTTTCGAGCATTTTGTATTCTCTTTAGTGGTATTGTGAAGCCTCACGTGTCCTCTCCTCATTTAGATATGAAGCTTGTCCTTTCAATCTGCTTGTCTTTCTTGTGTCAAGAGGAGGAGGTTTCCACCGTGGGGCTTTTCTTCTGTGTTGCGCTAAGCTTTCATCAGCGCCCTCCCCATGCAAGCAATTTTCAATTAAACTATGATTTTTTTAAATGACGGCAAACCCCAGAGAAAAAGCCATTTATTAGAAATAATAGAGTATATATAGTCCGCTATATACAGTATATATAGTAGGATGCTCTTGAAACAATATGGGGTTTTTTTAGGTTTTCTTTGGGGAGCCGGCAGCACTGAGTTTTTACTGTTCACCTCGACCCAACTTCTCAAAGTTAACAACGCAGTAAGCATGTCCGAAAGGACATCGGCGTGCTCTTCTCTTTTTTAACAACCCATCCATCATTCAAGGTTGGTGTGCCCATACCCCCCCCCCCCCCAACCCCCCCCCTCCCCCAACCCCCCCCTCTCTCACACCGAGCGACACCGAGCGTTTGGGGTTTCATGGTGGAGTATAAAGGAAGGATGGAAGGAAGGAATAAAACACTTGCAAATTTGTCAAATGATGATGATCTAAATGTAAATCTGGAGGATTGAATCCTCTTTATTGGTCACATACATGTACACACACACACACACACACACACACACACACACACACACACACACACACACACACACACACACACTGTGAGATTTGTTTCTCTGCATTTAACCCATTCTCGTATTAGGAGCAGTGGGGAAGCTATTGTTTATACAGTGCGCCAGGGAGCAGTGTAGGGGTCTGGTGCCTTGCTCAAGGGCAGGGGTTTCTGGGACTTGAACCTGCAACCTTCCGGTTCACAAGCCAAGTCCCAACAAACTGAGCTACTGATGATGATGATGATAATAAACAGTTCTCAGACCACGATGACCATGGGATACACTATTTGAAGAAAATCATTTTATATTTTGCATTTAGAACCAGTGCGGCCTCCCACTCAAAGCAACTTTAAAAGTCATGCCTCAAACTCACCAATTCATACACAGACAGTGGAGTCATCCATACAAGGAGACAGCCAGCAGGTCAGGAGCAGTTTGGGTTAGGGTGTCTAAGGAGGAGCCGGGGGATGGAAGCAGCTCTACCTCCTGAGCAAATGCTGCCCAAAGAATCTCCTGGACAGGAGGATGCACTAAATGTACAGCAAAATCATCACGATGGGGAATAGAACAATACATTTAACGGATGGGAGGAGAAGAAGAAGGGAATATGAACTGTATGGGTTCAACTTTTGTCGCAGAATGTCAAGTACGGCAAAGTGCTCATTTCACAAATATATGTGTGTGTGTGTGTGTGTGTGTGTGTGTGTGTGTGTGTGTGTGTGTGTGTGTGTGTGTGTGTGTGTGTGTGTGTGTGTGTGTGTGTGTGTGTGTGTGTGTGCGTGCAT
>CM051009.1:29661921-29675781 GCA_027704905.1 Muraenolepis orangiensis | reverse complement strand
GTGTGTGTTGCACACTCTGGTGAGCAGGCGAAGAAGAAGACTCGGAAGCTGCAGCTGAAGAGGAGGAACCGTGTGGACCCCCTGCAGACTGACGAGACCCCTCCCCCCTCCCCCTGCCGCTGACAGCCCCGCCCCCTGCCCCCTGCCCCCCGCCCCCTGCCCCCTGCCCCCTGCCCCCTCCCCTGCCGCTGCCAGCCCCGCCCCCTGCCGCTGACAGCCCCGCCCCCTGCCGCTGACAGCCCCGCCCCCTGCCGCTGACAGCCCCGCCCCGCCCTGCCAGGTTTCTCCTCAACACTCGCAGAGTGTTGAGGAGAAACCTGGCAGGAAACATTGGAGCATTTTGAAATGTGGCCCATTTAGTTTGCTCCTGTGGATGTGGACTTCCAGACTGACCTTGAACTGCTATATTGTGATATTTTCCGATATTTTACTAGGACGACCCTTCAAATGGATGCCGATAACCATACCTCATTAAGATGAGAAAATGTACACATTTTCAGGTATCTTATCAATAAGTATGTAGACTGTATGTAGAGGTAGGTAGTTGTGATACAGTGCAAGGCTGTCAAATGAATAGATGGTTATGTATTATAATTATAGGTTATATTAAGCAGAGGTGTGGGGCAGGGGGGGGGGCAGCAGGGGGGGGGCAGCAGGGGGGGGGCAGCGGGGGGTGGCAGCAGGGGGGGGGGGCTGTCTTCATGGTGTAGAGTTCAGGGAGATGACAGCTGAGGGGAAGAAGCTAAGCATGCTTGACCAAGTTTTCTACAGCGCCTCCCAGAGGGGAGGAGGGAAAACAGTCCATGGTTGGGGTGAGAGGGGTCTTCCACTATTTTTTGTGCCTTCCTCAGACACCGATTTGTTTTGGGTGGTGTTCATAGCAGGGAGGGGTAATCCAACGATGCGTTGGGCGGTTTTCACCACCCTTTGAGGCGCTTTCCGGTCGGAAACAGTGCAGTTGCCGTACCACACTGTGATGCAGTTGGTCAGCTTTCGATGGTACACCGGTAAATGTTCACCAGAATCTGAGGTGACAGGTGGGCTTTCCTCACTCTCCACAGGAAGAAGAGACGCTGGTGAGCCTTCTTTACCAGTTAGGGAGGGACTTGAGGGACTAGGAGAGGTCCTCGGAGATGTGGACCCCAAGGGATTTGAAGCTGGAAACACGTTCGACCTCCGCTCCGTTGATGAGGATGGGGGTGTTTGCGCCAGCTCTGGTCTTCCTGAAGTCCATGATGAGCTCCTTGGTCTTCTTCTGTCAGCACACAACGCCACCAGGTGCTGGACCTGGTCCCTGTAAGCTGCCTCATCGTTGTTTTTGATGAGGCCCACCACCGTTGTGTCGTCAGCAAACCTAATGATGGTGTGTGTACCATGTACAGGAGTGCAGTCGTGGGTGAAGAGGGAGTAGAGGAGAGGGCTCAGGACACAGCCCTGGGGAATGCCGGTGTTCAGGGTGAGGGTGGAGGAGGTGAGATTGTCTAACCTGACTGACTGGGGTCTGTTGGTTAGGAAGACTAATAACCAGTTGCAAGCAGAGGGGTTAATGTCAAGGTTCTTGGTTTCGAAGAGGTACCAGTTTGAAGATGAGTCTGGAGGGGATGATGGTGTTAAATGCTGAGCTGAAGTCGATGAACAGCATTCTCACGTGGGTGTTGCTCTCATCCAGGTAGGAGAGAGAGTGGAGTGAAGAGCTGAGGAAATGGCGTCCTCCGTGCTCCTGTTCTCACAGTAGGCAAATTGGTATTTATCCAGTGAGGGTGACTGTCATATTTGAGGTGAGCCAGGACCAGCCTCTCGAAGCACTTCATGATGATGGGGGTGAGTGCAACTGGGCGGAAGTCGTTGAGGCTCGCTGCAGAGGAGTGTTTTGGCACTGGCACAATGGAGGTGGTTTGAAAGCACACTGGGAGCACGCTAGTGACAAGTTGAAGATGTCAGTAA
Source organism: Muraenolepis orangiensis (assembly GCA_027704905.1). NCBI lineage: Eukaryota > Metazoa > Chordata > Actinopteri > Gadiformes > Muraenolepididae > Muraenolepis > Muraenolepis orangiensis. The sequence continues at coordinate 29,673,837 of CM051009.1, read as the reverse complement.
GGACCTCGGTCAGCTGCTCAGCGCAGTTCCTGAGCACGCGACCGGGGACGCCATCAGGACCAGCTGCCTTATGTGCATTTGTTCTGCTCAGTGCCGCGCACACGTCTGTGGGGGAGAGGGGGAGGGGTTGGTGGTCAGCGGGTAGAGTGGCCTTGGTGCGCAGTTCGGGGTTGTTCTGGTCGTAGCGAGCAAAAAAATGATTGAACTCGGGGAGGGATAAGTCAGTGGTTGGGGGGAAGTTGTTGGAGATTAGCCCTGGCTAAAAAGTAGGCCAGTGCATCGCGCGACCTAAATGCAGCGTCATGTGCCTTTAGAAGTAGGCGTCCACGGCTTCTGGTTGGGGAATGTTGTGATCTGTTTGAAGGTGGTGACAGTGTCAATGCTGGAGTTGATGTAATCCAAAACAGAGGAGGCGTAGGAGTCGATGTCGGTGTGGGAGTCCAGGGTAGACTGGGAGAAAAAGAGGCTCCAATCTGTGTGTAGAAACCGGTTCTGCAACTCAGAGTCTGCTCCCTCAGGCCACACTTTGACTGTCCTAACGGTGGGCTTCACACGCTTGATGAGTGGCGTGTACTTAGGCAGCATGGTCACATGATCACTCTGTCCAAGGTGGGGGAGGGGGACGGCTTTGTAAGCATCAGCCTTGTTAGTGTAAACATGGTCTAGTGTTCTCTCTCCTCTTGTGGAGCAGGAGACATGCTGGTAAAATTTGTGGAGCACATTCTTTAAGTTGGCATGATTGAAATCGCCTGCAAAATAAAGGCTGCCTCTGGGTGGGAGTTCTGCAGTTTGTTATTAGCAGGGTAAAGTTCCTTCATAGCTAGATTAGCGTTAGCATCTGGAGGTATGTAAGCCGCATTTATAATGGTGGCTGTAATATTCCTAGGTTGGTAAAGGGGTCTACATTTAACCATTAGGTATTCCACGTTAGCAGAACAGTGGCTCTCGATGGTGGTAGTGTCTGTGCACCAAGCCTTGTTAGTATAGATACACAAACCTCCACCCCTGATTTTACCGGAGCCCTCAGCTGATCTATTTGCTCTGTGTAGCGTAAGCCCTGTTAGCTCAATAGCACTGTCGGAGAATCCGCTGTTAAGCCGCGATTCTGTGAAAATCATCGCGTTGCAATCCATGATCCGTTTATTGTTGATAATCCGCAGCCGCAGTTCATCAATTTTGTTCGAGATTGGACGTTGGCGAGGAAAACGCTGGGAGTGACGGAGATCGAAGGGTAGTGGAGGTCATGGGTTCAATGGCTGTTTGTTGAACATGCCCTTAAAGATGTCGACAATTGTCGATTGTCTCTATGTGGCCATTGTCTTCAGCCAGGTAACTCCTCCTGACACTGCTTTAGAAACAGGTCAGAGTCAACTGGAGTCTTTTACATGAGACAATTTAAGGGTAAATATACTATTCATTATTATTGATTATTCTTATTATTAACCTCACGTCCGGGCTGACTAGTCATCCACATTACAAACAGTCTGTGAAGTCATCCAGGCCTCTACAGGGCCTTCTTTTCAGCAGAAGGGGAACCAAAGAATCCATTTGTTATTTGCTTGTGTAACCGTGAGTGTCCCACACTGGGCTCAGTCAAAGTGGGTGTCGATGACCAACTGTCGTTCTCTGCAAACATTGCATCAGTGACACGCTCCTGCATATCCCTCCTCTACAACATCAGAGGATTCAGTCTTCTCTTACTGAAAAAGCTGCGCAGGTGCTCATCCAGGCTCTTGTTATTTCTTGTCTGTACTACTGCAACTCCCTCCTTGCTGGCGCCCCGGCGTCTGCCATCAGGCCCCTTGAGCTCATTCAGAAAGCTGCAGCTCGTCTGGTGTTCAACCGACCCAAGTTCTCCCACCCATCTAGCCTTCTTCGTCTTTACACTGGCTCCCTGTAGCTGCTCGGATCCAGTTCAAGACCCTGGTGCCTACAGGGCAGTGAAAGGAACAGCTCCTTCCTACCTCCAGGCAATGGTCAAACCCCACATGCCTGCTCATCCACTTCGCTCTTCATCTTCTGGCCATCTGCTTGCCCCCTCGCACAGGACCCCCTGGGCAGATCTACGAGGTCACGGCTGTTCTCTGTCCTGTGGCCCCAAATTGGTGGAATGAACTTCCCACGGATGTCGGGACAGCAGAGTCTCTGCCCATCTTCCACCGCAGACTGAAAACCTTTCACCTCTTCAGGAAACACTACCGGACCCTTCCTTCTGGCACATCCTCTTAACACTTTTTTACTAGCGTACTAGCGTCTTTCTAAGTAGATTGTTAGGTAGATATTGTTCTATTGTTTGCCAACTTATTGTACTTTTACCTTATTGTACTTTTACCTGAACTTATTGTACTTTTACCTGAGCACTGGCTCAGTTCTTGGAGACTTGTTAGGAATGAATTGCAGTTTTGACTTCTGGTGGCGAGTTGTTCTCTTACCTTCCTTTGTTGAAACACACTATTGTAAGTCGCTTTAGATAAAAGCATCTGCTAAATGACTGTAATGTAATGTAACTCACGCCTCCCAGCATGAGAGGCGACGCCCCACAGGCTCTAGCTTCATCGCTAGAGTGTCTTTTAGGGGAGTGAGGTTTACTTCTCTGCACAGCGCCACCGGCTGGCCTTGGTTACACTTGCACTGCCACTGGACGTTCCTCCCAAAAAGTGATTCACAGTACGGCATATTTCGCCAAACGAAGACGGCCCATGTTTTTCCTGCATATATGCTTTAGTTGAGTCTGGTTTTTGTCTCCATATCTGGCGCTGCGAGATGCTGCTAAGTGAAAAATATGTGGAATTGTAGTTTGAAAATGTGCTTGACTATTTCCCACATTTCACACTCTTATCTAAAGCCACTTAGATGTCATTCCAACAGTTCCAGGTCATAATGGAGCAGGTAGGGGAGTTAAACATCATACTCAGGGATGCCAACAGGCAGACATTGCAGAATAATTGGTGTGTGTGTATGTGTGTGTGTGTGTGTGTGTGTGTGTGTGTGTGTGTGTGTGTGTGTGTGTGTGTGTGTGTGTGTGTTGCAGTACCTGATCTGAAAGGTGTAGGTGAAAGAGACCACCACATTGTGCTGTTTGAGAAAACCTAAAACAAACAAACAAACAAACAACAAACAAACAAACAAAGCAGAAACTGTATATTTTGATCAACTATAATAAACTCCAGCTATAATTGGCCAATAAAAACCACCCAGATATGCCCATGTTGTATGTATATGAGCGAGTAGGGTGACTTATCTATGGCGGACTTCTCACCAACATCAAGTGTCATTAAGTTCCGATCCCTTACGTTTGTTTTATGTGTGTGTGTGTGTGTGTGTGTGTGTGTGTGTGTGTGTGTGTGTGGGTTTGCGATGAGAGCAAACATGTGTTTGTGTGTTTGTATGCACACACACGTGCGAGTAAGTGCATGTGCTTAGAACATCATTCTCTACAATAACTAAATGTATTGCAGGTGTGGGTCACACACACACACGCAGTTCATTATAATTGGTGTCGTTAAATTGTTAAATGCGACGGGATAGCAGCAGCAATAGCTGTTCAATAAATCATCTGACATTGTTTTGTATTCTTCTCACTTCCTACTTCCGCCAGCAGGGGGCAGTGCAGCCCCAAGAATGTCTCGATGACGGCAGATGACTTCTGTGATATTGAATATCGACGATTAAAATAATAATTGCTTAATCATTACACTTGCCTTGATGCTTTCTCCTCCCTTATTAGGCTGGGTGGCTATTATAGATGTATCTCTCTACTCAAGAGGCTTTTAGATTATGCTCCCATCATCTTGGTTTCAATGTTGGTTGAGGTCAGTGATGTTGGATGTTGCGTTGTCAAGTCAAACAGCGAGACCCTTAACCCTCACTGCTTCCTCCTGACCAGCTGGCTATGTGAATGGGTGAATCAAGGCACCGATTGTAAACGCAGTCCATTTACCGTTTGTTGAGTTGCAAAACAAGCCTGGTTTTTAGGGCCGTGGTATGTGGAATGTATAACGCCAATTAAGCATATTTGTTTGATTGACTGTAAATATGATGAAACCTAATCCACCTAAGAGAACACTTTAGGTTTGATTTAAGGTTCAAATGCTAGTGATGGTCAAAGTGTGTACATTGGCCACTTCCGCTGCTCTGAAAGCATGAAAAACGGTATGAAAACTAGGGCGGCAGTAGTAGGGCTGCACTGCCCTGAGCAAGGCATCAGACCCCCTACACTGCTCCCTGAGCGCTGTATATACAATAGCTGCCAACCACTACCAATACTAGGATGGGTTAAACGCAGAGAAATAAATGTCACAGTGTGTGTGTATGTGACCAATAAAGAGGATTCAATCCTCCAGGTTTAGATTTAGACGTAGTGACTCGGTCGTGAGGAAAGGTAGAGGTTGTTGAAACAGCACAATGGAAGTTCCATGGGGCTGCAGACGAGTAGAAGAAGGTTGCACTTTCATTGCCCACTTGCTTTGGACACGCACGCACTATTGCAGCCTATTTAATCGCACAAGCATATTTAAGCGCACAACAAGTACACGAGAGATATTCCCTTTATATTTATTTATATTGCATCGATGACATGCAAATCTATTGTGGACCAGTGCCAAAAACAATAGAGTTCCCCAAAGAGCCGTTAGCTTAGCAGCTAATGTGTTTTCTTTTTGTCGTGGCTCCAATTTGTCTTACTGTTTGTAAGTTTCTTAGACAGAGAATTTTTTTCTTCTAGCAAGTTAAATTAAATACACACAAACACACACACACACACACACACACACACACACACACACACACACACACGCACACACGCACACACACACACACACACACACACACACACACACACACACACACACACACACACACACACACACGCACACACACACGCACACATGCACACATGCACACACACACACACACACACACACACCACACACACGCACACACACACGCACACACCATGCACACACACACACACACACACACACACACACCACACACACACACACACACACACACACACACACACACACACACACACACACACACACACACACACACACACACACACACACACACACACACAGGCATCAGGCACACCAGGCATTTGGCCTTCATATAAAAACAATATCTCTGATTATCTCAGGAGCCGAGGTCTCCTTCAATCTCCTTCAAACTACTGCTCCTCTTCCTCCTCATGTACGGCGGTAAACTAGCGACCGCAAACAAGGCCAGTCCTGTAATGGCGGCTAGAAACTCACTAAGTGCTGGCTCCTAAGACGGAGACACCGTATCCCAAAGCAATTTGCAGCCACTGGTTGAATAGTGAATACATTTAATGCAAATGTAGATATTGTTCCCCTCGAAGTGCAAAGGCAACTCGAGCCTATAAGCCCAGACTACTTAGCACCCCATATATTTTAGCAAACCTTGATAAGCAGGCGCTAATATAGCTCCATTTCGTGGCACTTGAAAAAGCCTCTCTGATGAAATTGGTCCGGTGGAAAAGTAAACATTCAGTTTCTTACCTCCAGATCTACAGGGCTGTTCACAGTCTCGGGTGCATGTGTGTACATCACCTCACGTCCCCTCATCTCCAGATCTGCACGTCCAACTCCACGTGCCCCCTGGTTGTCGGACTCAGTGCGTACGCAGAGGTTGAGCCTCAGAGAGGCGGAGCGCAGGTGGAAGAAAGGATAAACCCAAGAGGACCTTCTCCATCTTCAAGGGCTCCTGTAAAAGTTCTCCTTGTCGCTTTCATCCGCCAAAGCTGCATTTTACTGTTCCAAAATTCAAAAATCAGCATCTAACCCTAAAAAAAGGTTTGATACTTTTTCCCTCCCTCCTCCAGGTACCAGGTGGCACTGGGAGGGTCTGTGTCAGAACCATGAAAACTGACTACTGGGGTTCCAAAGGGATCGGTTCTGGGTCCTCTTCTCTTCTCCCTCTACACAACATCCCTTGGTCCTGTTATCCACTTCCATGACTTATCCTACCACTGCTATGCTGACCACACCCAACTGGTCTTGTCGTTTCCCCCCTCGGACACGCAAGTGGAAACTGCCGTGTGCTTAGCAGAAATCTCAAAATTGATGTTGATGCACCACCTAAAGCTCAACCTGGACAAGACTGTGTTCTTCCGTGCAAAGTGCTGTCCGCACCGAGACCTGGCTGTCACAATTGCTGATGCTGTGGTGACACCTACTCGGACCGCAAGGAATCTGGGTGAGACCCTGGACGACCAACTGTCGTTCTCGGCAAACATTGCATCGGTGACACGCTCCTGCAGATTCCTCCTCTACAACATCAGGAGGATTCGGCCTTTTCTCACGGAAAAGCCTGCGCAGGTGCTCATCCAGGCTCTTGTCATCTCCCAGCTGGACTACTGCAAAACAACTTATTGCCCCCCTCGCTTAGGGGCCCTTGTGGCCGATCTACGCGGTCACGGCTGTTCTCTGTCCTGACCCAACTCACGACTGCAGAGTCACTGCCCATCTTCCGCCGCAGGCTGAAAACCCATCTCTCCAGGACACACTGCCCGGATCCTTCCTCGTAGCGCTTAGTCAATTATCTAAGTAGATAGATAATTGTAGATAGGTAGAAATTGTTCTAGATGTTGTTATATATTGTTTGCCAACTTATTGTACCTTTCCCTTACACTTTTACCCAAACGTATTGTACTTCTACCTGAGTTCTGGACCTGAGTCCAGTTATTGGAGACTTGTTAGAAATTAAATGCACCTTTGACTTCAGGTGACGAGTTGTTCTCTTTCCTTCCTTTGTTGAAACACTCTGTAAGTCGCTTTGGATAAAAGCGTCTGCTTAATGACTGTAATGTAATGTAATGTAATGTAATGTACATAAGGTTACCTTATATAAACGTAGGCTAACGAATAGTTTTTACATTGAAATAAAAATGATTTTGACCGGCTGATGCCAAAAGAATTCTTCCAACCCAATTATAATACCTCAACCATGCAGGGAGGGGGATGGGCTGATTATTAGTCAGTCTACCTTTAAAACAATCTTTTTATTCGTGATGTGAATCATGGCGGTTGGGGGGAGGCGGTGATAGATGAGGGAGTAGAGAGAGAAGATATGGTATAACAAGGTGGAGGAACAACCATCCAGAGGAAAACGTCAATGAGGAATCTGGCGAGAAGATAATGATTAAAGGAAAGAGAAATGTGTGTGTGTTTGTGTGTGTATGTGTGTGTGTGCACATGTGTATGTGCGCGCGTGTGTGTGCATGTGTGTTGTGGCATCACGAGGGGACAGGTTATAGAGGGGTGCTATATTCCCCTGGTGGACCAGCTGCCACATCCCAAAATGGCCGCCGGTCCACAAACTACATCTCCCAGCATGCCCCACAACTCTGACAGGTGTAGGTGCTTGAGCCACCTAATTGAAGCTGCACTGGGGAAACAGACAAGAGCCCAGACTCTCAGGAGAAGAGAGAGACCCGGGGAGCACATGGCTGGAAGGAGATGGAGACACTTGTAGAAAAGCCTCAAAAGAGAATAATGATAATAATAATAATAAATTATATTTATAATGCACTTTTAATTTGCGTGGGCAAAACTCAAAGTGCTAGAAGGAAAGTTTAATTTTAGTTTGATGAACTGTGCTTGGTTTAAAAGCCCTTTGTGAGGAAATAAAGCCTATTTTTCTTTAAACTTTACTATGTTTGACCTGTTTTGTGCTCTAGGTACTGTGTGTGTGTCATCTAGTGTGACGTGTGTGTGCATGTGTGTGTGTGTGTGTTTGTGCATCTAGTGTGATGTGTGTGTGTGTGTGTGTGTGTGTGTGCTGTGTGTGTGTGTGTGTGTGTGTGTGTGTGTGTGTGTGTGTGTGTTTGTGCATCTAGGTATGTGTGTGTGTATGTGTGTGTGTGTGTGTGTGTATGTTTGTGGTGGGGCACGACGACACAGTGGTGACCATATCCTATCCTTGCTCAGCAAAAGACAGGAAGCACACAGGCGCCCATTGGTAGCTCGCTGGCACACTCGAGCAGCACAGAGACATGGGAAGGTTCAGCTGAGGCTACACCAACACAATCAAACGGGATTCAGAGAAATTGAAAGAGTGGAACAGGGAACAAACAAATATGAGCTTAGATTAAAATATATATAATAATAATAATAATACATCTGCGGAGACAGTAGAGAGGAAGATGATAACAGAGCAAGTGAGGGTGGGACTAAGAGGGAGAGAGAGAGAGAGAGAGAGAGAGAGAGAGAGAGAGAGAGAGAGAGAGAGAGAGAGAGAGAGAGAGAGAGAGAGAGAGAGAGAGGAAGAGAGCGCAAGCGACTCATGGAGAAAGGGAGAGTAGACTGGGGAGTGTGTTGTGGCCCTCCGGCGAGATTTTGGAACAATATTGTGGAAATGAGATGAGAGAAGTACCACTGGGCCCCAGTGACATAAAAGAGAGAAGGAGAGCCACGTTATTGGTGGTGTTATTGTGAGGTATCTCGTCCAAGGTGGCTGACGGGTGAGTTAATCCAAACGAACACCTAAGATAGTGTCCCATTAAGGACGGCTGTAAAGCTTGTGTAACAGCTTGCCGTAAGATGGCTTTTTAAAAATTATTTTATTTGTCTCTATTTGCTATCTATATAAAAATAGTAATAATGAAGATATGCGGTACTTATTTTAAGATGTATGTACTCCATGCTGGCCTCTATCCCTCACATATGAAACCACGTCAGTCTGGTCAAGGCTGGAGGGTACCGGAGCGTTCTTCTATAGGAACCTGATGACATGGTGGCACGCTGGATACTCACATACTGAAGGGGGTCCTTGTGTATCAAAGTCAGCTAGCTACATGTCTGTCCCAGCTTCTTCTCTTCATGTGCGCTAAATCAGAAAGTCGGACACACATAGATCAGGTTAAGCCATACGGAATCATGAAGAAACTCAAGACAGACAATGGCCCTCTGGAACACTCCTCACAACAAAACACAACCCTCCTCCACATCCATCATGCAACAACCCTACCGCCTTCAAACAACCACCCTACCATCCTTCAAACAACCTCCCTACCATCCTTCAAACAACCACCCTACCGTCCTTCAAACAACCACCCTACCATCCTTCAAACAACCACCCTACCATCCTTCAAACAACCACCCTACCGTCCTTCAAACAACCACCCTACCATCCTTCAAACAACCACCCTACCATCCTTCAACCAACCACCCTACCATCCTTCAAACAACCACCCTACCATCCTTCAAACAACCACCCTACCATCCTTCAAAAAAGCACCCTATCATCCTTCAAACAACCACCCTACCACCTTCAAACAACCACCCTACCATCCTTCAAACAACCACCCTACCATCCTTCAACCAACCACCCTACCATCCTTCAAACAACCACCCTACCATCCTTCAAACAACCACCCTACCATCCTTCAATAAAGCAACCTATCATCCTTCAAACAACCACCCTACCACCTTCAATAAAGCAACCTATCATCCTTCAAACAACCACCCTACCATCCTTCAATAAAGCAACCTATCACCCTTCAAACAACCACCCTACCACCTTCAAACAACCACCCTACCATCCTTCAAACAACCACCCTACCATCCTTCAAACAACCTCCCTACCATCCTTCAAACAACCACCCTACCATCCTTCAAACAACCTCCCTACCATCCTTCAAACAACCACCCTACCATCCTTCAAACAACCACCCTACCATCCTTCAAACAGGCTCTCAAGACCCACCTCTTCAAACTGGCTTTCCCCTGCTAAACATCCTCCCCTCTATCACACGAGTCTAATTTTAATATTTTTCTATATATTTTTTTTAATTTTTCCTTTTTTATACTTATTTTCTCTTATCTGTCTTATCTTTTATCTCATTTATATTTTATGTAACTAATTTAACCCAGTCTGTGAAGCACTTTGAGTACTCAGAAGAGCGCTATATAAACTGAATGTTAATATGATTAAAATTGTCATTGGCTGTCAACATTGTCACTCAGCTCAAGTATAGATGTAGCTCCTGAGTGACGTGTGTGAAACAGGTTTATTGTCGTTATATTTATATTAAGGCCTTTATTCAGTCCACAGGTATAATGCTTTTTTGTAATATCACATTTCAATCAAGGCCACTTAAGTAGGTTGTTCTTGACACTGTTAATCAACACTGAGTCACAGACGTTCCGTGTGGAAAGGCGGGCTCTGCAAGACTTATTTACATGCTAGTTAGCTAGCTGGCTAATGTGAATTTTGTGCTATGGCCTAAAACATTACTATAACACTCAAACATCAGACGTAGCAGATGTAGCCTTAATATCCCATAGAAATTATCAACTTACCACCCTACTATCCTTCAAACAACCACCCTGCCATCCTTCAATCAACCACCCTACTATCCTTCAAACAACCACCTTACCATCCTTCAAACAACCACCCTACCATCCTTCAAAAAGCACCCTACCATCCTTCAAACAACCACCCTACCGCTTCAAACAATCACCCAACCATCCTTCAAACAACCACCCTACCATCCTTCAAACAACCACCATACCATCCTTCAAACAACCACCCTACCATCCTTCAAACAACCACCCTACCATCCTTCAAACAACCACCCTACCATCCTTCAAACAACCACCCTACCATCATTCAAACAACCACCCTACCATCCTTCAAACAGCCACCCTACCATCCTTCAAACAACCACCCTACCATCCTTCAAACAACCACCCTACCATCCTTCAAACAACCACCCTACCATCCTTCAAACAACCACCCTACTATCCTCAAACAGGCTCTCAAGACCCACCTCTTCAAACTGGCTTTCCCCTGCTAATCATCCTCCCCTCTATCCCATGAGTCAAATTTTTTCTTATTATTATTTTTTCTTATCTGTCTATCTTATTTTTTTATGAACCTATTTTATGATTTTACTGTGTGTGTAATTTAACCCAGTCTGTGAAGCACTTTGAGTACTGAGAAGAGCGCTATATAAACTGAATGTTTTATCGTTATTATGATTAAAATTGTCATTGGCTGTCAACATTGTCACTCAGCTCTCGACAAGTATAGATGTAGCTCCAGAGTGACTTGTGTGAAACAGGTTTATTGTCGTTATATTTATATTAAGGCCTTTATTCAGTCCACGGGTATAATGCTTTTTTTTCAATCACATTTCAATCAAGGCCACTTAAGTAGGTTGTTCTTGACACAGTTAATCAACACTGAGTCACAGACGTTCCGTGTGGAAAGGCGAGCTCTGCAAGACTTATTTACATGCTAGTTAGCTAGCTGGCTAATGTGTAATTTGTGCTGTGGCCTAAAACATTACTATAACACTCAAACATCAGACGTAGCAGATGTAGCCTTAATATCCCATAGAAATGATCAACTTACCACCCTACTATCCTTCAAACAACCACCCTGCCATCCTTCAATCAACCACCTTACTATCCTTCAAACAACCACCCTACCATCCTTCAAACAACCACCCTACCATCCTTCAAACAACCACCCTACCATCCTTCAAACAACCACCCTACCATAAATCAAAAAAACACCCTACCATCCTTCAAACAACCACCCTACCATCCTTCAAACAACCACCCTACCATCCTTCAAACAACCACCCTACTATCCTTCAAACAACCACCCTGCCATCCTTCAATCAACCACCCTACTATCCTTCAAACAACCACCCTACCATCCTTCAAACAACCACTCTACCATTGGTCAGCCAACCACCCTACCATCCTTCAAACAACCACCCTACCATCCTTCAAACAACCACTCTACCATTGGTCAGCCAACCACCCTACCATCCTTCAAACGACCACCCTACCATCCTTCAAACAACCACCCTACCATCCTTCAAACAACCCCCATACCATCCTTACCAGTCTTTTAGCAACTACTTCTTTGAGCATGCAT
>CM051009.1:29651921-29656921 GCA_027704905.1 Muraenolepis orangiensis | reverse complement strand
TCTCCAGCATTTACTGAAGGAAAGATTTATTTTCTTTTTTAATTTAATTTAATTTATTTATTTATTAATTTTTTCCGACCCACCTGCCTTGGACCTGCCTGTCTTGCCTCTTTCCCAACATTTGCCTGTACCAGATCAACCTGCCTTGCCTGGTTTCCGACCCTCTGCCCGACCTCGACTACGTTTGCCTGCTTCTTCCTGGTTTGTTTGGACATCATACTCACTTTTCTGTTCTTGGTTTCCTGTGTGCTGCATTTGGGTTCGTACTCGTCCCGCGTCAAGCAGTTTGTATTTCCAATAAAGATGTGTATAGTGGATTTGCCGGAGAGAGAGCGTGTAATGCATGCGTGTCGCTGTGTGAGTGTGTGTGTGTGTTTGTGTGTGTGTGTGTGTGTGTGTGTGTGTGTTTTATGCATGAGCACACCCAAATAATTGTATACAGATGATCATTTTGTGGCCACAAGGCGAATGTCAGAGCGTGTTAGGCCCTGACCTTTGGATACTCCCTACTCCATCGTGCTAATTTGCGATCTTTGGACACATGCTCCTTCCCCAAGCGACAAACACTGTTCGCTGTTCATTTTCTAACTGTGGAATGAGGTAAGAAACACCACATGTGGTGTACAGAGAGAAGGGGAACGTTTCAACTGAAGACAATCAAATCTTGGAGATGACATTTATTTTGTTGCATTATTCATTCATATTTTCAGTGATGATTTAGAATGCTTTATTTGTCGACGTCTTTAAAAAGGTCATCTGTCTAAACGAAGACACCACTCATAGCTTGCAACATCGCCCCCTAGTGACTCAGCTAAGTTACACATTTCCCTAGATGCCAAGCCCCCCCCCCCCCCCCCCCCCCCTTCAAAACAAACATTGTATTTACAGTTTATTTACAAAGCTTTGTGGAGTGTTTGAGGTTCCGTTTTCTGGAAGCAGGCCTTACTTCATACTCTCGGGCAATGCATTTCTTGACTCAGGTCATTTATCAAATGTTTTTCAGATGTAGGAATCCGTCAAGTTCCGTCCAGTTTAGTGCACATTTTCTTCACTACTTTGAGTCATTTTATTATCAAAATGTTTTTTCTTCCAGTCGCCTACGTAACACGCAAAAGAGAGTTTTTTTTGTTGTTTTTTTCCAGCTGAGTTGGATAGATCCATGATTACTGTTTCCTACTAATGGACATCTGCCAAGCTCTGTTCTGCATGACTCCTCCCGCTTCATAACTAACTATCAGCGGGATTACCGACATGCCTAGACACCCCTCCCCCCATCCTCTCCAGTCCGCGATCTGTGTTTAACACATGCTTTGATTATGTACCAAGCTCTCCTCTTTTATTTTTTACAAGACAATATTGCCAAGCCCTGTACACTCGTGTCCATGTCCGTTCTGTGTGTCTCTGTGTGTGCGTGCCAGTGTGTATATTGTCTGAATCACTAGTCTAGTGAAACGATAGCTTTGTGGTTTCGCTGGAACCAGCCAATGTTATTCCTGCCAAACGCGTACAAAAGCGCTAACTGTGCCATTGAGTGAGTGCAATGTGATATTTCTTAGTATAGATAAGTGATACAAGTTGTACTTATGTGTATTAATGTATGTTAGTGGACCAGGCGCTGTAGTGAGGGGATAATAGCACTGGGCTTATAGTCAAGGCATTTTATTTAGAAACAAGGGGGGGAACCTCCCACTAATTGCAACAGAAAGTCTGATAAATGTTTTTTTTTTACTCCTAAAAGTCTCCTCTATAACATAACACAAATGTAAATGTGGAGGATTGAATCCTCTTTATTGGTCACATACATGTCAACACACAGTGAAATGTGTTTCTCTGCATTTAACCCATCCTAGTATCAGGAGCCTTGGGCAGCTATTGTATATTCAGCCCAGGTGCCCTTGGGCCTTGCTCAAGGGCACCTCGGCAGTACCCAGGTGTTAACTTTCCACCGCTTGGATTTGTTAAGACTTTCGATATGTTATAACTGACATATTTATGTCAACAGTTAACAGTTGAAAACGTTTCTGTTATCACTTAGTGGGAGGTCATTTTGTTTTGTGCCTGGACTATTATTATAGAACTGTAGTCCGAAGCCAATGGGAAAATCAGCATAAAGTTCACAACAGAGGTTCACAGCACAGGGTACAACAGACACAGGCAGTTTGTACAATAACTAAAAATACTATGTTACTGTTGCTTATTCATCTTTAATATTACTTTATATTTCATGTCTGTACAGTGGGAAAATGTCTTAAAACTGAAGTCATATTCCTTGCATGTAAAAATGTGTATGACAATAAAACTAGCTTGATAGTGATTCCCAGCCAAACTAACTGAGTGTGTGCTCAACGAGTGAATGATTCAATTGTAAAAAAAAAATCGAATAAAGGGAGCTTTTAAAAGTGTGATTATTAAATTAAATGTCAGAGCCTTAAGCAATGTCAATGTCAGAGCCTTCCTGCATTGGAAGTCGGCCACATTTTTCTGATTGATTTCAAATTCAGAGCAGAAAGCCCCCAGTTAGATTCCCCCGGATAGTGTATACATAATATATGTGTACCGCTGGAAGAGTGCCAGTCCAAAGGCTCAGTGTGTCACCGTGAAAGATAGGCAAGACAGCGCAGGCGTCGATAATCTGTTATAGTGTTACATTTCAATATGCTCTATATTCCTCAATTACACAGTCCATCTTTCCGTCCAACTGTCGTGACTATGGTGTGTGTGTACCAGTGGCGGCTGGTGGTTGTAAAAGTAGGGGAGGAAGGAAGGTGCCTCACTATCAATGTTGACAGTGTATAGTGGGTCATTTTAACAGACAAGCCAAACAGAATCAAAACAGATTGTGATCTGAGGGGGAAGAAGCATTGTTTTTGATGAAAAACAGCTATTTAGCGATTTATCCATTTATGATTAAAATCTGAAAATCGGAATAGAAGTTTCATGCACAGTGGCTTGTGCTATCGAACAAACCCAACATAATTGAAATTGAGTGAGATTTGAGGGAAAATCGTTCTGTTGTGTAAAGTATATTTACCTGTATTTAATTAAAGCCAAAGACACCACCTTGTCAGAGAATGAGTCTGCTAGCGCAAAACATCCTTTCATCCATCCATCCATCCATCGTCTACCACTTATCCGGGTCGGGTCATGCCGGGAAACAGCCGAGCAACTTCAGCAGGGGATTTTAATCAACCAGCTCTGACTAGGGGATCCCGAGGCCAGAGTACAAATGTAATCACCTCTACCTTGGTCTGCCCTGTGGCCCCCTCCTCCCAGCTGGACGTGCCTGCAAATATACTTTGCTAGATGCCCGAAGCACCTCAACCGGTTCTTTTCTACGCAAAGTCTCTCCTTTCTACTCTGAGTCTCTCACGAGTGAACAAGCTTCTCACCCTATCCCTAAGGGAGATGATCTTCTCACCCTATCCCTAAGGGAGATGATCTTCTCAACCTATCCATAAGGGAGATGAGCCTCCCCCTATCCTTTAGGAAGATGAGCTTCTCAGCCTATCCCTAAGGGAGATTATCTTCTCACTCTATCCCTAAGGGAGAATACCTTCTCACCGTATCCCAAAGGGAGATGATCTCCTCACTCTATCCCTAAGGGAGATTAGATTCTCACCCTATCACTAAGGGAGATGAGCTTCTCACCCTATCCCTAAGGGAGATGAGGTTCCAATCCAATTCCTAAGGGAGATGATCTTCTCACTCTATCCCTAAGGGAGATGAGCTTCTCACCCTCTCTCTAAGGGAGATGCTAGCCACTCTCCTGAGGAAACTAATTTCCTCTAGTTCCTTTCGATCTCGTCTTTTCGGTATTTACCCATAACAAAAACAGTATTTGTTAAATCACCCTTAAAACACAACAACACACAGAATGGAAACGTAGGTTGGGTGTTAACAACAAAACAAATAGTAATGAAAATAAATCCTATATATAAAAAAACCTTTGGTGTTCAAGAGAACATACAAGCTGAGGACAAAAAGGAAAGTGAAAGTTTCTCCACTGCTTTGGGACAAGATGACCTAAATCTTCAAGGAAATGCGCCCCGTCAATCATTAATTATAATTAGGTGCAAAATGTGGTTGCAATGAGGTGCAAAAGATCAAATGTTTTTATGTCCCTTCTGGGTTAAATTTTATATTCCTTCTTTCTGATGTATCACATCAACAGGAAATCAAATCAAAGCTGGGCAATATTTCCTCTTTAATTGGCTGTGTGGTTTGATTTTGCAACCGCGATTCCCTCTTGAGGAATGATGACAGCGCTCTGAACCGTCTGCTGCAAAGGGCAGAGTGAGACACCTGTTGATGGCCTGCACTCAGAGAGAACCTCGCGTTGAAACAAACTGACAGCCTGCTAAAGGAATGAAAGCCGCTTGCCCTATTAGCAGCCTACACATGCCGTTTGGTTTGATCACGTCGAGGAAAGCACTGCATAGCATGGGGTTCTGTTCATCTTGATACGGGATTATGGATGGGCAAAATGTTTCGTATTTGTCTGGTGTATTTTTGTAATTGGGATATTTTCTTTCGTGCTTGTGTCTCTCCCCGTGCTATAGGCTACCTCTCTCTCTCTTTTAACCACCGATATATTGCCAACATAAATACGCACGTGTTCCCATTACCGGTCAGCTAGGGAGCAATTTAAGCACGGACAAAAAGCTGTTGCTTTTGCTCCTTGGCTAAATGTGCAAAAAAAGCACATTTGAATGTCATCCAAATAAGCGGGGCCGACAGAAAATATCCCGTCGAAAACAAGTTCATGACAATGATTTAATTTGAGGGGCTTTTTGTTGTTGTTGTAAACTATGTCTCACAAATCTTGGTTGATGTTTGGTACCACTCATAACTACCACTCAGCGTTCCACCGGGATTTATTACAGATTCAAGCACCGAAATCACCAAGCCGGGGGCCGTCAGCCCTGCACTTGGGACACAAGGGTCTTTATGCACCGGTACAAACCGACACCACCCACCCGTACAAACCCCCATCAGAGCCC
>CM051009.1:29589421-29649421 GCA_027704905.1 Muraenolepis orangiensis | reverse complement strand
GTAAAGTGCAGAACAGTGCAGTATCTCTAGTCCAGGAAGTCTATCAAAAGTATGATAGTGTAATGTAATAGTATGACAATGTTACGATAGACGGAATCAAGTAGAATCAAACTGTCATCGAGCTAAATCACTAGAAACATTGACTTCTCCTTGCTCGAGGGCTGTTATCTGACATAGCTAAAACTCATTATGTGCTGAAGAACAACAGGTGAACAAAAACTGGTGTATGGACCTTCAGGTCCTTTCACAACACTGCTCAGCGAGTCTGGAATTACTGGCAATCAAGTGTCACCCTTTTTTATCTACCGAGGTAATCCTGAGCTGATGCAAACATCGCACTGGATGAGCTTTACAGTGAGGTGAGCAAACTTCAGAACCGCTACCCTGAGGCAGACCCCTATGTAGGGGGGGGGGGAATTCAACCACTGCAACTTAACACACAACACAGAAAGACTCTGGATCACTGTTATACCACCATTCAGCACGCTTATCGCGCTGTTGCACAGCCGGCTTTTACTTCTACTTCCTGTTTACAAACAAAAGTGGAAATGTATTCAAGACCACTGACCGGAAATGTGTATGCAGATATGTCACCTGACAGGAAGGCGTCAAGTTTTGAAGATTGAAAACAAGTTCTCTGTCACGAGAGAGGGAGTGGGTTGGACCCCGAACGCAGACGCCGACAAGTGGAGTGATACGAGACGGCTTTATTTCCCAAAACACACCCAAAACACAAGGGTACACGGGGAGGACGATCCGCGGAGTACCGGCAGGCAGGTGACCGGCGGGTAGTCCGGGACAGGGGAAGGAGTCTGTACCGGGGGTATCGGGTGCGGAGTACCGGCAGGTAGTTGGCAGGCGATGGGTACCAGACGGGAGAACTACGTGCATAGTAGAGTAACGACCTCACGCTGGGGCAAAGGAAAGACCACGTATATATACCCCAGGTGACGTGACAAACAAATTACACGGGGGAAATTGTGTCCAGGTGTGTGTGTCCAGCGCACGTGGATAGACCCCTGCCAACCACCGTAGCCGTGACATTCTCATCCACATTGGTCCTCAACACCGAAGCACCTTAGGCCCCGACTGTACTCTCTGTACACACACTGTACAGCCGCACAAAACTAAAGGTTTGCAGATGACACCACAGTCATCGGCATTTTTTTACAGTCACTTAAATCAGCCATATGTATAAATCGTCCAATAGACTTTATAATTTTTTTTTATAGTGTATAGTATTGTTATTGTATATTTTTGTTTATACTATAGTATTGATTGTATAGTGTAGTGTAGTGTGTGTAGTATTGTATAGTATTGTTGTTGGAATTCAGAATAATGGAGTGAATGGGGTGAAAGCATTCCATTGTACTTAAAATAAAGAAATTAAGTGTTATTGTGAATAGTAAATAAAGTGTTATTCCTAAAGTGTTTTAGGAATGAAATGCACTTTTGACTTCTGGTGACGAGTTGTTCTCTTACCTACCAATACAATCTAATAAAATGAAAGCATACGTAGACTTAACGTTGTCTCCCCCAAAACCATACATGGCAAAACATCAAATAGAACACACACACACACACACACACACACACACACACACACACACACGCACACACACACACACACACACACACAGACCACACTTTCATGAGGTCAACGCTACCTTTCTTCCCAACCCCGTTAAACATTACGACTACTAGCCCCTGGATTCAGGCACCTTCTACTCTCCTCCTACCTCATCTTTTTTTGTTTTTCGTAAGTCTATTCTGAACTTTATTAGCAGGACCTTTTGCGGTTGTTAAACCCTGACTTGAAATGGACAGGAGGTGTTAAACCAGAGCTGGTGCTGGAGGTCCAGTGAATCACTCCCTCTCCCTCTCCCTCGCTCTCTCTCTCTCTCCCTCTCTCTCTCTCTCTCTCTCTCTCTCTCTCTCTTCAGTCTCTCTCTCTCTCTCTCTCTCTCTCTCTCTCTCTCTCTCTCTCTCTCTCTCTCTCTCTCTCTCTCTCTCTCTCTCTCTCTCTGTTTCTCTCTCTCTCACATATATATATATATATATATATGTATATATATATATATATATAAATATATCAGTGGCAAACCAGGTCTATCAGGACCTTCTGCAGATATATTTTATATATTTTTATTTTTTTGTATATTTTGACAGGTGAGTGCTAATGACAAGACATATCCAGAGAAATTTGTTGATTATTGATCGTGGATTTGTAACTCTTAGTTACGTTAAGTCTTTTCACGTTAAGCGATGCAAAGAAAGATCAAGTCCAAACTTTCAATTTAAATGCACAACAATGCTTAAAAAACTCAAGACAGCCATTAACTAATCAGTCAACAAGTGTGTGGAAACAAAATGCAACAACCAGCTCAACGAGATGCAACACTGAGACAAAACCAGCAAAGACAAATGAGTCTCACTCACCAATGATGTTCACTTAAAGACCAAATCCATTCTCCTGTCCTTCTGGATGTTTCTATAACCCGGTCATAAAGCTGATCACTGCATTATGACCGGGTTGAGGGTCAGTGGCTCTGAGGTGGTGCTGCCCATCCTCAGCACCTGGCGGCGGTCCGACAGGAGGTCCAGTATCCAGCTGCACGTGGATGAGGGCACGCCTAGACCTCTAAGCTTGTGTCGAGCTTGGCAGGAACTGTCATGTTGAACGCTGAGCTGTAGTCCACAAACAGCATTCGCACATAACAGTTCTTTCCCCCCCATGTGGGAAAGGGCAGTGTGGAGGGCCATGGCCATGGGTCCAGCGTGGCAGGTAACACGGAGCAAATAAAGATTGATGATTATATGATTGGTTGATCAAATTGTCAATCCAAACATACGCTCTCATTCAGTCTAAGGGCCAAAGCATGCGGGGAATACTTTGGTTGAAGGATTCATCCCAGCAACCTAGAAAAATATGTGATTGGTTGTATTGTTTTTCCAACACAAAACCACTCAAATGCGTCGTGCATGGACCGAGAAAGACAAACAAATCAACGTAACTCTGTAATATAACAGATAACAACACAGATACCATTCTCATTCATTCATTATATTAAAATTTGATTTCATTTTATTAATACAATTTATTCTATTTTTTTTGTTTCATCTGAGAGTACCAGGGTCTTCTCTGAATACCTTGAAGGCCCTGACGCTTCACCACTGATATATATATATATATATATGCCAGAAGACATCGGTTGGGACTAATGAGTATTTGATTAAAACAGCAGCAATGGCAATAACTAGTGGTCTACCAGAGATGGGAAGAACAGTTGTGTTTTCGTGAGTCTGGTTAATCTTTCGTTGGTTTATGTCTAATGTTGAATGGTTACTTGTTTTGCTGCTGACTCGCACGTATTGTAAAGATGTGTCAGTGTCACTCTCTCTCTAATGCACTCTCCATGTCTCTCTGCCTGACTTGCCGCATGTGTCTGTCACTCACACACACACACACTGGGTCATCAATCAGCAGTGGAGTGTGTGGTACCATGCACCACCATTAATCACTCACTGACGTGTGTGTGTGTGTGTGTGTGTGTGTGTGTGTGTGTGTGTGTGTGTGTGTGTGTGTGTGTGTGTGTGTGTGTGTGTGTGTGTGTGTGTGTGTGTGTGTGTGTGTGTGCGTGTGTGTGTGTATGTGTGTGTAGGTATTGCGATGTGTGTGTGTGTGTGTGTGTGTCTGTTTGTGTGTGTGTGTGTGTGTGTGTCTGTGTGTGTGTGTGTTAACTCAAACGGTTCCTAGCCCCTGGGGGAGGTTTCTGTGGTAGAAACACATCTTAAAAATAACCAACTAGCCTACTAGCTAACCAAACTAACTAAAAAACGAACTATTCAACTAACTAGCTAAGCAGCTAACTGGATTGTTGAAATGTTCTCAGTTATCCTTCTAACAACAAATTGTATAACAAAAATACAGTTTTGTGGCGCCCTTGAGTGTCATTGTAAAGCACGTCCTCTGTCGCCACGGTGATAATGTGACATCCGCCGTGATAATACACAAGAGCGAATAGGTCAAACAGCCTGGTAGATGAGAGCATTTGCGTCATGTTAATGACGTTGCTGTAATAAAAAAATAAAAAAGTGGAGCCATGAAATAATTTATTTATATCCTCAAAGCGAGAGAGAGAGAGAGAGAGAGAGAGAGAGAGAGAGAGAGAGAGAGAGAGAGAGAGGAGAGAGAGAGAGAGAGAGAGAGAGAGAGAGAGAGAGAGAGAGAGAGAGAGATACAAGAATACAGAAAGTCCAGCAAAGTATGTAAGTGTAATGGTAATGACTATGTTATGAAAGTGAAAGTGGCAGCACTCCTAGCAGTTCAGTCCTTAAACCTGGTAGTCCTTGCTGTACGGATGCTGCGCAACCCGTGACCAGACGGAAGGGGGGAGAAGAGATGGAGCCCAGGGTGGTTGCAGTCCTTTAGGATGGACATGGCCTTATTCCGACATCTGCTCCTAAAGATCTCCTCAATGCATGGAAGTGCACACCCGATGATCTTCTCTGCTGTCCTCACGACCCTCTGGATGGCTTTCTTGTCCCGTGCAGTGGTGTTGCCATACCACACAGCCACCTCTGACCTATACCACTTTTTCTGAGGCACCACAGAGCATAGAGGCACTGGTGTGCCTTCTTCAGCATGACCCCTGTGTTGCGTGTCCACGCCAGGTCATCGGAAATCTGTAGTCCCAGGAAATGGAAGAAGCTGACGACTTCCACCGGTGTCCCGTCCAGGCTGATGGTGGAGCAGGTGTCCCGGTGAAGTCCACGATGAGCTCCTTGGTCTTGTTGACATTCAGTGCGAGGCTGTTCACACCATCGCGTCAGCTGGACCACCTCATCTCTGTACTCCGTTTCATCGCCCTCGCTTATCAAGCCGATGACTGTGGTGTCTTGATAATCCGATTATTGCTGTGCGTAACAGTGCAGTCATGTGTGTACAGTGAGTACAGCCGGGGACTGAGGCAGCAGCCTTGGGGTGCTCTGGTGTTGAGGACCAGAGTGTATGAGATGTTCCCAATCTTCACCACTAGAGGCCTGCCCATCAGGAAATCCATAATCCAGTTACAGATGGGGGCGCCCAGACCTAGGTCCCTCAGTTTCAGGACCAACTTGGAGGGAACAATGGTGTTTAACACTGCTATTGCAGTGAGGCATTGTAGATGTCGGTGAACACAGGAGCCAGCTGGTCAGCGCAATTCTTGAAACGCTCGATGGAACTCCGTCTGGACGGCTGCCTTCCCTGCCGTCACCTTCTTGAAGATTCTGCGGACGTCAGAGCCCTCAAACTGTATTTCCAATTTGTTTTTGTAATCCAATTGACCCTTCTTGATGGCTTTTCTGAGTTTGTACTTGGCATTCGTGTAGATATTGGAGTCGCCTGTTGTGAAAGCAGTACTCTGTTCCTTAAGTTTGTTCCGTATGTCAGCATTCATCCATGGTTTGCGGTTCGGAAATGAGCGAACAGACCTGGTCGGGATGCATTCTTCCACTAGCCTGTTAATGTATGCTGTGACATGATCTGCATACACATCAAGGTCAGTGGTCTTGAATACACTCCAGTCAGTGATTTCTAGCCCCCCCCTGCAGTTGTAGTACGGCATCGTCTGTCCAACGATGCACGTTCTTTACAACTGTGGGCGTGGACTTCAACTTCTCCTTGTAAGCAGGAAGTAGAAGCACAGAGGCGTGGTCTGCGCCGGCCGCGCAACAGCGCGATAAGCGTGCTTGATGGTGGTGTAGCAGTGATCAAGTGTCTTGTTCTGTCTGGTCGGACATGAGATGTGTTGATAGTATTTTGGTAATACCTTTTTTAAATTTCAGCGGTTAAAGTCCCCCGCTACAATGGGGACTGCCTTGGGGTAGCGATTCTGAAGTTTGCTTACTTCAATGTAAAATTCGTCCAATGCGATGTTCACATCAGCCCGTGGTTGGATGTAAAGGCCCCGTCACACCATAACGTTCTGGTCAGCGTTCTATGAACGTTCTAATCGTTCAATTTTCGAGCGTTCTAGGGTGAGCGTGTACATCTGGCGTGTGACTAACGTGTGACTAACGCATGAATTAGCGTGTGACTAACGCATGAGGAGCGTGTACCAGCGACCACGTAAGACACCCCTGAAAACTATGAGCGTGTGCTGACGTGTCACTGTGTTCAAACGGGTATAAAACGCAGGGAAATCACAGTGGATTCAGTTGTTCTTGTCACGAGTGGATTGTTCGGTGGGACCCAGAACGCAGACCAAGACACAGTGGAGCTATAACAGAGCTTTATTTCAAGCAAACACAACACAAGAGAGTGATCAGGGACAGTCCAGGGGTCTGGGTACCGGGAGGTCGATCCGCGGAGTACCGGCAGGTAGTAGACCGGCGAGTAGTCCGGGACGGGAGAGAAGTCTCGATACCGGGATGTCGGAGTAGCGACAGGTACTGGACATGTAATTATAATTACCGGGGAGCTCGTATCGAGAGTAACGCGAGACAGGCGGGTGACTTCTGGTGCTATGCCAGCGACCACGGGCGATTACCAACGTTTCCTCAAACGCTGACCAGAACGTTATGGTGTGACGGGGCCTTAAACCACCGACATGAGAATAGCGGAGATTTCCCTCGGAGAGGAAAAAAGGTGACACTTGATTGTCAGTAATTCCAGATTAGATGAGCAGTGTTGAGAAAGCACCTGAACGTCCGTACACCAGCTGCAGCATACGCCCCACGAGAGAGAGTGAGTGAGTGAGTGAGAGAGAGAGAGAGAGAGAGAGAGAGAGAGAGAGAGAGAGAGAGAGAGAGAGAGAGAGAGAGAGAGAGAGAGAGAGAGAGAGAGAGAGAGAGAGAGAGAGAGAGAGAGAGAAAGGAGCATGACTGTTAACTAAAAAATGTTATTTGTATACAAATAATTAAGAAACCCAAACCAAGGTAAGATGCACAAGCAAACGCCCAAAGACCATTAAGGGCAATTCATTTGGTTTATCATTGATGTATAACTTTTATATGGTTTATTATAGGTAAATTATTATTATAGGTCTTATTATAGGTCTTCAAGTCACTGTGTCATTGGTACCTCGACTGGTTCTGCTTCGGCCGGGACCTGTAGAGGAGAAAGAGCACACAACGCATCCCGGGCCACCCACTTCCTTAGCAGGTTGACATATATACCTTTTCAGGTGGTCTTCGTTGTTTCAGGTGTTCTTCCCCTTGGGTTGCCTGATAGTTATGCGATAGTTAACCTCCCCCACCTTCTCGATGACCTCATAGGGCCCTTGCCACTTACCATATACGTACGATATTGTTAGAAGTGTAAAATAAACAGGCTTTATTCATGATAGTGATATAGTCTGAGGCTAAATTGACACAATCATTAAATTAGTGCAGCATCTGTAACCTTCACATGATAACGCTAGCCAGGCCGTTAGTGCTCCTGTACCAGGTTAATACCTATTGAGTTCATCCGTCTCCGTGTGAATGTGTATATGATAATTGATAGATGATTTATGTAGTAAAACATAAAATACAAACATAATTTGTTCTTTATTATGTACCTTTTCACCTTTTCATCATCATGAGAGAGTGAGGTATTTATACAGCGCTTTTATCCAAAGCGCTTTACAAGTCATGCACACATTCACCCATTCGTCCACACATGAATCCACCGACGGCGGAGTCAGCCAGGCAGGGAGACAGCCAGCACGTCAGGAGCAGTTAGGGTGTCTTGCCCAGTGACACCTCAACAGTTTTTGCTAGCAGGAGCTGGGGATCGAACCAACAACCTTTCGGTTGGTCAACCTCCTGAGTTATACTGCCGCCCCCACCCCCCCCCCCCCCAGTGAGGGTGAGTCAGTAAGTGAGAGAGTCAGTGAGAGAGCGCAGAAATCAGACTTCGAGTGGCCAACTGAACTGTACCAAGTGGATGATTTTTAAGTCAACTCTGAAGTAGTTCCAGTATGTGTGCAACATGGTAGTAAGACTGTCACTCCCCTCACTGACTCACTCCTAGGTAATGTAGTGGTTGTGTTAGTCGAATGGGGAGCTGAGGACATATTGTCACTTAGGCAGAGCTAGGGGCATAATTAGACTCGTTCAATTAGTCTCCATCTCTGTGATGGATGATTCTGACTCCGGCGCTGATTCTGGTTGCCACTGTAACCGCGGCAACCAGAGACCTTGCCTTGCATTTATTGTCAGAACTTGGGATATCTTAACAACATTTGGCTAATGAAGGAAATATAGAGCCATGTTATTTTATTAAATTTTTATTACATTTTTCATTTTTTTTTATTATTTTTTTTATTTGGAAAAAGTATTTACATATATTAAATACTTAAAGCGAAAAGTAATTAAAACAAGGCTTCCGGAGAATTTCGTTTTTTGTCATTAATGTCTGTGAAGGGATCGTGGTGACTATTTGCTCTCAGACAAAAAAAGCCTTGGGTTCATTCCCGTGTCCCAAAACATAGCTGGGATAGTTCTTGAGCAATTGATCCAAACTTCAAAATGCTTATATTGCTACTTCTATAAACTAATATGTAAATTATGAACACACATCGGCCTTATAAGTACATTACGAGGAATGCAGAAAAACCCCTTTGACATTGAAGAATGTTTCATCACGTCCGTACAGGAAAGCATCAAAAGGCTGAATAACAGAAATGAAATCTTGGGCATAACTAGAGTTCTTATGAATAGAAGCAGACAGATTCCTTGATAGCATTGGTTTGTGGAGCATTGGTTTGGCTAAATCATCTTCTGGGGCAAATCAAACTGTCTTGAAGGGGAGTGAATATTCAGGAAAGATTGCAGCATTTCCACTGCCTGTCAGGAGCCTGTAGCACATTGTCACGGAGGATAATTGTTTTCTGATCGGAAAGAAAGTAGTCCCAGTGTAGCTCTGAGCACATGGCTGACAAAGAAATGTGAGTTGTTAAGTTTTCATTTTTTTTTTGACTAGACAAGTCTAGACGAAAAGTTAGTTGTTCAATTCACCGTTCAATTCAGCAGACCCTGCTTTGCTTTGGCCATGAACTGGCTTTCACACACACACACACACACACACACACACACACACACACACACACACACACACACACACACACACACACACACACACACACACACACACACACACACACACACACACACACACACACACACACACACACACACACACACACACCCATGTCAGGTTGTTAAGGCCCTTTGCAATGTGACAGGGGTGAGAGTTACGCACGGGGAGGAAGGCTAATATCACTCAACTTTTCCTCTGCTGGACAGCCCTTTCTGTCTTGTTTTTTGAAAAAAAGACTAAATGAAAAGAGAAAACAACTGAACAACACATCTCTCTCTTTGAGAGAGTCCACCTGAGGTCCAAATAGGTACTAGGAAGAAACAAAACAAGGACCGCGGGGGGTGGAGCTGTCAGTCACGGCAGCCGCCGACCGGCGCAAGAGAAAGAGAACCCGTCACAAGGTCTTGTTAGAGACGTCGTGGAGGATACTTCGAGACCAGAAAAAAACAAGATGTCTTCCTGCTGGATTATCCGTGGTTTGACGCAAGCTGACAGGCCGTCGTCCCACCTCTTTAGGCAGCGCAAAGTGCGAAGACATCCTGTGGTTTGTTTTCTTGTTTTCTTCGTCTTGTTCCATATAAATCCCCCTCCCCAACCAGTCTGCCGGGGCCATCACTCCCTTTCCAACCCAAATTGTGTCAGCAGCTTGACTCCATGGAGGGATCCGCGGGATTATTCTCTGTATGTCGGCTGCGTTTTTCTTGGTTCATGTCTTCTCTCATATCACGCAGACAACTAATGCCTCGTTTCCACCAAGCTGTTTTGAGAGCTGGTTCGGAGCTTGCGCGTCATCTCGAACCAGTTCTTTGGGTTTCCACCGCAATGGAGCCACTTTCTGGCTCCGTTAAGTGGTTTGTTTGCGGCTCCACTTCGAAGCTGGGCTAGCCAGCAGGCTCCACTACGTCAGGGGCTGGGGGCGGGGCTTATCGGAGAAACTCAAAGTTAAAACCACTAAAATTCGCCATGGACGTGAAGGCGAAGCAGCAGTGGTCCGTGGAAGAGACAAACTTCTTCCTTGCGTTGTGGTCCTCGGCAGAAGTTCAGAATAAGCTGGGTGGAACTACAAGGACAAAGCCTGTATTTGATCAAATTCAGCGCGACATGGCTTCAGCGGGGTTCGACCGAACCTTCCTCCAAATTAACAACAAGTTAAAGAAGTTGAAGATGGATTTCAGGGACCAAAAGATGGAGCTCGGGAGAAGTGGAAATGGTCGGCCGTCACAGACAAATCCCTACATCGAACTGTTAGACTCGGTCCTCGGCGACCGACCGTCGTGCCAAATCACAGGGGCCTTGAACTCTGCAACAGCCATGGTCGTTGTAGCCAATGATACCCTGCTGCGGAGTTCCAATGAGCCTGGTAAGTTTTACTTTATAAATCTTTCGCCGTATTGTCATACAGATGTTTATTTCTAGGAATTTAGCGAGCTACTAATTTCTCACATCAATGTTATGTTCGTGCCATCGGAAAGTAGTAGCTACGATTGCTAGGCTTCTTCTAGCTTTATTCTACATTTCCTTCGTAATACGTTAGCTACTTTCTAAAAACAGTAGTATAGTGGAGACATGTTTTAACGTACTTTTCACTTGTTGTTGTTTACAGACATGTTTTAATGTACTTTTCTCTTGAGTTATTTTCCCTCGACGATGTCGAGCTACCGCCACCACTGAGCTGCAACTCGCCCGCACCGTCTTGCAGCCTCGTCCTCCCAACCAACCAGAAAAGGTAAGATTTTATGTGCTGGGTATATAGTAGTCCGTCACACCCAACGCTAAGCAAACATCGACATATATTTATAGTAGTATATTGTATTAATACAGACAAACGCTGAGTACCGTAACTTTATCATATTAGTCTGCTCGACATTCAATAACTTTTGCTAAGCACCTGCCGAATAGAGGCGGGAGCATTCTCTTCATTCCCTGCAGCAAAACCATATTTATCAATGCCATGACGGTGTTATTGTTCTTGTACACAGGAAAAAGGAAGGCAGACCGTGATGCAGACCAGATGCTGCAGTGATGCAACGAGCAGAAGACGCTCCATTGTAGCCGAGGAGAGGAACAGCGCCGCATTGGAGCAAATTGGCACAGAAACAACGGCGTTGATTGCCCTCATGCAGCGCATGGTGGATTACATTGATGTTAACCCAAATAAATAATAATAAATCACTTGTTTAATCAAGACCTTGTTTTTGACATTGCCCATAATACAAGATGACAGTTATTAAGCAAAAAGTCAAACGTCTCCTGTACTGAAGTACTCCATTAATGCAGCTCTAATGTCAGCTCCTTCAATATGAACTTGTTCAGGTAATGCCTGGATATGAGGCTGAATGTTCACATCCCTGTCTGGGTGCTCCTCAGTGAAATTTTCACCATGTTCCTCACAAATGTTATGAAGCACACAGCAGGCCAGCGTCATTCTCTTGCTCAGCGCAAGCTTGCAGTCATTTCTTTTAAGAGGCACCTCCATCGTTCTTTTAGCCTCCCAAAACACATTTCCACAACTGATCGTGCACTGCTCAGCCTGTAGTTGTAGGTGTGTTGTTCGCGTGTCAGTCTTCCAGTGTGGGCTTCATCAGCCAATTCTGCAAGGGGTAAGCCGGGTCACCGATCAGGTAATACCCAACATCACAGCCAGAGATGTTCACCTTTTTTTGGCTAAGTAATTCCCCGCTACTTAAGTCGTCCCACAAATGTTACTGACGCAGCACTCTGGCATCGTGCATGCTTCCTGGATAGCCAACACATACATCCCAGAACATTCCTTTTCCATCCACCACTGCTTGCAGAACAATCAAATGCCATCCTTTCCGGTTGTAGTACTCTGGGGCACACTCCTCTGGTGCAATTATTGGAATGTGGCTTCCATCTATTGCACCAACACACTGTGGTGCTCTCCAACGGTTGTTGAAGAAAGTTGCCAGTTCTTCCAGCTTACCAGCATCAGGCATAGTAATGTGCACAGGAAGCAGCACCATGACGACTGCATCGCAAAATTCCCTAACACAATTGTAAACAGTGCTCCAGCCTACACCAAAAAGATGGCTGATGGTCCTGTATTCGCTGCCGGTGGCCAGCTTCCAGATGGCAATTGCCACCCGCTTTCGTAGTGGGACACTCAAGCGGAAATTTGTGTTCCTTCTCCCCATGATATCCTTGAGCCGATCGCAGATATAGTCGAAGGACTCCCGGGACACACGGAAATTCTGCATAAATTCTTGTCGACAGAAATCCGGAACAATGGAGTCCCACCAGTACAGAGATCGCGGGTGTGCCCAGGCAATAGGGGACCTCCGCTTTCTCATGTGCCACGACGCCATCATAACCTGTAAAGACAGATATCAGCGTATCATTAAAGTTATTCGATTGGTCTAACTGAAATACGATCGATACCAGGGTTTCAGATGGTAGCTAGCTAGCAATAGAGAGCTACATTATAGCAAATGCTAACATCTTCCGTTGTCTGTTAATATGAATAAATAATTAATAATAATTACCCTTCTCCAACGTAATAGCAGTGCTTGGCGCTCACGATGAGCAGTGTTAAGGACTTGTGCCCGCCGTGATTGTAGGGCAATGAAGGATTGCAAAACCATGAGCATCACTCTCACACGCATCGTGTTGTCCGGCATTGTTGCTTCTGTTGTTGCTGGGAAAGCAGAGACGTATCCAGACGTAAACCGTGACGTCATGACGTGGCTCTCTCGGCGAAAAAGTCAGTGGAAACGCAAACCAGTTTTTTGCCGGCTCGCCAATTGAACCAACTGCGAACTGGCTCTATCGCCACCCGAGAGCTAGAACTGGGCTTGCTTTGGTGGAAATGAGGCATAAGACGTCCACTTTGATTTAGCCCTCTCGTCTCTCCGTCTTGAGTTCTTTGGAGAGCTTTTTGGTGAAAGCGGCAGGGTGTAGCTTTCTACTTTGCCGCCGTGGCCTGAACAAAGGGAGGCTAATCAGGCTAGGTTGATGGGTGAATGGGACACCCCAGGGGGTCTGAACTTTGAAGTGAACCTTGAAACAAGTTATATTGAACGTGATTGTGGCGATTTTGACAACACCTTTATCCAGTGTTCGGGGGTCAAATCGGACTGATTGGCCACTTTAACTGAAACCAAAATAGTGTTTTTCAACCGCATCAAGACCTTATTTTTTTCCTTCACACTGAATGTTGACTGGTTTTGTCCACTTTGTCAAACCTGTGGTGTTCCGGTGTGTAAAATGACTATATACTAAGACTATATTGGGTTCATTCAGCAGATGTAGAAACAAATATAGTCCTCATCCTCATACATGCATACACACACACACACACACACACACACACACACACACACACACACACACACACACACACACACACACACACACACACACACACACACACACACACACACACACACACACCCTCAACTACAACCCATCTCCCCCCCACCCTTGGAAAGATCTCCATATAATGTATATCATTCTATAATTGCAGACCTACCAAAACACTGCTTTGATATATGCTGCAGGTGACATTGAAACATTTGGTTGTTAAAACCAATTTACAATGACAGAAAATCTATCTATAATACATATTGTTCAGCTGTATTGTAATTCCGCTGTAAACATACTGTTGTAGTATAGTAATTTCAATGTTTCCCACTGGCTATGGCCTTCTTCTAGCAATAATTGTGTATGGGGCGGCAGCAGTACTTCAGTCTGCTACTGTCCACACAAGTCTGTCCCATTTGGTGTCTTCACGCAATTCAATTCATAAGTTAAGTATTGCCACGTGGGCAGCCTTCTGCTAAGGGAACACCTCCACAATGTCTGGTAGAATTGAAAGGGGTTGAAGACAACAACACAAAAACAGCAACCCTTCCAACCCTACCTTTCCTTGAGCACCGCCTCTGAATCTCCAGCTAAGTGAATGTGCCACATCATTGCCAGATGTATGAAAAGCACCCTTGTCTCTTGTTATTTTCAGCATGTTGTCAAGGTTTGATAACCGTGCCATGTCTTTCTACCATTTATTTCTTTAGCTGAAGGGCCTTCAAATCGCTGAGGGAATCAAATCGTATCACACACCACAGAAACGTTATTCAGAGATCGGTCCAACAAACAATGTGGAAGCCTTAATAAAGTAGTAAATAGTGAATGAATCACTTATAAAGCATTGCTCCTACATGAATACTCATTAGTTAGCGAATCATAATGACTTCAAAATGATTAATAAAATAATGATAATAATTGATTAGAGTACTAGTAAGTATGATTTAAAATACATTTATAATGGGTTACACTAATGCTTTGTAAACACTGAATAATGCTAAGAATTCGCGATTAGTTCAGGTAATTAGAAAGCATTAGTTAAGTCTTGTGTGTGAGCTAGTATTGCTACTTGCCACTACAAGCCTTTAAATCAAATTTATAAATGCTGAGTAAGGTGTAGATAATCCTCACTTTAGATCAGCTGACACAAAACACCTACCTAATACAACTACAATACACATGTTCAAACATTCATCGCAGGTGGTCACAAAAAAAGTTAAATAACAATAATGGCATGCATGTTTAGGATTTTCTTTTAATTTTTTTATTACATTTTTATTTGGACAGTATATTGTAGAGATGGGGTGGTGGTTTCCTAATGTATTTTGGTGCCTAACCACATCACCTCATCCATGTCACAAGTCTTTCCTGGCCAAGCAATGGGGGAAATTCTCTGTCTATTGCCTGGTCTCTCTCTCTCTCTCTCTTTCTCCCCATGTTTGCAAAGTTCTCACAAAAGGTGGGCTTACGTGAGGCCTACTTGTAGTGCTCAGTGTAAGGCTCAGACTGGTATTCAATTAGTGTATGAGGTATTGTCATGGGTGTGTGTGTAGGTGTGTGTGTGTGTGTAGGTGTCATGAATTACATTAGGACCCATATGTAGCACATGGACACCAAGGACAGTTTGTGATATTTATTACAATATTCACACAGATAGGGGCAGGCAGAGATTTAGTCGAGACAGGCAGTAGATCGGGAACCAGGCAGGGCAGACGAACCAGGCAGGGACAGGCAGAGGGGTATTCAGGGACAGGCAGCAGATAGGGAACCAGGCAGGGCAGACGAACCAGGCAGGGACAGGCAGAGGGGTATTCAGGGACAGGCAGCAGATAGGGAACCAGGCAGGGCAGACGAACCAGGCAGGGACAGGCAGAGGGGTATTCAGGGACAGGCAGCAGATAGGGAACCAGGCAGGGCAGACGAACCAGGCAGGGACAGGCAGAGGGGTATTCAGGGACAGGCAGCAGATAGGGAACCAGACAGGGCAGACGAACCAGGCAGGGACAGGCAGAGGGGTATTCAGGGACAGGCAGCAGATAGGGAACCAGGCAGGGCAGACGAACCAGGCAGGGACAGGCAGAGGGGTATTCAGGGACAGGCAGTAGATCGGGAACCAGGCAGGGCAGACGAACCAGGCAGGGACACGCAGAGGGGTATTCAGGGACAGGCAGCAGATAGGGAACCAGGCAGGGCAGATGAACCAGGCAGGGACAGGCAGAGGGGTATTCAGGGACAGGCAGCAGATAGGGAACCAGGCAGGGCAGACGAACCAGGCAGGGACAGGCAGAGGGGTATTCAGGGACAGGCAGCAGATAGGGAACCAGGCAGGGCAGGAATGCAAACTGTGACGGTACACCCCCCTAATGGACGGCTCCTGACGTCCCCAGATTATACAAGATCATTTGCTCAAGGCTTTGGAACGGCAGCTTTGATAATGTACAATAGAGGCACTTGGCTCACACAATTTAATTAAACTTAAATTGCTTCGGACCTCCAGCTCTAAGTTACTTTTGAGCTGGTGATGTGAACACAAAGGCAATTGCCTTTGTGTTCACATTCACCTCAATCTCCATAAAATCTAGAATGAGGTGCGCCCAGTCTCGCTTGTCAGGTCGGTAATCCAGGAAGGTGAGCGGGGCGGCCGGAAGTCACAAAGTCCCGGACCTATATACTATCAAGCCTTACCAAAAATTGTACAGGACAAATTGAAGGCCATGCTGGAAATGGCCCATGACCGACCCCACGCAAAAGGGTGCATCAGATCCGATCCATTGGGCCATATAGTGTGTCACCTATAGCGTGGCTTTTTTCGTACACACCCCTAACTTGAAGCTCCTTTTTGTTTTCTTGCAGACCAACACATCAAACAGCAGGCTGGGGAGCATTTGGACCCAGGGGGTGGAGGCCGTGGACCTCGGCTGTCAGCTGGTTAAACAATGCAGCACCGTAGAGAAGGAGTGCCTTGCCACCAAGAGGGCGGTAGACGCCCTACATGACTACCTCCTTTGGCGCTTATTCACCCTCAGATCGGACCACACTCTTCAGTGGGTCCGACCCCATGAAGGATACCAACGTGTGTGATCACCCGTTGGGATATGTGGAGTGAAGGGGGTGTGGATGGTTTCGGGGGGGGGGGCTGATGCAACTTTATCATTTTAATTTAAGTTTTTTCTATTTTCTGTGTTTTTTTTTTTTTCTTCACAATTCCTGCATTGCACTGTCACTTTCACTGTATTGCATATCCTGTATGTGTATGTGACAAATAAAGTTCTTGAATCTTTATGAATGCCAAATTTTCAATTGACTACTACTACTACTACTTTATATTTTTGTACTTAATCTAAATTAAGCAAAAATAAATCCAGCAGCAAAGGAAGTAACCAGCTCGATGCGATCACACCAAATGCCTAATTTTGTCTCACAACAACGGAAGAAGTTAATCAATTTTCATATGCATGTCAGGGCCTAATGGGGATTTTCAATTAGTGCATGCTTTGGTAGTTCAATCAATTCCTTATCATGTCTCTCGTTAATTGGAGAGAAGGAAAGTGTCATGAGAGAAACTGGAAATGAAGGATGGACAAATGCATTGACTTGCACCATTGCAATGCAGGTGTAAGTTGTGTACATGATAAAGAAAATGTACCTATCCACTGCTGTACATAATGTAGGAACTGTATAAGGCATTTTGACCCCCCCCCACCGTGGAAAATGATAGCCCTACCATGGTACAGCCAACAAATATATGTGTTGCAGCCACTGGGTACATAGCGTAGCTACATTGCTACGTTGACCTTGAAACAATCAACTTGATTGGGCAAATCATCTGTCTCGTTCTGGTGTATTGTTGCCACAGTGGAAAGAATTATGGAGTGCTGGTTATGACGAATCAAAGTAAATGTTTTTCTAATTTTCAAATGGGCATAACTTGATCTTCTGCATGGTTTCAAAATGAGTCAATTAGCTTTATTCTTGTATGGGACGGTGACCACTGTATGTGAATATTGTAAGCCAGTAACCCACTGACTGAATGTATCCGAATTCACTGCAAGTCACTTTGTGTTTTTGCTAAAGAGTTTTGCTAAATTGATGAATAGAAATTGAATTTCATTTTAGGACAATCCAAATTTGTAATCTCTTGCCTATAAAGGAAATTTAGTCTCTTGCCTAAATACTTACTTGCAAATGCATTTTTACTTGCACAAATCTAACTGTAACACATTGTATAAATGTATATGCTCAGAATGTCACAATGGAGTGGTTAGGTAGGACCCCGAATGCAGACAGAGACCAGAGTGGGGAGAACAGGGGTTTATTTTGGCACAGAACACAAGCGCATGTAACCTCCAAAACATACGATGGATCTGGTACCGGGAGGTCGAGGTACGTTGTACCGACAGGTAGTAGGCGAATGGATCGTTGGGGACAGGCGATGGGTCGGGTTACCGGGTGGTCGAGGTGCGTTGTGCCGACAGGTAGTAGGCAAGCGGAACTCCGGGACCGACGAGGGGCTGGAACAGCAGACGAGCGGGCTATCTCTCCGATAGTCCGTAGCAGGATGAACAGAACCAGGGATGAATGTCACCTGGGGACTGGTAGCGTACAGGTTAACACAGTACGAACGAGCGACGTCTCAAACTGACGCCGCGGTATAAATAGCCCCCAGGTGAGATCATTGGCAATCAGCCACGGTAATGGTTGGCAGGTTTGTGTGTATGCGCCTCCAGCGCATGCGGCCTGGCCACGCCCCCTGTCAACCACCGTAACCGTGACACAGAATGCCTTAAAATATCGGCGTAGAGTAATTAACTCGGCTGAAAATTGTTGATTTATTTTTGTTCTTAACTTTAAAGTTCATAAAAACATATGTTTTGGTCTTTTTTTTGGTCACAGTTGATGTTACTCTGAGCTCAGATGTTTAATACCGTGTGTCCCGGAACTGGGAGCGAGGGAGGCAAGGGGGGTGTTTGAAGCTCATTGAAATATTGCATTAAGAAATGAAAGAGGGATGAGGAGATGGTCAGTGATTATGTTGTTTACCACAACACGCGGTAGATTGTGGATCACATAGCAGATTACGCCACTAGCTTAAACACCCCCCACCCCTCCCCCATGGGGACGGGAGAAGGACGTTAAGCAGATTCGATCGATGTTCTAATTTAATTTGAGTCTCTGAATAATTGCGTAATTTGCCACACAATTAGCGTACGCCGCTATCAATCGTCAGCGCAGCAACACTGTGTAGCGCCATGCCGCTGCTCCGACCAGGGTCGTCTATCAAGGTGTGTGAGTGGTGTAGTGCTGCTCTGACCAAAACCAACAAACAGGCATTTGGTGATTCATTTGGAGTTGTAACATTAATTATATTGTCATTAGCACTATTTTATCTACATTATTTTAGAAGATTGTCCTTCAAACATTTTTCATTTTTTTCCTTTTCCATTTCCTCCGTTTTAGTGGTAGTGGTATTGGTAGTACCTTTTTCATCTTTTTTTTAACCGGCTTCATAACGTACATTCTAAACATATAGTTAGCTAGTGGTGAATATGTGGTAGCGTCGTAAACATTACCACATAATCAGTAATCTCTCTCGAACAAACCTGTTTTGATTCTTTGTTATATTTACATTGGCTGACATGTAAATCCGCTTGCCACAAATTGACAAATAACAAAAAACAAATGTTAATCACTTTGAGTTACTTTGAAATCCCCTAAAGCATGGCAATACATACATAAACATACAATCTATCAAATGAATCTCCTATGGGGGGATTTAAAGGAAAGAAGAAAGAGTTTGGTTCATTTATTTTTCTACAGAGTGACCATTTGATATGAACAACCCCTGAGCCGCCCTCTGGTTGGCACTTCAGGTCCACGGACTGACGGGCCTAAGAGCGGTTTCTACTCCAGCTGAACACTGTCAGTGACCCTTCAGTGTAACCACAACACTGTACTGTTGGACTGGATTGGACTGTTCTGTTCTGTGTAACTACAATACTGTATTGTAGCGATACTGCATGACCTAGTGACCTGTTACATCCCACTGCACCTTCTTGTATATAAATTGGTCATTTGCATTACATTTGAATGTTGCTCTTACTGTTTATAGGGCCACCAAAATATGTATATATATATATGTATACACAAAATAATAACGCACCATTTACCAACTACTCTTCCAAAGCAGCAACAACACACTGATGTACTTGATCTAAATGTATTATCTAAATCTGGAGGATGGAATCCTCTTTATTGGTCTCATACATGTACACACACACAGTGAAATGAGTTCCTCTGCATTTAACCCATCCTAGTGTTAGGAACAGTGTGCAGCTATTGTATATACAGCTGCCCGAGGAGCAGTGTATGGGCCTGGTGCCTTGCTCAAAGGCACCTCGGCAGTGAGGCCCAGGTGTTATATTAGTTTAGTTTAGTTTAGTTTTCATTATAAAGAATTTTTATTTTGGATTGTATGAGCAATGAGCCACACTTGTGTGGCTCAATTGAATAAATTAAATGTTGCGGCACAAATGTCGACGCAAAATTAAAAGGTGGCGCCGTCCACTTAAAACTTAAATGATTGAATTGAGGAAAGAGCCGAGTTTGACATGTTTTGACACAAGGCCACAATTAGTGTCACATCTCAGCCGAGTCATTTGAATGAAATCACTCCCATTGAAACCTCCCAACTCCCAATAGAATCACACACAAAAGGGTTAGCACGTGCAAGTGAAATCCAAACCCTGTCATTTTGTTAATTTTCTTCTTCATACAAAGCCATATTCTCGAGCACTAAAATGATCTGTTTTTGGTCAAAATTCAAGGTTAAGAATACCTGGTTCTACTCATACAGTAGACGTGTGAACCTTGTGTATGTGCACATTCGGACACACGCATGCACACACACGCTAATCAAATTGAACACAAATCAGTTTGAGACTCTGTGCTACAAATAGACAAGATCCCTAAACCACCACCCATCTCTACAATGTACTGTTACACTAGTAATGAACCTTAAAACATATAGATTTTCTTTGTCTTTTTTTCCACCCTAAATGGTAATTGAACACCAGTATGTTTGTGTGTATTATAGTCATATTTGTCAGGGCTTTTTTGTTATAAAAACTGTAATGGCAAAAATAAATACGAATACTAGGATGGGTTGAATACAGAGAAACACATTGTGTACACACTGTTTATGTGTAAATGTGACCAATAAAGAGGATTCAATCCTCAAGATTTAGATTTAGATTTAGATCAAGTTAATCGGTGTGTTGTTGCTGCTTTGGAAGAGTAGTTGGTAAATGGTGTGTGCGTGTGTGTATCATTTTTCTTTCTTTTGATTGACAGTTAGAGGTTTAATGTTGACATAGAAGTGAGACGCTTCGCTCCAAGTTGTTGCTAGTCAGGCTCTTATGTGGCTTGTGTGTTCAGTTCTGACACAATCTTGTTTTTGGAGGCAGAACAAAAACCCAACAAGGAAAAAAAAATAAAAAATGCTTTACTGAGCATAAACAAATCCAATCCTCTGACAGGCATGCCAGAGAGAGGGGACTTTCTGGGGTTTATGTGAATCAACCATACAAACACTTTATTATACATCATTATTCCAGCTCTTGATACTCATGATTTTAAAGGCCAGAAGCCTATAGTTAAACTACTTTATTTCAGCAGCCAGATATCTCAATAGCCATTATTACATTGTGTGTACAGTAGATTACACACTTTGCAGGACTTAGCTAGCTTAAGGTAGTGCAGCTCTACCATTTTCCCACTCAAAACCTCACCTCAAGGTGAAAATGATGCCACATTTTGATATACATGTCAGAGATGTGATTTCAACAAAAAAAGGTGGGAAAGCAGCATGCTGTGTGTTGATCTAATCAATCGTATCGCTGACCGTAGGGGGCGGGATGAGAAAATTAGCTTTAGAACGGGAGGATCAACACTTTTATCTCCTGTAAACTCAGAACCCAAAAAGAGAAGACAAATCAATGAACACAGCTGATGTGTTGTCATTCTGACACACTACCTTCCTGGTACGATAGTATTGAATTATTTAAGTCGCCAAAGTCCTGCTTTTCGCAACTGCGAGAATTATATCAGTGGATTAGCAGGTTAAGAGCTTAGAAACCCCACAGCCCAGTGGGAGAGCCAAACAAATGGGCTTTAAAGAAAAGGTGATCTTCAGTTCACTGGAAGTTAAACCACCTGAAAAGGTCAAAGGTAAAGCTCCTATAAAATGTCCATTGTCCTATTACAAATACCTTTCTGTGATTACTGTTCAAGCTTGAAGGACTGGAAACATTGGGAGCACTATTCCGGTTTATTCAAGTTCTTTGGTTTGTTCAGTTGTGCACTGAGACGCACTGCGGATTTACACATAATCACAAAGTCCGCACCTACACACGCATTGGAAGCAAGGCTTACACGTGCGACGATTAGTGCACGTGTTTCATAGAAGTGTGCTGCAGCAACTCTGGATGTGTATACTGTACGTCAACAACATGATATATTTTGTTGGTGTTGCTTCATTTGACAAATGATGTTTCGGCTAATGTTTTTATTCATTGGTATTAGTTTTCGCCTTCTAATAACACGTCCTCATCCTTGATGAGAACACTCCTCAACCTCTGCTTGAAATGGTACACAGCTAAAAGTAATGGATGGTGTTTCAAGAACATGAGCAGCAAGCTTATACACTGGAAACACACACCGCACACACACACACTCACTCACACACACACACACACACACACACACATTGCACTAAAGTGTTAATCATGCAAAATGTAAACAACTCATATAATTAGACAATAGTACATCATTATTAGATTCTCCACAGGTTTTATTATTTAGCACTGATTAGCAGAAGCTTTCAGTGAAGGTGTCTTGGACTAATTGCTCCAGGATGTCTACGTGTGGTCAGTGAGCATTGGGCATTGAACCCAGTACCTTTTGGACCGGGAGTCAAAACACTTCACTGTCCACGTTCCTCCCACAGGTGGCAACAATCAAGCATAACGAGTTCCCATGGCCAGGTGTTCCCACTTAACTCTAACTCACGTTAACTGGATGCAAATGAGGTCAGGTGCAAAGGTGGGTTCTGAACCTTCCCTCCTATTGATGTTCACATCATGCTTCATGTCCATAGGGCACAAGAGCCAATGTGAACACATACAAATCGCCTTTCCCCACAAAATCGAAAACTAATTATTTGGGAGTGCTAACATAATTGAGTTAAGTGTGGAGGGGTTTTGTGTGTGTGTGTGTGTGTGTGTGTGTGTGTGTGTGTGTGTGTGTGTGTGTGTGTGTGTGTGTGTGTGTGGAGGAGAGAGTTCAACAAGGACTCTGTTTGGAACGGAATGGTGATGGATCAGACCTATTTACAACCATTAACCTGTTACCATATACCAAACTGGTAAATGTTAATGCTTGTCGCTTGTTTCTTAATTTTTATCACACATTAAGTTGTTACAAATACTTACATTAGTATAGAGAGAGAGAGAGAGAGAGAGAGAGAGAGAGAGAGAGAGAGAGAGAGAGAGAGAGAGAGAGAGAGAGAGAGAGAGAGAGAGAGAGAGAGAGAGACATTCCGACATTCATCCAACTGTTATGAATATAAACCAAAAAAAAAAAAAGTGTCTTTTCTTACCAATTTTTCAGACAGGGGAGGCCAGTGGATTCTTTAAGGTTAGGGAGATGTAGACATGTGAGATATCCCAGGCAGACAGAGTCTCCTGCTGGGCTGAAAACAGGCTCTGGTGTGAGCAGGGAGCTCAAGCTAATTGCTGGAATAGAGAAACTTGTGTTCTTTCATTAATATTTCAGCTCTGCTTCAATGGTCCTGCACACTGAATTATTTAAATAGTGTATTTAAAAGTGTGTGTGTGTGTGTGTGTGTGAGAGAAGATTGTGTGTGTGTGTGTGTGTGTGTGTGTGTGTGTTGCCTACAGGCAAGACTTAGGAAAGTGAAAACTGTCACTTGGAGTTCAGTCGTTGTTCATTCTGTCGCAGCAGTTCTGTCACATACTAGACTCTGTTCTCTATTGCAGAGTCAAACAATATGCACACATTGTTATGTCTATACCCTATGTCTATACGTATGCTACTCACACAGGAACCAAGGCATAGGCGGAGAAATACGTTCTAGAACAATGAAGGAGTTCACTAAAGGGCGGCAGTCTAGCTCAGGAGGTAGAGCGGTCGCCTCACAACCGGAAGGATGCTGGTTCGATCCCCGGCTCCTCCTAGCAAAAACTGTCGAGGTGTCCTTGAGGAAGACCCTAATCCTAACTGCTCCCCGGGCGCTGTATGAATAGCTGCCCACTGCTCCTAACACTAGGATGGGTTAAATGCAGAGAACACGTTTCACTGTAATCTCTGTATGTGACCAATAAAGAGGATTCAATCCTCACGATTTGTTGTTGTTGTTGTTGTAAAGAGTTTGGCATGTTACACACATGGCATCTTCTAAATCTGGAGGATTTTGAATCCTCTTCATTTGTCACATACATGTTTCTCTGCATTTATCCCATCCTCGTAAAATGAGCAGTGGGCAGCTATTGTATATACAGTGCCCCGGGAGCAGTGTCGGGGTCTGGTGCCTTGCTCAAGGGCACCTTGGCTAGTGCCAAGGAGGCGAACTAGCACCATTTTTCCAAGTACCAGTACTCACTCCTTACTTTGTCCATTTCGGGGACTTGAACCGGCGACCCTCTATCACATGGAACTCTGGTGAAAACATCCCTGATTACCCATTTTAAAATTGTAGCTATACAATAACAGCTACGGTAACTCGCCCAAAATAACAATGTATGTCGATGTAATCAACAATGTATCAACTAGTATATGAAGCGCAAGTTCAGCAAAGTGATGAACTGAAAAAATATCCTGCTGAACGCATTGGAACATATGTACAGCAGATCCTCTGACAAATAAGTTCCTCAATGGATCTCAGCACAGAAGCTATTAAAAGACGGCCATTGTTGCGGTCAGTTGCCTTGTCAACTTGTGTAGAGCGTTCCTTCTCTTATGTTTTCTATTGAATTGATAGTCACTATCTCTGGCGTGAAAGTGGTACGAAGTGGGCCCTGACTTCTGGCGGACCGTGGCAGGAGTCTACAGGAGAACTCACGTGGGCGGCAGGAGCTCAGTCTGTAAGGACTTGGCTTGGGAACCGGAAGGTCGCTGGTTCAAGTCCCTGAAACACCTGGGCACTGCCGAGGGTCCCTTGAGCAAGGCACTAGACCCCTACACTGGCAGCTGTTTATTCAATAGCTACCCACTGCACCTAATACAAGGATGGGTTCAATGAAGATAAACACATTTCACTGTGTGTGTACATGGATGTGAGCAATGAAGAGAATTCAATCCTCCAGGTTTAGATTTAGAGAACCGTCTGTCTTTAGAGGCTTGCTGCTGATTGACTTGTTCTTGCTGTTTTCCGTGGACTGATGTTTCCGATATTGAATACAATAGAGAAACATGTATAAACACATTACATGAAAATGTATTTCTTGGTAAATTGTGTTCATTGATAGTTTTATTAGAACATCATTGTAGCAGACGACACTGCCACCAGCCATTAAAATGGCTTATTGAGGGCTCCTCCTGAAGACAAGGACATGGGTGACAACGGTGATGAGGAATCTGGTTTATTGCAAGAGTTTGAATAATGGTGAACAGGGCAGATGGTACATGCTAGAGTGTGGTACATGCTCTCCTTGAGTGTGTGTGGTGATGGCTGCTTTCACCTGTGGGCCTCGATTAACAATGACCCACAGGGGAGAAGCCTCACCAGCCTCAGTCCAGGTGAGGCTGCTTGAACCAGCCACCAACCAAACACACTCCACAATCATCTAGAGCAATTGATTCTTCTGTCGTTCTTGGATGACAAAAGCAACAGAAAGACTTTGTCCAGAGCTAGTGGTGGCCCACTCCTCCTCTCGACGCTCAGCTGGAGAGCTAATTGCGTTAAAGTGTGTTCCTTTTTTGTCATGTAATAAAGAAGACATCAAGGGGGTGGGGGCTGCACTTTGGGCCGATGTAATCTAAATTGAATCTAGGAGCCCTACTCTCCCTACCTCCTGCAAACAACGGCCGTTTTGCCTCATTTTCCTGGTGGCCAGTGGTCGACTCAGCCGCCTCGCTCGCATGTGGCTAGCTGCAACTCCAAATGGACTCCTTCTGCTCCTTGACTTGACCACCCCTCTGCCCAGAGAGTGCACTAACGTTTAGCTAAAAAATAATGTTACGCTTACAGGACGCTTAGCTAAATTTGTTGTCAGCTAAAATAATGCTTAGCTAAAACAACATTATGATAAATGATATAACGTTTAGCTCAATCAAAACTGAGGCTAAATAATGATTAGCTAAATTACTGTTTAGCTTAAATGACTCACTTTTAAAGTTAGAGAGTTGAGAGCATGACCTACTTCAAGGTAATGATTAATCGGAATTCGCTCTACAACTTCTGGGGAAGATTTTAAATGTTTTATTAAAAGTGAAGGCTATATTAAGGTTAGAAATCACTCAGTGACGGGAATTGCAATGCAACTTTGATGCCAATATGAAATATTTATACAATCTTTAATAATATATATTATGTATAATATGACAAAAATGTCTCAACTAACTGGAAGGGAATACATTTTATTCACAAAGCACTTTTCGAGGTGCCCTTGTAATATCCGAGTCACAATAGTATCAGACAGTCATAGTAGTCATACAAGTTAATTAATGTAAAATCTCTGGCATTGTTAATACCAGAGATTGAGCTACATAGTGACCAGAGAGAGAGAGAGAGAGAGAGAGAGAGAGAGAGAGAGAGAGAGAGAGACTGGCATGGACATAGGAGAAAGAGGGATCTGATGGACCAGAGGAAAGAGAGAGGAGAGAGAGAGAGAGAGAGAGAGAGAGAGAGAGAGAGAGAGAGAGAGAGAGACGCATGGACCGAGAAAGAGGATCGATGACCGAGGAAGAGAGAGAGAGAGAGAGAGAGAGAGAGAGAGAGAGAGAGAGAGAGAGAGAGAGAGAGAGAGAGAGAGAGAGAGAGATCGAGAGAGAGAGAGAGAGAGAGAGAGAGACCTTATATGGACAGAGAGAGATCTGATGGACCCTAGAAAAGACAGAGAGATACAAAAGACAAAAAAACAAACATAGAAGTTAATTGTGTTATCATTCACTATCCCGGTTTAGGTCTTTTTTTCATTTAAGTTGCAGAGTACAGTACATGCCAATGGTCCTCCATATGCCATTGAAGCCCTGTGAATTGAATTGAGAGAGTTGCGGTATCAAAGGGGCGTCTCAAGGCCATGAAATCCACACATTTATGAGAGGGCAGCTTCTAAAACCAGACACTAAACTTTACAGCGTGGCACCTAGACGTGGAATAACAGTGAGAGCTGCAACACAACAGCCATAACTGCATGGCCGTGGCCTTTTGATATAGTACCATTAAGTGCTGCAATAGCCAAGAGGATGACCTTTTCTAGTTTCTAGTAATTAGTAAATAAAATAAAATATAAATAACATCACTGTTATATTATATATATTACATTAGATTAGATAAGATTGGATTGGTTTAGATTTGTTTTAGATTATGTATTGTCATTGCACAGCACAAGTACAGTAGGGCGAAAATATTTTGGCATCTAACCACATTGCAAATGTTACACTAAAGTGCATGGTAATATACACATGTTACACTAAAGTGCATGGTAATATACACATGTTACACTAAAGTGCATGGTAATATACACATGTTACACTAAAGTGCATGGTAATATACACATGTTACACTAAAGTGCATGGTAATATACACATGTTACACTAAAGTGCATGGTAATATACACATGTTACACTAAAGTGCATGGTAATATACACATGTTACACTAAAGTGCATGGTAATATACAAATGTTACACTAAAGTGCATGGTAATATACACATGTTACACTAA
Source organism: Muraenolepis orangiensis (assembly GCA_027704905.1). Classification (NCBI taxonomy): domain Eukaryota; kingdom Metazoa; phylum Chordata; class Actinopteri; order Gadiformes; family Muraenolepididae; genus Muraenolepis; species Muraenolepis orangiensis. The sequence continues at coordinate 29,622,073 of CM051009.1, read as the reverse complement.
AGTGCATGGTAATATACACATGTTACACTAAAGTGCATGGTAATATACACATGTTATAATGCAAGGGTAGAGCAGGGTAGAGTCTGCTGGAAACTCCAGATTTTTAGGTTTGAGATACTTTGGGAAAATCTGGGAATGTGTGTGTGCCCGGGGAGAGATTATTGCTGTTGTACACTGAGCAACTCACTCCCAGTACCCCCCCCCCCCCACACACACCCACTCCTTAACAATCATGAATAAGAACATTGTGTAATGGTTGGGGCCATTACACAACCCACTGTAACACAATTAACTGTATTACAATCAATTCCCTCATGGGTTGTAAAATGTGCCTTCCCACTTAACAGTTCATGGATATTATCAGGGTCCTTCTTTTTCAAAAGTTGTACTTTATTTAAACGGCTCTCGTGTTTACCTATTCACATTTTATTATATAAACATTTCATATATTTATCGATACAGAGCAGTATATACAAACAACTGCGTGTGTGTGTGTGTTTGTTTCATACTGACAACTTGGACTTTGAGTTACAGAAAAGCCATCACAGCCATTACATTTTTTCCATATCCACTTGTGTTGTTGAAAGTCTGTTGGCTTTTACACAAAATCACAAAATTCTCCCCTAAGGATGACTGGAGTGTGTGTGGTTGGTGTCTGGTCAGCCTCACCTGGCCTGAGTTACACTGATTGGCTGATGAGGCTGCACACCTGTGGGTCATTCTTAACCAAGGCCCACAGGTTAAAACAGCCACCACTACACACAATCGACGAAGAGCTCTAGCATGTACCATCTGCTCTGTTCACCAGGATTCAAACTCTGACAATTATACAGATTCCTTATCACCCTGTGTCCTTGCCTTCAGCAGGAGCCCTTAATAAGCCATGTTAATGGCTGGTGGAAGTGTCGTCTGCTACACTGGCACCTGAACAGGGACCTTGCCGACCAAGATAAAGACACAGGGTGATGAGGAATCCGGTTTATTGCAAGAGTTTGAATAATGGTAAACAGAGCAGATGGAACATGCTTAGAGCTCTTCTCGAGTGTTTAAACCAGCCACCAACTCTCCACAAGGACAGTAAATATATTTAACCACTTTAGAAAGTCCCTCTGATTCCCGAAACCAAACACGAGTTAGAGCAAAGAGTATGCTCTGATTCAAATGGAGTACACTGAACATCGTCGGTTACCATGCCAACCGTTGTATATCATAAACTTAAAACCATAGAGCATATTTTCTTGTGTTTTCCCCCTCTTTCTCATCCACTCACAACCACTCAAGTTTATATTGCGCTTTACAGGATTGATGTGGCTGTTTAACAATCTAGACTGCTGAGATTAAATGGGATTTGAGAGGCATTTATTCTTGTCTTTAATCTTTTCAGGCTCTGAATGAGCCGTTATACAAGCTGCATTTACCCAAGGGAAGATATTTGCATTTAAAAATGTTCCCTGTGTGTACCGCGGAACAATTGGGGATTTGAGTGCATTGAAAATTCTCCATTTAAATCGTTGTTCAGCCCTTCACCAGTGTGCATGTCTGCATGTGTGTGTTGAAGTCCACTCTCGGCCTCGGAAAATAACGTTTTTGAGAACCATGAGCACAACAAGATCAAGCTTTGCTGCGTAATGTTTAGAAAAATCTTTAACAAGGTGTTTGAACATCACACGTGGAAACAGCCCTTGCCACGAAGATGATATCCAGTCTGGTCAGGTCAGCCATTTTGAAGTCACATGACCTAAGCCATAAAGGCTTTGGATGAGATAAACAATGTATTTTGTTCAGATTTTAAATGATGTTTAGACGGTCCATCAATACCAACCGCTGTCGGACCACACCCACTTTTAGTGTACATTCAAACATTGTAGGACCCTAATATCTGATTGGATAGTTGACTGGCACGTAACAAGTTGTGACAATACAAATCTGCTGGAGGTTCAACCAGGGAGGTCACATATGGTATTTTGTCCAGTCCCTGATTCCTGTATTCAAGGCTCAGTGAAGAGGGTAGCAACCTTTACTCCTCTCCTTAGAGACTGTGACATGCAACCTGTGATAAAAGCGCTTCGCCTCCCTGTTGTCCACATCTTTTTCACCCGTAACACATTCACCCCACTCGGCTGCCACTTGGGCGGCAGTATAGCTCAGGAGGTAGAGCGGTCACCTCACAACCGGAAGGTTGCTCGTTCGATCCCCGCCACCTCCTCCTAGCAAAAGCTGTCGAGGTGTCCTTGAGCAAGACACCTTAACCCTAACTGCTCCTGACGTGCTGGCTGTCTCCTTGCATGGCTGACTCCGCCGTTGGTGGTTGAATGGGTGAATGTGAGACTTGATATGTAAAGCGCTTTGAGTAACCATTGGTTAGAAAAGCAGTATATAAATGTCCATTTACCACTCACCCTGCCAAAATATGTTTCTGGCTATGGGCCTGGTTAAGGTTGCTGATGGCCTACGTGGTTGGAGGCCCCCAATCCTCGATTACAGCCATTATATTCATGTAAAGACTCACTGGTGTAAAACCCTCTGCCAATCCAAGAAAAGCACATTGTTGGATTGGCATCCTAAGGTCGTGACCTTTTAGATATGGCATCCATGACCTTATTGGAACCTTTCAAGTCAATTGAATTCCAGAGATATGGCTGAAAACTAGATATTTTGGGCAATTTGCGAGCATAAAGTTCCCCCTGGTGGCCAAATTTGCAAGTTACAGTAACAGAGTAACAGATCCTCGGGTCAAGTTAGTTTATTCGGGCAAGCATAAAACTCAAAAATCTAAAATAAGGTAGTTTTGAAGCACCAAACCTTAACATAAAATATTGTCAGGTCCAGAACTTTAATTTGGGTGTGAAGATAATTGGACCTGCAGTTCCAGAGATATGGCCAAACAAAAAGTGGCGGTTCTTGTGGTTGGCAAAAATCACCTGAGATCTAATCAATTCTTACCCTCAATGATATCTACGGCAAACAGGAAATCTCAATTGGTAAAAAAATAATTTTATTCTGAGGCGGCGGACACGGTGGCGGCGGCAGTCGGGGTTACTCGTTATAGTTACTCATAATAGTTTGGTCGCTGTCACGACCGAACTATAGACCCAAACCCAAATGCACGACTCCAGAAAAAAGTATCAAAATAAAGAGTCTTTACTGATGAAATGCAAAGTACAACGGTGCTGGTTCTCTGGCATGAAACAAGACAAACTGGCACAGAACAAAGGAAGACGCAGACTATTTATACTCAAGGTAACAGGGAACAGGTGGAAACAATCAGGTGGAACATTTTTTCAGGTGGAAGTTACATTTCCAAAATAAAACAGGAAATCACAAAACACCACAAGCACAAGACAAACTAATTAAATTAACTTAACATGTCCATTTTCTGGACACCAACCCAGTCACCAAAAACAACCTTGAAGCTCTATTATGCAGACAGCGTGATAGCTTCAAAGCCAACATAGCTATCATAATACAACAATAAACCGAACCACTGAGGCTGTCTCAGTGGGACAAATTGCTTTTATTGACAAATTTGTGTTGCTTCCAGGACAAGGAGAAAGTCCTAAGGTGGGTCAGGCATCGGAAACTGGTTTACCGCAGCTCCCATATATTACCGGATATCAACACACACTTTGGCTTAGAAACAAGCGGCGTCTAATCCCGTTTAAAACTCTCTGTACCTGAAAGGTAACACAATTCTGCCTGTTGCATTCTCTCCTTCCAAAATGCCAACTATCAATTTGACTATCCACAAAAAGGCCAGGCCTTCTTCCACCAGCGTGTCGCTACCACCCGCTTCTTAAAGGGAGGCCTGGACGCCAATGGACATTCATAATGCACAGTTCTGGAAAATAATAACTTTAAACATCTATAATGGATGCACATATTTTCCAGCCAGCTGCAACACAATGCCCTATTTTTCCTTAAGCTACTATGCCACCACTATTTAAATTGTTTTGTTTAATATGGTCATTGCATGGTTATCAAAGTCCACCATTTATAATGTTTATTTTTTTCCAGGGGCTTTTTTCCATATTTAAGACACACAGTACTGCACACAGTGCAGAATGTGCCCTGAAGAAGAAGCCTTGTCAGGTCAAGAGTGTAAGAAGGGTTTTATGTTTATTGTCATACGGAGATGACACAGTTTGTGGGGTCCCTGCTGCTAGTTCTAGATTTTAAGAACAAGCTTAGGAATGGTTAGGTGTTAATATTGGTTGTCTGTTCTTAGAGCTCTCTGCTTGGGTGCTAGGCCCTCTTATTTGTATGTGTGTGCGTGTGTGTTTGTGATTATTTGTTTCCTTCCCTCTAAAAGGCACTATTTTATGTCACTTTCCACCTACGCCTTAACATTTGATAATGGCTAAGGAATGGGTGAGCAGGTCTGAGATTTGCGTCTTGGAATGTTAAAGGGATAAATTACCCAGTTAAGAGAGGTATACATTTCTTCCACCTAAAACCAAAAAAACAACACCTAAAACCTCACCATCGAGAGTGCTTCAAAGGGTGTTGCGGACGGCCCAGTATATGGTTGGAGATGAGCTCCCCTCCCTCCTGGATTTATACAACCAGTGGTGCGTGGCCAAGGCCAAACACATCATAAAAGAAAATGCCCACCCCAGCCACGAACTGTATTCACTTTTACCGTCAGGCAGGCAATACCGCAGTATCAGGTGCCGTACAAATAGACTCAGAGATAGCTTCCACAGTCAGGCCGATATATTGCATTTTATAAATATTATTTTTTATTTTATTTTTTATATTTTTTTATATTATTCTTTTTTTATTCTATTTAATATTATTTTTACAATTGCTGTCTGTCGTCGGGTATTGCACATAAGATTTTCACTCACTGCTTTATACTTGTGTAAACTGTGAAGTGACAATAAACTTGACTTGACTTGACTCTTAAGACCAAAATTGCAGAAATTGCAGACCACCAAGGATCATCATAGGTTATAGGCCTCGTGGGTTGCCCAAACCTTCTAATTTGAATAGTATTTTAATAGATGAAAATGTCCAAATTTAGCCCAACAAATGTCATAGCCAACCCTTAAGGCCATTTTATCATGGTTTCAGGTTGTCTCAATAATATCACTGTTGTTCTTGTCAATGTTTAGGCACCTAGCTGGGATGATGAAGGATTCTTTGTGAAGTTAATCTAAATTGTGCCTGACTCTTACCATTTCGTTTTGGGGGGTGACCTTAACTATGTAATAGATCCATCGTTGGACAGGTCCTGCCCAAAACGGCTTCCTCCTTCCAAAATGGCCAAAGCAATCTCATAATTTCTGAATCAAGCAGGAAGAATTGACCCATGGCCTTTCCTTTTCCCTGATACCCTTTTACTCTCATGGCCAAACAACTTTTTCTTCAATTGCTCTCAGCTTTAAATGGCACAGAATGCTATTGTGATATTTGATCATGCTCTATTATTACTACCCCTTGGGGATTTAATTGCACTCAGTTAAGTGATGATAGATTTTATTTAACCATTTAAACCTATTGATGACTTCCTTGTATCTAACAACTCTGACCTCATATCTCCATCAATACTTTGGAAGACATTATAGGTGGTTGTTCGGGGGAGATTATATCTTACTCTGCTAGGCAAATAAAAAACAAAACAGGAAAAGCTTATGAAAAGAGACAGAAGTGGACAGCAAAGTATTATTATGTAAATAATTGAATAGAATAGAGAGAGTCCCAACTGTATTTAAAACCGCAAGTCTTTATTAACATGATTTACTGCTCCACTCAGCATCCCCTGGTGTCCTGCCTATGACATCGTAACAAGTAGCTATGGTTGTCCTTGTAGTAACGAACGAACACTGACAATACAACAACACCACAACTATCAGTATCTACATCGCCTGAATTAGACAAACTCTTCAGATGACTTACATCTTACCACGAAAGACCCAAAAACCACCTACCTGGCTTTGTGCCCGACCCCTAGCGTCACTTCCGATCAGGTAAGCCTCATTTGTCTTTTTTTCAGGAAGAGGCGTCTATTTTTTCTGTCAAAAACACAGATAGGAAAACATAAGACATGTAACACAGGAGTCAAGTGCTTGGCCCATTCGTAATACAACCTGCCTTCTGGCAAAAATGTATTGTGTCTCATTCCATGGAACACACTGTTAAAGTTTAAAGAAATCAGGGATAGGGTTAAGTATGTGTTGTGTTGGCTGAATGTAAAGCTCCATAAAATAAAGTAGAAAAAATAAACAAATGACTACTACAAATACTTTTTTGAGAGGCCTGGAGGACAGTTCTAATAAATGAAGAAACATATGGTAAAGTAAAGAACCATAGCTTGTGCCTTCAGGCGCACTGCGGACAACTTGAAAAACATCCAAGAGCAGACAAATATGGCAATAATATTGTTGTAACAGCCGACACTGCCACAAGCCATTGGTGGTCTTCTTAAAGGGCTGCTCCCGAAGACAAGGACTCACGGTGATGAGGAATCCGGTTTATTGCAGAGTTTGACTGAAATGGTGAACAGAGCAGATGGTACATACTAGAGATCTTCTCTTTGGGTGTGTGTGGTGGAGGCTGCTTTAACCTGTGGGCCTTGATTAAAAAATAACCCACAGGTGTGCCACCTAACCAGAGTAATCAGTCTACCTCAGGCCAGGTGAGGCTGCTTCAACCAGCCACCAACCACACACACTCCACACAGATGTTCCTGGAATCTAACCTTGTTCATAGAAAATGCAGTTTATCCATATTTTTTAAACAAGGTAACATTGAGAACATTTAAGCACATTGAAAACACATTTTATTAAGATATTCATTAATTTTCAAAATATTTGAATGAGTTTTGATTGCTTAATCAATTGAATCAACAACAATTACCAATGTAATAATGCAGTAATTAAGTAGTTCATTGATTTATACTGAATTATGTGTTAAGTCATGACTAGCGTTACATAATTTACAGAGAATATTATACTGAAAGAATGAAAAATATATATATTATATGTGCCAGGCTGTACACTCGCCAATTAATACAAGATACAAGATACAAGATACAAGATACAAGATACAAGATACAAGATACAAGATGCTTTATTGGCCATTTGCAGCAAGTACAATTGAATGCTAACTCCCACATCCCTCCTGCATTATGACTTTTTTAAACAATACTATAAAAAAATACTATATACAATAAAAAACATAACAATAACAATTTAGTGACGGATGATATTTAAATGTGATGTAAGGGCAATTTACTTAATGTGATGTTTGGAAAGCTATAATACAGCATTAATATTTCAACATCAATACGTATTGAGCTGATGTTTTTTTTTGATCAAAACCCTGGCAAGGATTCTAGGAAAATTATCCCACCAAAAAGCAGCCCCATCGGCTGTTGAACTTTATTTATTTATTTTTTGGACAAATGATACTCATAAGGAAGCAGATGGTGGGATCAGTCCTTCTTAGACCACTGGCTTAAGAATTCCCCCCTTGTTCTCGTTCCAAAGGGAAAACACAACCCAGGCTCCCCTTAAAATAATAATGAATGCTTTTATACACACTGTTCAACGCTTCTAGGGTTTAACATTAAACACACACACACACACACACACACACACACACACACACACACACACACACACACAATATTCCAACATGGAGAACGGCTGGGATTTAACAAATATAGTCATATTTAAACCTCCTGACAGACTTTTCCGAGAACAGAGACAAATTAGTGTGTAGATTAGTGCATTTTATCCCAGATCATGTGGTACGCATGGAACTAATTAACAGGGTATGGGAAATTATTGACTGGTTCTCTATCTATGGGGCCAGGTTGTATGAAGGAGATTAGGCTGATCAGTTTTCACCAATGATGCCAGCACATCAAGGTCTGAACCAATTGTATCAGATTCTGAGGGCAGAGATGAGTTCTATAATGAGAGCAATGAAGAATAGATCAGATCATGAGATGGACTGTACAGCAGTATTTCCCAGTCAGTTATTATGTTTTCCATTGAACCCTGGTGAACATTTTGAGCATGAAATGGCGTTCTTATTTGGATATCAGCATTGGAGAGAACTACCAGGGTTTGGGGTTAAAATCCCCCTAGGGCTAACCATAGTGGAAATGGCAAGTACCATCAAAGTTGTTGGCACCATGGAAATATGGGAGGGCAACCAATTTAAGCCAAGTAAAGGACAACTTTGCCTGTTTTCAACCAGGTTTGTACTATTACAATGTGGGTAGTATATGTAAATGAACAATAATTAATTCCCCTCCATTTTACCAGCATTCCGTTTTGCTAATTAGTTTGCCAGCGAAAGCCTTCTGTGGCTCTAGGGTCAGGGTTCTCCTGAGCCTCCATTTGGGGTGTGTGGAGTGTGTGTGGTTGGTGGCTGGTTGAAGCAGACACACCTGTATCAAGTTAGACTGATTAGACTCTGGGGTTGTTGAGGCTGCACACCTGTGGGTCCTTGGTAATCAAGTTCCCACAGGTTTAACCAGCCACCACCACACACACTCATGAGGAGCACAAGCGTGTACCATCTTCTCTGCTGGTAAACTACTCATATTAATATAACTCATTATCTGTAGCCATCTGATTGGCTACAAATAGATGACTTCTGCTGGCTCTTTGGCTGTTTTTCGATAGCAGTTAAATGATTACTGCTATTTAAATGTTAAGTCAGTTATTTGTTCGGCAATACAAAGGAGAGTTAAACATTGTTCTTTTGCATATACAACCCACATTGTAACAGTGCAAAGCTGATGACAAATCAGTAAGGCATCCCTTTAAATGTGTATGATTGGTAGTGCTAGTGTTGTATAAACCACCACGCGATTGCTGTTATAGCTGAAGAGTCTCCAGATCTAGAGGGGAGATGTGTACTGAACATCCTCATCGCACCCCTGGAGAAGGAGGAATCTGCCAATGAGGATGTCGTGGTGTTTGACAGACAAGCCGGGGGGGCAGCCTTTAATCCCCAACTCCCTGAAGGTAACATGCATGCCACACAAACTGATTCTCACTGGCGGTGCCTTTCCGCAGACATTTTTGATAAGCTGAAAGTGTGTACCCATGTTTCTTATTTCCCATCTCATCTCTCAGTTTCTACCAAGATGGCCCTCCCCCCCCACCCGCACAAAAGAAGATGCCTTCAGTTCATGACAAACTGCCACCAGGAAGGGAGGCAACCGTGGCTGCAAATCCATGTGCAACACAGTGGAACTTCTGGGTCACTGCAGCATAGTACCATGCAGAGCACTCTGGACTGCACAAGGAGTTTGTATGGATAGAGATGGAAATACTGCTGGTTTTGAACCAGGGTTGTAACATTACAATGTGGGTGGGATATGTAAATGAACAATTCACCTCCATTTGACTAGCATTGCGTGCTCCCACCTCTAGGGCTGTTCCAACTGTTGTTCTCTGTTCATGGAGAACTAGTTTATATTTATGTTGTGCCTTTCTACTCTATAGACCGCCTATTTAGATTCAGGATCTTCAAATTAAGGTGAGGAGTATAAGCATATGGTAAAAGCAAAGCCAAGTAACACTGTCCTTTAATTGTATAAGATACTTTGTTTATGCTATGTTTTCTTCTGTGAGGTTCTATGTATTTTAGCTTTTCAACCAGCTCAATATTTAATTTTGTATTAGTTATGTTAGTTATATATATATATATATACTGTATATATATATATATATATATATATACTGTATTTATAAGTGCTGTCAATAGATCAAAATATTTAATCTGATTAATAACATAAAATTCTGTGATTAATCTGATTAATCACAAGTTTCAAATAAACATATTTATTTGTAGTTTTGTGCGGGTGGCAAAACAAATGGAAGGTATGGAAGAGTGAAATGCTAAAAGCATTTTTATTATTTTATTTGTTACTTTTCACTTTAGTTTTTCTGAGCAAAAAGGTCTCAGGGAGTGCTTAGTATTGCCCAAAACATTAATATTAAACAGACAACTGCATAAAAAAGGTGTAACAAAATAATGTCTGCAACAAAGTGAACATAGACAGCTTGCCTGTCAATTGTTTGCAAAGAAACATTTCATGCAAATGAATGTTGCAACCAGCAGGCCACTTTAAGAAACTGAATAGCAAAGTGCCAAAGTGAACAATCCTTTTTCACATTCTTAGCTGTAAAATGACACTGAAACTGTGTAAACGTGTGTGTGGCATGAGTCCAGTCAACAGGTTAATGTAGCGTATTGTTCTTTTAACCAGTTGCTCAGACACACAAGCTTGTTTACATTTTCAGATGAGAGAGCTGACCTCTTCTTCTGCACAATGTCCAACTCTTTTACGGCCCTTTGCTAAAGCCCCATCAAATCCACAGTCACGGAGGGCGACAGCAACGGCCCTCTGTATAACGTGCGCTATCCAGGGCATATGCTCAAAAGGAAGTTTCTTTGCTGCGGAAATCATATTGCGAGCGCGATTTTTAAAGTGAAATGTTCCGCCCAGCGCTCCGCGGTGCGTCTCAACTTTTTAATTAAGACCCGCCTTTATTTGTCTAGTTTCCCCTCCATTGTACATCATTGGATATCTCTGCTGCTATGGGTTTGTTTACCGCAGTAAAATAGAAGCCTGTACTTTACTTTCATGGGGGGCAGAATGTGTTTATTTATTTGTTACTCCATTACATTTCACATCATTGTCTAATCTCTGCTGACACGGGTTTGTTAACAGCAGAAGAAGAAGAAATGGATTGATGACAGGTCTCTGATGCCTATTGTTTTTTTCACGTTTTCTAATTACGCTGTAGCGGGCGAGCTTAAACACTTCTTTAACCACTTTATTTGTTTCCCAGTTGGACGTGTGAGATACGAATCAGATAATTATGGGTAGAACGGGGCCTTTCGGGCCATGTAGTGGAACGGCAGCTATTTGTTGTTGTTATTATAGAGCAACTACATGATAGGATCATTTAGTGAGTGTTGCTGCCCCCTAAAGGTGAACTGTATAATGAGGCTGATATTGGCATCCTGGTCTTTAAGGACATGAATCTGAATTCACTCACTTTGGATAACAGCGTATCTTAAATGTCAAAAAGTATTTTGTGGTTGATCATATGGTACACTTGCAAAATGCCAAATTCCCATTCATTTTAGTTAGTTTTTTACAAATGGTCTTTTAACTTCATCGGCTCTATATTGAGTTTAGCTGAGAGAACACCTTTTCCCACCCTTACACGCTAAAATAAAAGCATACTCGCTCCTTCCTGAGACAATTCATAGTAGTTTTCAATCACATGACTGGCCGGGAGCCTGGAGGGAAACACATTGTTCAGAACTGCAGTGCATTATGCAGAACGTCATTTTCCCACCCATTCCAAGCATTGATTATTTCAATTCACCTCAAACTAAAGAAGAAAAACAAAGATAAGTGAACTAACTGTATTTTTGGCCCCTGTGATCTATAAACAGCCCCGGCCTCAGGGCTTCAATCACTAAAGACAGTGACGACCTGCCGGAGCTCCACTTTTGCGATGTGTACACCTTGTTGTGTACATCCCTCCCCTTAAATTTTGTAGTACATTTGTCGAAAGAAGAAAATAACAATATATTGCTGATGGAACAGTATCAGAATGCCTTTGTTATCATTGTACACGTAGAAGGAAATTGTCTAGCAATCATCACAACACTCTTTTCACAAACAACAATTGAAAAATATGCATTATTAAAAAACGAAACTTAGCTAAATAAACCGGAAAAAATAAATGCCATATAAAATTGTATATGAACATGTTGCGATGGCCCTAGTATAATGATAATAGAACACGTCTCAAGTACTCCAGATTGCTGGTGTAATTGGTTAATTGGTTAATATTAAATAATATAACGCTTGATATATATATATACTGCTGTTAACTAACAGAACGTTTCAAGGCCACTGAAGTTTTTTGGCCGGTCCACGAAAACAAACCATGTCAGAACGATTACGTAAAGAAATGACTAAAACTACAATTAAAATACTCAGCAAGTTGAGCAAACCTTTGATTAAATGTTCACTGCAAAGACATGTGTCCTTTGACGGTTTCCATTATATTCCCTCCCCGGGGACGGAGGCACGTTAAACAGATCCACAAATCCACAATATTTTCCTCTCTCAAATGGGTTTCTTTCTCAAACGGGTTCCTAAAGAAAGACAACCCAGGCTTGTCCCTTCGTTGGTGAGTGCATTCATTTGTCCAACAACTGTCCAGCTTTTGGGGCTAAACCTGGTTAAAATACCTCAATGTAAAAGCTACTGAATAGCTGGTGGGCAGCAGAAGAAAGCCATGTGTTGCCCTCCAGGTGGGCATTCCTTTGAGGCTGGGACGTCACAAGAAAGCTATGAATAGCATGCAAATGTAATTTAAGGAAGTGAACTTGACCATGAAGGGTTTTTCTTTGTACACCTCTTTAGACCTTTGCTTTTATGAGGTGTTGAGGAGCAAGTCTTGGATTGGATCTAATTATGAACGCTGTGACGAGGCCCTCGATCCAGGTCAATGGTCACTGCTACAGAGTGGGCGGGTTTGCAGTCTGTCCGGGTCGGAGGGTTAGTGAGTGTTCTCTAAAAGACGTTATCACTGGGAGATTAGATCATGTTTTGCTTTCCTACTTCAATCCAGTGGTGTGTGTTTGTTTGTTTTTCTTTTTATAACGAAATGGAGACATTGGCTTCCATTATAAAATATTATTGAAAATATTATATATTATAAAGTATATAAGAAAAGTATACAATATTTGAATAAAAAAAGTCAAAGTTTTGTAATAGTGCATAATTCCCAGCCAAGATTAAGATGTAAACATTTTAATGGAGTCTCTAGTTTACTAACTGTGGGAGCAGTTATTTTTCCAAAGTTTGTAGAGAATTATACAAGAAAAACAAAGTCTCAGAAGAACATCAGCTGAGTGCTGCCTAGCAACACTCAGCTAATGAGAAAAAAAGGCTTTGTTTTGAATAAAGTCACACACTAAAGTCACAAGTGTACAAATGGTACACTTGCAGCTAGCTCAACGTGTGTTATGACATCCACACAGAAATGTCATCTAGAAAACAGAAAGAGCCGACATTACACAGCGGTAAAAGCTGACAAAGGCAGTGCTTGCTACATTGACATGCTGCGGCGGTGAGCACTGCATACACGGTTAAGATTAGTGGCAAATGCTAATGGAATAGCTCCCTCCCCTCATCAGTCACTCATTTGGGTGTCAGGTTTGACCCACACCTGACTTTTTGTGACCATATAAAACCTCTGTGTCAAACCTCCTTTTATGATCTCAAAAACATTTCCAAACGACTTACCTAGTCAGATGCAGAGAGGCGTGTGCAGGCCTTCATCTCTTCAAGGCTGGACTACTGCAATGCTCTTTGTATTGGGATCCCTGGAAAGAGCATCCAGACAATGCTGTACATTCAGGGCTGGCAGTAGAACTCAGGAGGTAGAGGTAGAGCGGTCGCCTCACAACCGGAAGGTTGTCGGTTCGATCCCCCCGGCTCCTCAAAAGCAAAACCTGTCGAGTTGTCCCTGAGTTGTCCCTAACCCTAACCCTAACTGCTCCTGACGTGCTGGCTGTCTCCTCGCATGGCTGACTTCGCCGTCGGTGGTTGGATGGGTGAATGTGAGGCTTGACTTGTGAAGCGCTTTGGATAAAAGCACTATATAAAAAAGCATCCATTACCATTGCACACATGCACACACACACAGTCACACGATGCAAAGCGCATTGGGTGTCTTGAAAAGCACTATATAAATGCAATGAATAATTTGTATTACATTCAAAATAGTGCTGCCAGGTTCCTGATGAAAATGTGTAAACATGAGCATACAACACTGTCTCTGTTTCCATTGCAGCGGCTTCCAGTCTCATTCAGGATTGACTACAACATTCGTTACTTACACACAAATTCATAAATGGTTATGCACCTCCCTATTTACAAGAACTCATTACGCCACAAACCGCCACCCTCAGATCTGCCCACAGCTCGCTCCTCAGGCCCCCAGTGCTAACCTCCGCACCATGGGGGGGCCGAGCCAGACCCTGGACTCTATTAAGACAGGTTTTCTTTCTAATACCTTTTTGTTTAGGAAAGGCCTTTTTTATGTTAATATTAGTGTTCATTATTCTTAATAATTGTCTTGTGTTTGTTTGCTATGATTTGAACTTTGTAGCACTCTGAGAGATTTAAAAAAATACATATAACAAAATAAAAATATAAAATGTACAATACAATATAAATAGTAAGCATTGTTATTTTTTGGGTAAGGTATTTTTATTTAAGCGATAATGTGCTATGTGTATGTTTGTTTGTATGTTTTACTTGTACACCAACCGATAAATTAAAATGAAACCCCTGCCTGTTTTTCTGAATATGGGCAACAACAGAAACAATCAAATCCATTTCATGCTCAGACTCACTGCAACCCACCTGGTTAAAGAGCCTTAACCTAACAAGTTGTACCTCCACAAACAAACCACAAATCAAGCCTTAAAATAATTCAGTGAGGCAACAGTTCTGCCATGCTGTGGCTACTTTGATAAAGAACACATCTAAGAGAAAAATGTTCTAAAGTAAAACCAGTAATCATTTGGAGAGTATAAAATAAATAAATACAAAAATCATTAAAAACCATTAGCTTAATCTTCACTAAGCTTTTTTTTCCTGTGTGTTTATATATATACATATATATTTTTAATATATATATATATATACTGTATATATAATGCATATATATATGCATTATATGCATGTATATACTGTATATATACAGTATATACATACACACGTGTGTTTATATACATTTATTTATATATATATATATATACAGTATATACACACACACACACACACACACACACACACACACTACTGTGTAATCTTAAGCCTCTATTGTTAGCAGATTCAGAAATAGGCGTTGCACCTGCCTCACACCAATTGAAATGACAATTTACACTGTCGCAGTATTATTCAAATATTGACTTTATGCTGTCTGATATGTCTTATTTTGTTGATCTTTTTATGTGGCCAGCTGTATCTTTCTCTTTATCTGTCTCTCTCTCACACACACACACACACACACACACACACACACACACACACACATGTGCACGTACGCATGCACAGACACACACACACACACACACACCTACGCACGCAGGCACACACACAGACACCACACACACACACACACACGCCTCTTCACAACTCTTGGACCATTGAAGAGAGGCCGACGAAGAGAAACACCGATGTACTATTTTAACCTTGGGGGGATGAAGGGAGGGAGGGATAGGGGAGCCATCCAAACTTAAATGGTCGCCCCTGGAGACTCGTAGACCAGCATGGTTCTCTGCTCCATGAGTCTCTCTGCTCTTCTGTTAACGGTCAGGATTGCACACAATTACCTCACAATTAGCCTGTACTTTAGCGGTCCGTTCAGCTACGGCTATGTAGGCCATGGCTTATTTAATCTTTTTTTTATTTATTATACCTTGTTCATTAAGGCCAGTCTGAGCCATGTTTGTGTTTGTATTGTAGAGTACAATAATGTTGTTGTAAAAACTGTAATGGAAAAAAACCTGTGTTTACAGATATAGTATAGATATATTTCAATTTAAAATAAATGGATTGTCTGAACTAATTGTATTCTTTGAATTGTTGAGTGGCTGTACTGCACTGGAACAATGTTTCACAGAATCCCAGAGGCCTGATTGAGAAGAGACAGCAGTGTCTTGTATAAAGTACATCCGTGTGGTGTTGCTGCTTTGAAAGAGTACTTTGAAATGGTGCGCGTGTGTGTGTGTGTTTACATGTCGTTGCAAAAATACCATTTAAAAAAACGTATTCTTTTGGTTTTGATTGAGTTTAATGTTCACATAGAATTGAGACACTCTGCTCCAAGTGTTGTGTCTTATGTGGCTTGTGTGTAGAGTTTTGACACAAAGTGTGTAAACAACGGGTAGAAACTGTAAGACGTATCTCTTTGTTATATTTAATTAAACGTCTAAACTGGCTTGTTTCACTTATTAAGAATAAGTCAATAACTTTCATTGGATTGCTGTCACTGTATTTTAACAATGTCTTTGTAGAGTCTCTGCAGTACTGCTGTCCATGGCCTGAATCGGCAGTACTGCTGTCCATGCCTGAATCGGCAGTACTGCTGTCCATGGCCCTGAATCGGCAGTACTGCTGTCCATGGTCCTGAATCGGCAGTACTGCTGTCCATGGTCCTGAATCGGCAGTACTGCTGTCCATGGTCCTGAATCGGCAGCAGAGAACATGACGTGATCCCGTATGAAAACATATGATCATTTAATTCAAATAATCAAGCCACAAAATCAATTTGTCATCATGAGATTTATTTTAATTACCTCAGTTAATTATTGTATTCATTTCAATAGTTCAATAGAACTTGAGGGAAACATTGTTTATTGCAAAATCTTAAGTTGAGTTGAACCCAAAGCCAATTAAAAACCCATCGTGTGGCTGTTATCAGAGTTGATTAAACCATGAGATCTATTGGAGTCTAAAGTGGCCACAGATGCAATGCCCCCAACAGATCCATCATGGGCTGATAATGCTGCCTCCTGTTTCCTGTCTGCAGTAGAACATGAAGCGGACCTCTGGATGGTTCATTTGTGTTTCACTTTCTGTTTGGTATGTTTTTCAGTGTCTTCATTTTGTGGTTTTGTAGATTTTCTGCTTATCTTTTTGTAGTTGTTTTTTTGCATTGAGCATCACGTTTTCCTTATCAAGTCTCTACTCACTCTCCGGTACGCAAATCCTGCTTCCACTGGTCTTGGGTTTTAAGAAGGCTCATGCATGCGTGTTTTAATTGGCTGCCCACGGCACCAAGAAACAACACGTGCTAACCACAACCTAATAGAGATTATTTGAGATTCAAGATTCAACTTGTTTTTATTTGCCAATTGATTTTAAGTCCAATGGAATGCTTACTGCCCATTCCCACCCACAGTTTGAATTCATTGGGAACAACACGCTCTAACCAAATGCGAATAGAGATTACTGGGAACAGCACGTGCTAACCAAAAAGCTAATCCAAATGTTCTGGTTACTGCACAGTTCTGCACTGTACCGCACTGTATTTGTGATGCTGCTGCGCTACTGGCACTTTAAAATGCTCTTTACATGCTTTTTGCACAATTCAACATATGTTTATATCGGTTGGATACCTCAGGTGCTTTATCCCTTGGGAGCATGCCTCCCCAAAGCAGAGGTGAACTCAACTCAAGATAAGATGTTAAATTGAACAAAATGGACACGTTATCATTGTATGAACTTGTTTCCATATGTGTGATCTGTGGCTGGAACCCTCACTTATGGGCAGCAGAGGCTCAGGGGGTAGAGCGGGTTGACTGACAACCAGAAGGTTGCTGGTTCCATCCCCCGGCTCCTCCTTAACCAAAGTGTGGAGGTGTCCCTGAGCAAGAGACACCCTCACCCTAACTGCTCCTGACGTGCCGGCTGTCTCCTGCACGGCTGACTCCACCGTCGGTGGATGAATGGATGAATGGATGAATGGATGAATGGATGAATGGATGAATGGGTGAATGGATGAATGGATGAATGGATGAATGGATGAGGCTTGACTTGTAAAGTGCTTAGAGGGACCGCACTGGTTAGTAAAGTGCTATATTACCCCTATTAACCCTCAGAGAGCTCAGGTCACCACCACTTTAGCACAGTAGTGGTGGTTGCTTGTGTCTGGATTTACAGAATCATGCCATCCATCCACTAAAGAAAAAGATAATATATTGCTGGCCAACAAACTATTGCAGGTCAATGGTGGGATGTACCTTTTGAGGTACTTGTACTTTACTTGAGTATTTTCATGTCATACATATATAAAATAACTTACTTACTAGGTTTAGCTTGTTAAAACAACATATATATATATATAATAAATTATGATATATTTGCTTAAACCTACCCAGCAGTGACTCAATTTCCCAGGAACTCACTCTATTGAACCTATCAACATCACTTCTCACATCTCTGCACGTGTGTCAATAGCAGGGTTTCCTGCAGTATTTTACTCTTGCATTAAATAAATATTGATTGACCATTGATGATTTAAAACATTTTTTAGCAAGGCTGTAATGAGTCTTGATTCAATTATGAGTTTGAATCAAATGTGCATTGACTTTTGAAAATAAGCAACAAGACAGTCAATATATTACATAGGATTTGTCTCTTGGTGATCAGTTGATTGATCTTTAAATGCTACTACTTGCTAAAACACACGTTATCTATCTCTTCAAGGGTGCAACAATTGTAGAAAGTAGAACAATTATACAAAAATGGACTCTGCGGTCTGTTTTATTGAAAATAATTTTAAAGTGATTATTATTGTTGGCTCATATTTGGATTACCCCAGACCCCCCCCCCCCCCCACAGCAAGCCTACTGATACTCATCAAACTAAAGATAGATTAATTCAGATGACGAAAACACACTCCAGTGACTCTGGTGATTAACACAGATAGAGAGAGAGAGAGAGAGAGAGAGAGAGAGAGAGAGAGAGAGAGAGAGAGAGAGAGGGAGAGAGAGAGAGAGAGAGAGAGAGAGAGAGAGAGAGAGAGAGAGAGAGAGAGCAGAGAGAGAGAGAGAGGGGAGAGAGAGAGAGAGAGAGAGAGAGAGAGAGAGAGAGAGAGAGAGAGAGAGAGAGAGAGAGAGGGGAGACAGAGACAGAGGAGAGAGAATGAAAGAGATAGAGATAAAGAGAAAAAGGTGTTTGTGCCAGAAATTGCGGGCCCTGACAATTGGCCCCTGTGAGCAGCTCAATCAAATCATAATACTCACGTAGCTGCTGGCAAATTGCATTAGCAAATTAGCGAATTGCATTAGCGCTTGTGAAACCCAATGCAGTTCTTTCTTTCTTGTGTGTCGAAGGATAACAAGCACACACGGTGGTTGGGCTCCAACACAGAAAGACACACACATGGATTATCCCACATGAGGTTGTGTCACTGAAATGTTTTATTGTAATTTATGCAGGTGTCAGATATGAATATGAGATTGTATCAATTCAATCAAAAGCAATATATATTATGTGGAAAATAGGTTGCTTCGAGATTGACAATGTACAAAAGGTATATATATTCATCATGGAAGGCACATACTATATTTTTCGGGTGGACAATAATGACAAACCTGTTACATATTGGAGACCGTTATGAACACCAATGTTCTTTTTCAGGTCCTCTTATGTATTTGTGAGCTGGTTGTTCTGGCTTAAGGTACTTTGGAATTGAACCTTCCACCTTTCACGGGAAAGCAAGCTCCCTGTTGTGATTGTCCTATTTATTTATAGTAATTATCCATACAAATAGCATTCTTCATTCTGTTCGTTGATGACTAGTATTTTCCCATTTTCCCATCTCAGAATGTTTTTTATCTCAAAATGACTCATTGTGAATGGCATTAGCCATAATCCATTTCTTCCACCCTATAGACATTGATGCCAATCACGGTTTGATCCTGTAGATGTTGGTATCACAGCTCAAATTAGGACCATCTGTGAGAAGAAGATATAGAAGGTGAGGTCTCCTGTAAAGATGACGCAGCAGTTAGTGTGTGTGTGTGTGGGTGTATGTGTGTGTGTGTGTGTGTGTGTGTGTGTGTGTGCGTGTGTGTGTGTGTGTTTGTGTGTGCAGGTGAATAGCTATGAGCTCTCACACTCACTACTGAAAACCTCTCACACACACTACTGGAAACATTTCAAACACAAACAAGGCTTAAATCGGCTTAAATCCTTGAATAAAAAGTTAGCTTGGCTGGACACCCAACTAGTCTATTATCTCCATGCATTTTTCCTGCATGAGCTGTGATGTGTGCACATGGTGTATTTAACTGAAATCCAGCACAGCACTTCGCCCCTGGTGGCCGTGTTGGTAAGCTGCGTGCAATTACCTTTTTTCAGAAATACTTTCCCATCCATATTTAGTCTGTGAAGAACAAATGTAGAATCTAAACTGTATAAACATCTGAGTCAACATTTGGTGCAGGAAAGGGAAGCTGTCAATCGGAGCTCTCGCCGCTTTGCTCCCTGACATCCAACATCTCTATTCAGAAAAAGGGAAAACGCAATAAGTAGTGGAACAGAGAGAGCGACATATGAATGATAACAGGGTTTCCTAAAAAAAAGAGCAGGATTACAGGCTCTGTAAGATGGCTCAACTTGTTCCAATCAGCCTCGGTGTCTGCGGCCATAATACTTGTAACATTCAGGGATGTATTGTACATTTGACTGAGTTATAAAGATATTGGCAATCTTAAGCAGAGAGCGAGCAGAGGGACAGTCCCGCAGTGAATGTCCCGGAGGGCATAGCGGTGTCAACAGCGCTAAACCGGGGAAAACAAAGAGGCAATCCCCGGTCAAGTCCCAGCGTGTCTAGCAGGGGTCACCTGATGTGCTGCAATCTCTCTGGGGGTCACTGTGGTAGACAAACAGCTCCACCGTTGAAAATGTCCAGGGATTGTTGAGATCCGTGCAGAACGGTGCCCCAGGTGTTACAGACAGGGCTGGTGGTTTAAAAAAAGGGGGACCAGAGGATACGTGCCAAATACAATGGCATCACATTACTCAGCCTCCCTGGGAAAGTCCACTCCAAGGTGCTGGAATGGAGGGTCTGGTTTGACCAGCGTCTGGTTGAACAATTGCAGTTTCCGTCCTGGTTGTGAAACAACAGACCAGCTTTTCACTCTCACAAGTATCTTGGATGGAGCCTGGGAGTATGCCCATCTAATACTCAACTTGAGTAGAACATTCTGCACATGTTGGTTCTACCCGGTGACACGTGGTTTATTATGGCGATCGAAGACAATCCAAATAACATGAGCGGCACACCCTCAAAGCCTTCTGCCTAAACATGCGAGGCGGTCACGGCTTGTTGAGCAGCTGTAGAGGCGATTCTCTAATGCGTTCAGGGATGCCAATATACTATTTATTAATGCGGCAGCTTGACTTTTCTTCGCATTTAGCCATGCTGCCGTGGGAGTCAGGGTTGCCAGATCTGTGACAAAACCAGCCCAAGGTCCAATAAAACCAGCCCAGTTGCAGGATCAGCTTGGAGGGAACTGTGGTGTTGAATGCCAAGCTGTAGTCAATGAACAACAGTCTGACATAGGTGTCCCTCCTGTCTAGGTGTGACAGGACACATTTCTCCAGGCACTTCATGGCTATGTGTGTTAAAGCCACTGGACAATAATCATTGAGGCTTGGTACATTGGTCTTTTTGGGTAACGGCCCAATGGTTGTCTCTTTGAAGTGCAATGGCACAGACTGTTGCAGTGATGCATTGTCCACAGGAGCCAGCATAGTCCTCTTGGTTGAATGTTCAATTTGTGTGTCTGCTCAGAGTTCCCCATTTCAAAGCAAGCGTAAAATGTGTTCTTGTCAGGTAGGTTGAGGTTGTTGTTGGTGACTGCCCCTGAGCTCCCCTTGTAGTTGCAGAGGACCCTCAGACCATGCCACATACATCTGGTGTCAGAGCCCCCGAACTGTCATTCCAGTCAGTTTTTCTAATCCAATTTCCCCTTCTTGATGGCTTTTCTGAGTTCATACTTGGCGTTCTTGTAGTGATCAGAGTCGCCCGTTGTAATAGCTGTACTCAATTCTCACAAGTTTGTTCCATATGTCAGCATTCATCCATGGTTTGCCGTTCCGGAATGACCGAACAGACCCTGGGGGGGGGGGGTGGGGATGCATTCCTCCACTGGGGGGGGTGGGGATGCATTCCTCCACTAGCCCGTTGATGTATGCTCCTGTGGCATGATGCCCACCCTGCAGATGGAGCATGGCCTTGCCGTCCAGCGACATACGTTCCTCACAGTTGTGGGCGTAGTCTTCAACTTCAACGAAGTAGAAAAAGAAGTAAAGCTTTGTAAGGTGAGTGAGAGAGAGATAAAGACAGATAAAGAGAGAGAGAGAGAGAGAGAGAGAGAGAGAGAGAGAGAGAGAGAGAGAGAGAGAGAGAGAGAGAGAGAGAGAGAGAGAGAGAGAGAGAGAGAGAGAGAGAGAGAGAGAGAGAGAGAGAGAGAGCGGGAGAGAGAGAGCGGGGGACTGTTAACTACAGTGTTTAGTGTATCTAGATGGGAGTACCTTTATCCTTGCCTCCACTACTTTAGCGATCGTTACAGCTTTTGTTTATGGTCCACGGTGTGCTCATGATGGACCGTTTGGCATAATGCAATCCATCAGTCTTTTCAATCGCCTACCCTTCCCTTTCCTACCTCTGATGCATTAACGCACTCCGATGTGCTAAAGGCACAATTGACTTTGAAATAGCGGTTTTGAGGAGGTAACTGTGTGTGTGTGTGTGTGTGTGTGTGTGTGTGTGTGTGTGTGTGTGTGTGTGTGGGGCGGGGGGTGGTTAAGTTGTTTTTCATCTAAGAAAGGCTACAGCACCATCATTACACTTCTTGGGCAAAGTAAAACTACAGCGAGTTGGACTTGGATCCCATTGGGTCTCATTTATAAAACAGTGTTTAGGATCCATAATCAAAGCTGTAAATGGCCTGTGGCAAAAAAAAAAGGTTAGTATCGATTTTTGGTATCAATCTACCCATCTGCTACAATCACCACCTCACCATCTGTCTGGCCAATTTCTGCTGTCTCCCAAATGATTGTAGGAATGGGTCAGAGTTGTTTGTAGAATTCACAAGTTTTGCGTGGGATGTGGCGCGCCCAACTTTCAGGCCCCCCGTTTTGTGTCGGTTATGAACAAGAGCACTGGTGTTAATGTCTGCCAACAACACGATTTATTCAGAAGACAAAATACATCCACAGTCCTGTCTGGATGTATGTGTAGGCCTAGAGCTATAGACCGCATAAGACAACATAGGAGATACAAATTGCTTATCAAAAAAAGGCTGCTAGCTTATGAAAAACGCTATTTGTCACTTTGTGTGTGTGTGTGTGTGTGTGTGTGTGTGTGTGTGTGTGTGTGTGTGTGTGTGTGTGTGTGTGTGTGTGTGTGTGTGTGTGTGTGTGTGTGTGTGTGTGTGTGTGTGTGTGTGCGAGAGAACTACCTTCCATTTACTAAGCATTTTATAATACAGTGCTTCCGACAGCCCAGGGCCTGCATGAGAACTCCCAGCATGTGGACCCAACCCCCCCCCCCCCCCCCCCCCCCCCACCCCCCCCCCCACCCGCCTCGCCTTCCCCATCACACACTGAACCACAATATCTGGTGACATGCAGGCACGCACAGAGCACTGTCTGCTCACCATTAATCACCTAATGATTGACCTGCCTCCAGGGGGGGGTTATGGCTTGTGGTGGTGGTGGTGGTTGTGGACGAGGGTGATGAAGTCATAATTAATGATACAATTATTAATTGAAATGGATTGACGCCATTCGCCAAGAAATTATCCTTCTTCTTCTTTCGTGTATGGCCATCAGACGTCCAACTCAGTGTCGTGCAGCCACTGCCTCGTCTCTGGTCCCAGTCAGGAGAGGCCAGCGTCCGAAAGGGGTCTATCCAGGGGACAGGTGGTGATTATGTGGTTGGCAGTCTGCTCCAGCTCCCCACAGTCGCATGCTGTGCTGTCCGGCCAGGCCCCACTTCTTCACAGCCGATTTGAAGCAGCCGACCCCCTGGTATGTAGGAGGTTCAGCAGTGTCCATTGTCAGGATGGTAGATCTTCTCCTTCAACGCCATCTCCAGGGCCCCGGATGTAATGGTGGATACGTGTGGGACCCGCCGACTACAGCTCCTGCTTCCAGGATGTCACCAGCCATGCTTTTGTAGACCTGTCCTCAGGGATAGAACTAAGCATCTCTTGTGCCGCCTTATTGTAGGCGTGGCGGGACTTGAGCCTGCTTTGACATGGCTGCTTCACCACGTCAGCTCCATCTCCAGTAGGGCCGCTGCTCTTGATCATTGATTACAGATGAAGCAAAGTCAATTAGAAGGCAATTATGCTGCCATGCACAGAAGCCATGCACGCACACACACACAAAACCACACACACACACAAAACACTTGCACTCACACACACAAGTTTGCACACACTAACACACACACACATATTATTGTGTGCGTGTATGTGTGTGTCTCTGTGTGTGTGTGTGTGTGTGTGTGTGTGTGTGTGTGTGTGTGTGTGTGTGTGTGTGTGTGTGTGTGTGTGTGTGTGTGTGTGTGTGTGTGTGTGTGTGTGTGTGTGTGTGTGTGTGTGTGTGTGTGTGTGTGTGTGTGTGTGTGTGTGTGTGTGTGTGTGTGTGTGTGATGACTTGAGTGAACTTTAATGCTCGTCTTCTCGCACAATTACAGAAATCCAACTCATCTTAATCGTTCTGCTTTAACTGGACAAAGAAAGCATGAGAGGGGGAGTTTGTGTGTTTGTGTGTCTCTGTGTGTGTGTGTGTGTGTCTGTGTGTGTTTGTGTGTATATGTGAGAGAGAGAGAGAGAGAGAGAGAGAGAGAGAGAGAGAGAGAGAGAGAGAGAGAGAGAGAGAGAGAGAGAGAGAATAGAATACCAGCACCAATTTCTGAATGCTAATCAATGCCCCCCCCCCCCCCCCCCCCCCCCTCCATTTATTTTTAAACATCAGTTGCTGGTGAGCTGACTAAAGCATTGAATGACAGGAGGGTGAACATGCACTCCTCCATCAACAGCTTGCTGTGCTGTTCTATCCTCTCCTTTCCTCTTCAGGGAGTTGTGTTTTCTCACATTTAAATGGCTCCGTATCAGACAAACGGCCCAGCATTACTTGAACAATGCAGCCTGAAAAGAAAGCGCACATCTCTGGGGCGTTTACCACCCAAGGTTTAACAAGAATTAAAAAAAAAGATAAAATGCATAAATGACTCAAAGCTGTTGTGTTGTGTTCCAATCAAAGCAAACATTGGCCTCTGAAAAGCGGCCTGAGCCTTAGTGGTCAGAACAATCCCAGAGGCACTTGAAGTGATACATAGAACCACCTCAATGATCCACTGTACTCCTTTGTTAATTCAGAGATCAAATTCCAATCACGAAACTCTGTGTTTTCATACTGTTGTGTTACACAAAAGTATGGCATATTCTTGTATTATATTAAATGACGCTGTATTATTGAACAAGACTGCAGGAAGTCCAAAGACACTTATTTTGAAGTGACTGCAGGATGTTCCGATTTTCCACATTTTCCTTTGTGGGTTGGGTTGTTTTGTTTGACAAAGAACCACATTGGAAGAAGTTGGAAGCCTACAGTTTTTAGTACTGCTTAACTCTTTAGGATGTACACTTCACTGCTTAAGTTTGATTGATTTAACCACAACTTGCAGTGGTGATGGGACTGACTGGGACTGACTGATGGGATTTACACCAAGCTTCCAAGCGTGTGTCGCTTCGTAAAACAGTGTTTTAGAGCTTGTTGACTATGTGACTATAGTCACTTGATGAATGAAGCTTCAAATCGTATTCAACCACCGGAAGGTGTCGGATTGTTTCATAAGTTTAACCGGCGTCCCGTTCCGCAGGGTAACCGTGTAGCAGTACCTCAATCGTTAAGCCAAGTAGCGACAGTTGAACAAATCATATTCCTTGATAATACAAAAATATGATTAATAATAATTGAAATTTTATAAAATTCTCATTTGCCCTGTTGCTCAAGCCCATCCCTCTTGAACACTTTGGAAAACTCATATTAAATACAAAGGCAGACATATGATTGTAATGATGTAAAAATATGTTTTATTAAAGTGGCCAATTTGAAGGGCTGCAGTCGTTTGGCATGTTTATTACCGATGTGTGCCGGCCTTACCTTCCTGTCTGCGTTGCCTACCTGTCTGTGACATCACCTGGTTCATCGAGGCGTCAAGGCATCGCTACAAAGACCCAAAGTTGAACGACGTCTATAAAAATGAAGAACTTTCATAAATTTCATCTCAATGAAACTTCCATCTCATCCTGTCATATGCAGTTCAACAACTATCAATTTAACCTGGGCTAATGGTTATCATTCAAATGCTGTAATTTATTCACAAATTAAGATAGATTAATTTGTTTAGATAGATTTAATTTAGATATATTCATGAATAAATTTGATTAGATTGATTCGACTTTAATCTATGATTGTGAATTGTGATTATGTTCTGTAGAAATTCTGCCAAACTGGCATAATGACATTCTTTTTCAGAAAAGGGGTGTGGAGGAAGGGAGGGGGGGACTGATATTCTGGGGGTGCAGGTGACAGATAAACGGGCCCCTACATTAAATTCAGTCCCCAATTTAAAAACCAATGTGCTTTATTTATATGTAAATACACTGCATGATTGCCAGGGCTGGGAGTTTGGAAAAAAGAGCCAGGGGATGAAAGACAGAAAAAAAAAAAAAATTCAGTGAATTGAAGTCCTGTGAGAAAATATTATGACCGTCTCCGAACTTTAACCCAGAATGACACCGAGGTGCATTGGTTCCGTTATAATAGTGAAAAAAAAAAAACAGTCTAATGGATTTCCTGTTCCTAACGGTTTTAATAGGTCTATTTGCATGGGGAAATTAGTACATACTACGCCATATGCACTATCTAGAAACAGGGCTAAACGGAGCCGCCTCATTGGACGGCTCAAATTAGGCTCAACGCGATGGGCCGACGGTGACACCCGTGTCACAGTTATTATTATTATTATTATTATTATTATTTTTAAATGTATTTCTGACTGATTAGTCAAAATGCATCTTTAGTCAAAGATAGTTGCATTGCGGCTGTGCCTTGCTGTGTGTGTGTGTGTGTGTGTGTGTGTGTGTGTGTGTGTGTGTGTGTGTGTGTGTGTGTGTGTGTGTGTGTGTGTGTGTGTGTGTGTGTGTGTGTGTGTGTGTGTGTGTGTGTGTGTGTGTGTCTTCTGGCATGTTCACACTGAGAGCAAAGCGTCCATGTTTACATGCAAGTTTACCTCCAATGCATGTCAGGTTCACAACAAAATATTCATACCCAATATTCCCACATATTAAAGTCTACAATACTATACAATGCAAAAAAATACTATACTTGTACATGTCAAATGTGGAAGGCTTAGAGTAAGGGTTAGACACAACTGTCTCCCCCCAGTTGTGTACTAACATCAGTGAGTAATGGATATGAGCTATGCTACGCAATACTTGGATAGATGTCATGACCCCTGAAACTATGCCCGGCTAGACACCATCTATACAATCTGAATGATTGGATGAAAAAACAGGGGAGAAGGTCTGTTCGTGCACACCGTCCTACTCCATGACCCAAAAGAGAGACAGCAGGCCAGACAAAAGCATGCACTAAAACACACAACTACTTAATAACACACAATTCCATGCAGTGTCGGGGTTTATTTGTTATACACACACACACCAGGACACAATATTACCGACAGGGTGGACTGTGGAAATTGGGGTTTTGAACACCGAATGTTTTTTGTTATTATATATTTGTATTTCAATGTTAAGCATTGTGTTTACTGAGAAAAAATATTGACACTGATCTCTTAGCGTGTCCTCTTATCACTTTTTTACTAGCTTTACTAGCATACCAGCATCTTACTAAGTATATAGTTTGCTTGTTAGTTAGTTAGATATTGTTATATTGTTTGCCAACTTATTGTACTGTTACCTGAGCACTAGTTCAGTTCTTGGAGACTTTGTTAGGAATGAAATGCACTTTTGACTTCTGGTGACGAGTGTTCTCTTACCTTCCTTTGTTGAACGCACTACTGTTAGTCGCTTTGGACAAAAGGGTCTGTCAAAGGACTTTAATGTAATATCCGACCTAGTTCATTTTAACATAACATTTAACATCTGGTTTGGGGTTTTTGAATTTTCATTAGGGATTATTTATTAATAATTAAGTACCTTTATCAGGGTAAATATTAAATGTAATAACATGGAATAGATGAAAGATTGATTGATTTTGGTCAATTTAAGAAAAACAACCCCAGTGTCGCTGATATTAATAAAAAAAAGCTTGCATGCGATGCATCCTGGTACATGTAGGCACTGCCAGCAAGGCTCTTTGAGCAGGAGAACTGTTTCTCGTCAATACAATAAGCACATCATCATTTACCATCAACACTGACTGGAGTTTCCCCTCAATAGAAAATGCCTTGAATATCATGAATCAAGGTGTTATTTCTGTGCCCCAGGATATCCGTTTTACACGTAAATGAGATTTACACCAAGGACGTCCTATTAAGGAACATCCTTAACACGCTTCCAGGACCACGTTCCCACGCATCACCAGCCCTGCACATGTCATCAGTCAGGATGGGACTACTTTCTTGTTACCCTTTCACACGTTAATGAGGCTATGTCTTGCAGGTGTCTTTTAGCTAAATGTAATTATCGTTACCTGGTATGCCTGGTATAGCTTTGACTTTGGCATAATGGCATGGTAAGCCATTATATACATTATGCTACAAGAAATTGAGTAACCGTGCTGTTTCTATAGCATGATGTGTGTGTGTTTGACAGGTGTGTTAGTGGTGGACTGAGAGGTAACACCTGGCTCTTAAATGCAACCTTCTGTTGAGGAAAATGTGTTTCAATGGAATTTTCCTTGTTGAGACAGGGAGTGTGAATCTTCCAGACAAAGTCCCACCTATATGCAGGATTAGTCTTAGAAGGACGCAAGCAGCACCATCAGTCAGTGCATCTCTCACAGCATCGATGACCCTGTGGGCCTGTTTCACATTGTGTGTAATGGCTGCTAGGACCTTCTCATACTACACAAAGTGCTTCCCTGCATTTGTGAATTTTGCACTCGACACTCGGCGGCGCAGTGGAACAGTCTCTTGTGTTTCTACGAGACACAAGTCTTGTAATATTTTACTCTCACTGTTTTGTTTGAAACAACATGGTTACACAGTCTCAAATAATCCAAACAAATTCCCAAATAAAAAAAATAGACAAGTTGACACAAATGATGATATAGGAGTTGTAAATAAGAGGCAAAGATTTACAGATACAAATCACCCTGCATTTATTTGCACATTGTGTTTTACGAGGTAACTAAACAAAACATTTGTTTGTGAATACTATTGAGACAGTTTAAATCACATTTTTGTTTTGTTCAGCCAACTTAGTCGGACAAGCGGGGGGCTTCCGCAGTGAGCGGGGAGGCAGCTGGGTGAGCTAGAGGGACAGGCGACAGTCAGAGTGACAGACAGGGAGGACCACAAGTGTCCGAAATCACTCCCTACTCCCTCTACACGGTGCACAACATTCACCAATGTTTAGTGCTGTCCGAATGTATAGTGATAATTATTATACCCTATATAGGGCATTCAACCTATCCCACAATTGCATTGGTAAAAGTAGTGTACAACCGACGGCCACTAACCAAACATACACACTATCATGCATTGAGCTGAAAGAATAACCAACGACGTAGATCTGACACGCTTAATTATGAGACAGTGATGACGTCATTAACAGAGACCCGAATAGTGTCTGAAAGTGTATTTTTCACTTTGCCGATGAGCTCACTATATAGTGAACTCCCTATGTAGGCAGTAGGGAGTAGGGAGTAGGAAGGAGGTAGGGATTTTGGACGCAGCCATCTGGATCTGACAATGAGTAACAGGAAACCCAGGGTTTATATGCATTGAGACAAATTGATTGACAGTGTGTTTTCCATCACGTGTGTTGACAGGGAAGAGAAGCAGCACTGGCAGGCTGGTTGATAGACTGACCCTGTGGTGTCTAATAGAAGAGGTCAGTGTTAGTAAAGGTGGCTAAAGAAGTGTGAAACCTCTCTTCTTTGCCTGTAAGGTGGCCACACACATGGCCATTTTTGTGTTGTTAATTTTTATTTTTGGAGTGTCTTGAGGATTGCTAGACAGTTTTGTTGTACTTGTACGATGACGTTAAAGGCATTTTGATTCTGATTCGGCAGGCTACCATAACACCGATTAGAGCAGGACTGTTTTATGAAATAATCAGTCACACAATTAGTTTACCCTTTTGTATGTCGTATTATTATAGCGTTATAGCATTAACAATAATTTATGATTGCTGTGTTATTGTTAAAATGTATTTCAGCAGGTGGTGCTGTGCAGTGAAGTAAACCTCACTCCCTGACACCTAAAGCACATTCTAGCGATGAAGCTAGAGCCCGGGGGTTTCAGCTTCTCATAGTTAGAGCTTTGCCACTCATGCCAGAGGTTGTGAGTTCGAGCCCAGTGCGGGACACTCACTGTTACACCTACATGTATTTTTGGCTATGGACACAAGGGGGTTTAGTGAGCAATGCAAACTGTGCATATAGACACCTATTTAGACGTCTTAATGATACTATGACTGTTAAACGTGTGGCTTTAATCGCTTCATGACACAGGAAACACACTCGCCAGCTGTCCACTCAATTTGTTAAATAACATATCGATCAATTCTTTATACCATGTTAACTTATCGGTGGGAAACAACAATTTGGCCCTTACCTGAGGGATTATTTGAGTGAAGAAGCATAAGGAACACTAAAGGACATTAAGGACAAACTCGGAAGGGCTTTGGGAGTCAGGAGGTCTAAAAAAAGACTTTAACTGCAATGACTTGCCCAGTCTTTCCACCTCCTGTATGTTGTATCTTGTATGCTAATTCTGTTTACAACTCTTGTTGACTTTTCTGTTTTACTTTAAGGTCAATTTTTATGTGTTTTCCCCATTTGTGTTTTCCCCATTTACCAAAGATGAATGTTTATTGTGGTAGTTTATTTATAACATTTCTAAAAATGACCCATTTGTTCCACTCGCTCCCATCTCACCTCAAAGAGGGAGCTTTTCTGAGATGGATTTCCCCCACCACCACTACAGCCTCCACCTGCGTTGGTTCTGCTCTGTATTGTATGAAACCTACACCATGGGTACACCTCCCTGTTGTAAAATGTTGGTGTTGTATCTGTGCCCTAAATGAGTAGAAGCATCTCAGGCAATACATGGTTGAATCTATGACATGAATTGTAAAACTCATATATGGATTCCATTACCTTAACCACTTTGTGAAGTGAGTGTGGTTGGTGGCTGGTTTAAGCAGCCCTTCATAGTCTGATTAGAGTCTGTGGCTGTGGGTCCTTGGTAACCAAGGACCACTCTAGTTGTACTAGCCATCACCCACACACACTCAGGAGGAGCATGTACCATCTACTCCTTGCTGTCCTGCAACTACAAACTGCAATAAACCGGTTTACTCGTCACCCTGTGTCCTTGTCACCGGGAGGAGCCCTAAATAAGCAGTTTTTATGGCGTGTGGTAAGGTCCTCTGCTACAAACTTGATCCCACATCATGCAAAATAAAGTGTTTAATCAAATTAGCAGTCTATCATGGTCTGACCTTGGTTGTGTCCTTGCGGGGTCTCATGTGTGTACCAACTAAGCACTGGTCCTAACATGTACTACAACAAACAACACATGCTTTCTTCACCTAATCCTCCGTAATATTAAGTTAATGTCAAAGACGAGTAAGCGAGTGTAGATACCCCTTCACTTATCTTAAAACAACAACCAAATGGTGAGGATTGAATCCTCTTTATTGGTCACATACATGTAAACACACAGGGAAATGTGTTCTCTGCATTTAACCCATCCTAGTATTAGGAGCAGTGGGCAGCTATTTATACAGCGCCCGGGGAGCAGTTAGGGTTAGGTCATCACACCTCGACAGTTTTTGCTAGGAGGAGCCGGGGATCGAACCAGCAACCTTCCGGTTCGTTGAGGAGACCGCTCTACCTCCTGACCTATACTGCCGATCTTTGATGCTGACTCACACCGAGGATTGACACCAATATTCTTTGATGCTGACTTAAGATGCCGATGACGGCCGCCCTGGTGTTCCACTGCGCACTGGTTTTTGTCTTTTTTATGCTGTGTTTGGCGAAACCTACAGCAGGGAGGAGTTACTTAATATGAGGGGATCCACACCTGCGGATTTTAATCCCAGACTTTCTAACTTTTTCTACCGATTTACTGGATATATTGGTCAGAGGAACCGTCATGTCCTTTGTCCGTGCCAAAACTTGGATTAGACACAGACGGGGTAAGCGTGCCGGAGCACTCGTGCGCCTACGTCGGCGGGGACACAGGACCCCCCTTTACCGGGCATATTCCTGGCAAACGTGAAGTCCCTATGCAACAAAATGGATGAACTACGACTTATGGTGGCGAGAAATAATGACTTCTCTTCATCCTCGGTTCTTTCGTTCACGGAGACATGGTTGAGTGAATCAATACGCGATACCGTTCTCCAGCTCGAAGGGTTTGAACTTTTTCGAGCGGACCGTGTGGCTTCGCTGAGCGGAAAAACCAGGGGTGGAGGGGTCTGCTTCTATGAATCTTGGTGTAAGGACGTGACAGTCATTTATCAGCATTGCTGCTCGTCGATGGAAACCCTGTTCATAAACTGCGGACCCTTCTATTCTCCCCGTGAGTTCAGTTCATTCATTTTGGTGTGTGTTTACATTCCTCCTGACGCGCTAGCCACGGAGGCTCAGAGCATGCTAGTTGATCAAATAATGACTGTGGTACGTAAACATAAGGATTCCTTTGGTGTCATCCTCGGCGACTTCAACAGAGCAAACCACAGCCAAGATCTTCCGAAATATCGGCAGCAGATTAAATGCGCAACCAGAGGGGAACGCACTGTAGACCACTGCTACACGACCCTCAGCAATGCCTACCACGCCAC
>CM051009.1:29578204-29588421 GCA_027704905.1 Muraenolepis orangiensis | reverse complement strand
GCCAAGCAGCTGATCGCCTCCTGACATGTGTTCCGTTAACCCCAATATCAACTTTGTTGTAGAATAGCATGATCAAACTATCTCTCCACGTTGTCCATGTTGTTCCTGTTCAACCTGACCAACCAATTGACTTTTGGTGAATTGGATGCATGCAAACATGATTGGAATCAAAGTCTCTCCTCCATGTTTGCTAGACAGTAGCGTTTTTTGTCCCCATTTTGACACATTTGCTGACCTTCTTCAAACCTGTCGATGGTGTTGTTATAATACATGCAGGGTCTGGATTGAGTTGATAACAGAGATTGTGTCAGGTCCCGCTTCATATCATGGACCGGTCTGTCACATCTTCTGTAGCCGCCGCCGCCATTGTAATCTTCGTCCTCGCGGTATGAATGCCAGACCGCAATCTTTGCGAACCTGCAAATGGTAGATTAGTAGCAGCAATTCTGCATGAATAGAAATAACCGTGAACCTATGCATGTAGACAAGCATTGCCACTTCATTCATTGAATGAGAAGCGTAAAGGGCACGCGTAAACTCTAAAAATAGTGATTTAGTTATGGTAATGCTGCATCTAAAAACATAGCTTTAAAACATTACTTGAATGAAAGACGCTAAACTGCAGGACTCTGAACACACTGTTGGAAATGTGCCTGCTTCCCGTCTCCGCTGTAAGATTTCCTTGTTGGTTTATTCTGGCTCACATAAATATCCATCATTCCTCCCACTCAGTGAGACTTGGCTGAAGTTATAGTCCTCACTTTGTCTGTAGATTGGTGTTCATTGCTGGCAGCCATTGTAACATTTTGTGTAGCTCAGTATCCTTGTTGTAACCACATGGCAATTGATTCTCATAGAGCCAAACTCCAAGCTGATTGGCCTGGGTTATTTTGCTGGGAGAGGAGGGAAAAAACCATTTGCTGGGACATTCGAGGGAGTTAAAATATTGATATCCACAGAAAGCATTTGTATGCAGTTCTTTATTTGTAGGCAACCTGGAGACGATTAAATAGAGAAAATCCCTAAACCAAGTAATAAAGTAATATAAGTTAATATAAGTACTGATATAGTATAGTCATATAGAGTCTTGTTATAAAAGTAAGGAGGGAGAGCGAGAGTGAGCCAAGGCGGGAGATTGATGTTGTGGTGTGAACGGAGCACCGTTTGGTGAGGGTCAAAACTCTCTGGAGACAATGGCTTCTGTATTAACAGCACCAGCCGGGCTGCCCAGGCTCAGATTGGGTCATCATCTGACATGAGGACACAATACTTCCATGCGACAAACCACCGTCAAGTGTTGATGAAATGAAAATGAAAGTAATGGGGGTCGCTTTCCACCGATACGGTAAACGCTGACATTGAAAGGGCAGATGCCTTGTGAAAGAGTAGCAAACACATTGAGCGGGCCGCATTGGTTCCTCCCTACGCTCTTATGCTAGTTTCACCCCCATTTCGAGAGTAAGTCCAATAAGTAAGTACAATTTAATATTAAAGCGCTTTTCATAGACAAGAGTCACAATGTACTGTACAGAAGCAGGTTAAAAGTAAACAAGATGAACAGAACAAAATAGGTGGACACAATAACCATAGTAAAATATGTGGTACAACAATAACGACGTGTTGCAACAATAGACACATAAAATACCCAACAAAAGAAGAGTAAAACAGAGTTACCCAAACGCTAAGTCTAAATCTTAATCTGACTCTTAAAATTGTCCACAGAGTCAGCAATCTTAGGGGTGTGGGGGGAGAGAGCGTTACATAGCTTTGGTGATATTGCAATGAAACGCTCGATCACCAAAGGTTAAGTGACCTACTTTAAAAAATAAAATAAAAACACTACAAAAACGAAATTGTTATTCTTCGACTTTGATCAGAAATGTCAAATTGAAAGATGAACTCGGTGTGAAAACATCCATATATATGCAGCTTTCTGATATCTAGAATTACGGACGGTAGCTATCAGATATCAAGAGAGACACTTGGGACACCCCCTGAGAAAGCTTCAGCGGCCCTCGTCAGGGGGATCCAGAAACGTAGCTGGTCGAGAAACGTCGGAATTGGGGAAATGGTTCTATGGGAGCATTATGTTCTAGTAATACACATCAATGGTCATCAAAACCAAGAAATGCATTCAATTGAGACGATGGCCCTGTCAATTTGATCCACATTCTGATTCAATGGACATTTTTAAACCATGATTCATTATAAGGAAAAATATCTACTTTTCAGTGAAATAATTCTCCCCCCCCTCCCCCTGCTGAGATAATTAATGAGCCAATCGCATGCGGGGAATTAGGCAGCGAAAAGACAATCACACGTTGGGAATTAGCTAAATGAACCACTAACCTGAATAACAATATACAGGGCAATTGGGTTCGTGCTCAATTTCGCTAATGTTACATCTTTCCGCCTGAAAACAATAAAAATGTAATTTGTCCAATATGTGCAAGTGTGAATTATTGATACCTCCTTGGCTGCCTTATCCACCAGGAACCAACACTCTATCTCTCTCACGAGCGCTCTCTCTCCATCCTTCACTGGATGGGATAATTCAAATGATCCATGAGATGGGTCAGATCTACCGCCACTTTGCCATGAAATAAATAAATAATAAAAAGCTTCTCCAGCTGTGTAAAGTTGTGGTGTCGAAAGCGCTGTCACGATCAGCGCTTCCCTCCGTAATGAAACCACTGTGAGTCTGTTTGTCAGGAAAACAAACATGGGGGGGAAAACTATTGAGGCGAGTACTTTTCACCGTCCCGCACATCTGTCAGCTGTTTGGAGAAGGGTCCAAATTTAGATGTTTTTTCTTCTTCTTCTTCTTCTTCTTCTTGTTCTTCTTCTTCTTCTTCTTCTTCTTCAATGTGCGAAGACCCGCATTTTCTTTGTGTGTGTGTGTGTGTGTGTGCTTGTGTGCTTTTAACGGTAATTGGTTTACTTTACTTGCCAAACAAATGTTAAATGTCTTTCCTATCTGTGGCCCAGCTATGAAAATGCCCTTTCAGCTTATCTCGTCTTTTGTGAGTGAGTTGCACACACTGTCTTCCTGCTCAACGGATAATCAAATGCACACAATACACGTTATCCCCCCACTCCCCCTTCACACACACACACACACGCACACACACACACACACACACACACACACACACACACACACACGCACACACACACACACACACACACACGCACACGCACACACACACACACACACGCACACACACACACACACACACGCACACACACACACACACACACACACACACACACAGAAACTCAGAGACAATAAATTAACATGGCGAAACATTGATGTATTGCTGAAAAAGTAGGCTAATGGAATAGAAAACACACACAGATTTAATGTATTGGTGGCAAGTAAATTGGAAAAACTAGAGTCAAGATTCAAGATTCAAGAACCTAATTTGTCACATACACATGCAGGGTATGCAGTGAAATGAAAGTGGCAGTGTGACATGCAAAAACTATGCAACACACACACTGCAATAAACTACACTGCAATATATAATAATATGTATGTACAAATATTTAAAATATATTTAAAAAAGTCAATGCAACAGTATTTACAATTGAGTTGGATAAATAGAAGTATACGTTCCGAAAACTAGAAAACATATATAAATGCATTACGTATATATATATGTGCGTATGCTATATACTTGATGTGAAACTGTGTGTGTGTGTGTGTGTGTGTGTGTGTGTGTGTGTGTTTGTGTGTGTGCATTAGATGGGCAGTGTGTGGCCCTGGTGAGATCTGTGTTCACAATCCTAATACAATCTGCAATCAAACTCAAGTGCTTTCTCATCCGCATGCAAAATTACCTCTTTCACAGACAACCTGATCTCACAAAAATATGTGACTGACCACGACCCCGATGTATTACCATACCATGGTAATACATCTACATGCGGGCTTCTTCAACACACACTTATGTATCACTCCGTGCCACATCAGGAACATCACAAAAGTATATGTGCGCGGCACTATATACTACAATAATGACCCGTGGTTAACGTGATATTTGCTTTATTGTGAATTTGCATATAATTCAGATCGATGTGATTTTAATGCTTAATTTTAAGCCCGATTGCCCCCGCCGGCGGAGACAGACGCAGCGACTTGTAAGAAACAGCGTCTCAGCTGTCACCGTTTCCCCAGCCCTCGCCCGGATAGCCACGCCCCCTATCACGTCCCGCATGTCACGGGTACGGTGGTTGGCAGGGGGCGTGGCCAAGCCAAGTGCGCTGGCGGCGCACACACACACCTGGACACTATCACCCTGTGTAATTGTTTATCACCTCACCTGGGGTATATATACGTTGTCTTTCCTTTACCCCAGCGTGAGGTCGTTACCATACACTGCACGTTGTTCCCCGTCTGTTCTGTTACCCATCGCCTGCCTACTACCCGGCCGCTACTTCGCACCCGACGCCGCCTGCGGACCATCAGAGTCGATGCTTCGCACCCGTCGCCTGCCTACTACCCCTGCCGGTACTTCGCACCCGATAACAACAACAACAAACAAATCGTGAGGATTGAATCCTCTTTATTGGTCACATACATGAAGACATACAGTGAAACGTGTTCTCTGCATTTAACCCATCCTAGTATTAGGAGCAGTGGGCAGCTATTCATACAGCGCCCGGGGAGCAGTTAGGGTTAGGGTCTTCCTCAAGGACACCTCGACAGTTTTTGCTAGGAGGAGCCGGGGATCGAACCAGCAACCTTCCGGTTGTGAGGCGACCGCTCTACCTCCTGAGCTAGACTGCCGCCCATACCCCGGTACGCAGACTCCTTTCCCCCGTCCCGGACTACTCGTCAGTCTACTACCCGCCAGTACTCCGCGGATCGTCCTCCCTGTGCACCCTTGTGATTTTGTGTGTGTTCCTGTGATTAAAGCCGTTCGTATCGCTCCACTGTGTCAGTGTCTGCGTTCGGGGTCCAACCCACTCCCTTCTTGTGACACTGCATTCCTGTCACCGTTTCCCCAGCCCTCGTCCTGATAGCCCTTTGATAAGCCCCTTGTTAGTTCTCCCCCGCAGCTGCAGCCCATCACCGTGATCTTCCCCCTCATGCTTTCCTGCCTGTCTGATTGGCTGCCTGGGACCTCATTGTTCCACCTGTTCTTACCTTGGGTTTAAATAGGCGGCGCCTTCTTTTGTTCGGCGCCAGTTCATTAAATACCAATTTGTTGGTAAATACTGTTCCGTTTGTTAGACTGGTACTTGTTTCACGTTTTGAGACTTGCTACTTGTTTCATGTTACAGTTCTTACTTGTTCATGTTTCCACGTCATGCCACCGTCAGGTTTTTGTAATTAGGTCTTTTGCTTTTGAGGATTTTTGTGTTACTGCATTTATCAGTAAAGACTCTTTATTTTGATACGTGCGTCACCGAGTCGTGCATTTGGGTTCACCTCCAAAGTCCCCGTTCCTCGTTCCTCTACCGAAGCAAGCTATCGCATTGCTCATTGCATCACGAAACATGGAAAGCCATTCACTGACG
Organism: Muraenolepis orangiensis; assembly: GCA_027704905.1. Taxonomy (NCBI): domain Eukaryota; kingdom Metazoa; phylum Chordata; class Actinopteri; order Gadiformes; family Muraenolepididae; genus Muraenolepis; species Muraenolepis orangiensis. Next base: position 29,582,895 of record CM051009.1, on the reverse strand, counting down.
GTGAATATATTAAGGAGGCTTTCCTCTGTAGCTCAGAGGTTTTGTTTGATTCCTTACCAAACAAAGAGACAGTAAAATCAAGAATAAAAGTCATTCCAGTGTCAGCCAGAACTGTTGAACGACGCATCGAAGAACTGGCAGAAAAGGTTTGCGCGCAGCAGACAGCTGGTTTGAAAGATGCCACGGTATTCAGTGTTGCACTTGATGAGAGCGTGGACGTGAATGACATACCACGTTTGGCAGTCATGGCAAGATACTGTGATTAGACCGTAAGAGAAGAGCTCTGCTGCTTCAAACCAATGCCTGAAACAACAAAAGGTGAGGACATAGCCAAAGTTTTTATGGAGCATTTTGAGGAGCGAGGGATTGACATCAGTTCCAGTCCCTGCTGGAGGAAATGGACAGCTCATGCAAAGATCTCCCTCTCCACTCGGCAGTTAGGTGGCTAAGCTGTGGAAAAGCTTTGGAGTGGTTTGTTGGCTGCTTTGATGCCATAAAGGCCATCCTGGCTGAAAATGGCCAAGACTATCCAGAACTCGAGGACGAGAAGTGGGTCGTGAAACTTATGTTTCTCACGGATATTACTGGACACCTCAACAAGCTCAATCTCAAACTGCAAGGCGCAGGGCAAACTGTTTTGGACATGTTTGACACATGGAAGGCTTTTGTTGGAAAGCTGCCAATTTTTTCAGATGACGTTGCCACCTCCACTTTCCGCTACTTCAGCCACTTAAGGGAGCTGTCCCCGCAGCACAGCATCAGCACCGCTGAAATATGCAAATACATCAGTGAGCTGGAGTCTTTTTTTTAGACTCTTTTTTTAGAGTTTACAACACGATTCGGGGAATTTCAGAAGTATGGACGCATGTTCTCTTTCTTGATCAAACCCGACAGCTTTGATGGACATGAACTGGATTTATCTCTGATAGGCTGGCTGGATACACAGGACATGATCATGCAGCTGATTGAGCTGAAGAGTTCGACACTGTGGGTGACGAAGTTTGCGGAGCTGCGGAAACAGCTGGAAACCACAGCAGGACGTGATCACGGCACTTGCATCTTCACCTGCTGGATATCTCTACCGGAGAAGTTCAGCTGTCTCAGGAAAATTGCCGCGGCTTTGCTGACAGTCTTTGGCTCAACATATCTCAACATATCTCAACATATCTCTGTGAGCAGATCTTCTCACACAGGAAGAGCGTGCTCAGCCCCTCTCCCGCAGTCGTTTGACAACTGACCACTCCGAAGCTTGTGTGCGACTGAAAGTGACAAAGTACGATCCTCAGACAATGGAGCTCAGCGAAGGAAAGCAGGGCCAGGGATCTGTTGACTGGTCTGTTTATGTGTAGCACACATGGCTTTGACTGGTCTGTTTATGTGTAGCACACATGGCTTTGACTGGTCTGTTGATGTGTAGCACACATGGCGTTGACTGGTCTGTTGATGTGTAGCACACATGGCTTTGACTGGTCTGTTGATGTGTAGCACACATGGCTTTGACTGGTCTGTTGATGTGTAGCACACATGGCTTTGACTGGTCTGTTGATGTGTAGCACACATGGCTTTGACTGGTCTGTTGATGTGTAGCACACATGGCTTTGACTGGTCTGTTGATGTGTAGCACACATGGCTTTGACTGGTCTGTTGATGTGTAGCACACATGGCTTTGACTGGTCTGTTGATGTGTAGCACACATGGCTTTGCCTCATGGAGCTCTTTGTCCCGGCCTTTTTTTTCTTATTAGACGTGAATCTTTTCCTAAGCATAGCAGCGTTGTTGTATAGTGCTCATATATCATTTCAATGTTCTGATTATGGGAGACATTGTTTTATTAAAAATGTTGCTATGTTGGTTGCCTATATGCATGGAATAAAATTGATGTGGTGTCATAACTAAACTTAATGTTAACTTGAATGTTGATACGGCACACTGATTAACAAGAACATTTAAAAATGGCACTTCATATCAAAAAGGTTGCCGACCCCTGCTGTATACTATAAACAACACTATACTATAACGATACTATACACAATTAAAAAAAAAGTTGAACTCATTTTCAGTGACCTCTTCTTTGAAGATTTGACTCCATATGAGTACATATTCAAAAGTGTGCATATAATTATATATGTATTGTATGCTATTACAACATCGTATTATGTTATGGGATCCATGGAAGCATCCAGAAGATGGAATACATTCCAAATAGTGCTGCCAGGATCCTGATGAAAGTTCGCCAACATGAGCATACAACACCCACTCTGTATTCATTGCACTGGCTTCCGGTCTCATTCAGGATCGACTACAAAATCCTGTTACACATAAATGCATAAATGGGTATGCACCTCCATATCTACAAGAACGCATTACTCCACAAACCGCCACCCCCCACCCTCAGATCTGCTCCTCAGGGCCTCCCGTACTAAGCTCCACACCATGGGGGGATTGGGCCTTTTGCTCGGCTGCCCCACGCCTGTGGAATGGCCTTCCTCATCCTTTAAGGGCACCGACAGACCCTGAACAAAACCTTTTTATTTTGGAAGGCCTATTTATGTGTCTAGTAGCTATTCTTAGTAATTGTGTTTGTTTGTTTGTTATGTTATTAACTTTGTAGAACTCGTAGATTTTGTTTTTGGACTCCATCATCTCAGACCATTGGGATTGGGTCGTGTCGGAGGTACTGAAGGACAATCAATTGGGGGCCTTAGGTTGCTATTTGAAAACCATACCTGTATTAGCAGGGAAGGAGGCTAGGTTAGGTTGGTTAGGTCCACATCTCTCTCTTTGCGAGAGAATAGGTGGCTGAGGTGTCATGGTCGTCGGAGGATGCTGATGCTGGTTGTTGTGGTGGTGAGGGTGATGGTGGTAGTGGTGATGACGTTTGAGGTGGATGGTGATAAGGATCACGTTTAAGGAAGTGGAGCAGGAGATGGAGGTGGTGGTAGCGTGGTGGTGGTGGTGGACAAAGGTTTGGGATACTGAGCCATGATATGTTGCAAACAAATCCCAAACTCTAATGCCTCGTTTCCACCAAGCTGTTTTGAGAGCCGGTTCGGAGCTCGTGCGTCATCGCGAACCAGTTCTTTGGGTTTCCACCGCAATGGAGCCGCTTTCTGGCTCCGTTAAGTGGTTCGTTTGCGGCTCCACTTCGAAGCTGGGCTGGCCAGCCGGCTCCACTACGTCAGGGGCTGGGGGCGGGGCTTATCGGGGCTGGGGGCGGGGCTTATCGGACAAACTCAAAACAAACTCAAAGTTTTTTTCCGCCATCTTTAAAATCAGTAAAATTCTCCGTGAAGGTGACAGTGGTCCGTGGACGAGACAAACTGCATTTGTTTGCGTTGTTGTCCTCGGCAGAAGGTCACAATAAACTAGAGGAGCTTCTAGAACAAACCGCTATTAGAAAAACTACAGCGTGAGATGTCTTCAGCGGGGGACAGGACCGAGGAGCTAATCGATAACAAACTGGACGATACGAGGGGCTAATCGATAACAAACTGATGATCCGCTGCTTTCACTCTGGTCCTGGTAAGTTTTACTTTATTAATCTTTCCCGTGTTGCCAACCAGCTTTGTATTTATAATCTGTTTAGCGAGCTGCTCATTATCACATCAATGTTATGTTCCTATCATCACAAATGAGGAGCTATGATTGCTAGGCTTCTGTTTGCCGATATTAACCTTGATAACGTCAGGATGCTACTTTCTAAAAACAGTAAAGTGTAATGGAGTCATGTTTTAATTCACTTTTCTCTTGTTTTAGTTGTTTATGGAGTCGTCTTCCCTGGACGATGCGATGCGGAGCTACCGCCCCCACTGGGCTGCAGCTCTCAGGAGCCCCTCAGCCCCTCGGAGCTTTATTAACATGGACTTATTACACTGCACTCTACACTTTTACATTTTGTGATTACTGTATATTGTGTATTTAATGTTTTTTGTTTTTTTTAAATAAAACTTTTCTATTTTTCATACAATGTCCGCTTCATTATGCTTTATCAACCGAGAAACATAATACAAGATGACAGTTTTGAAGAAGAAAAGGCAAATGGTCCCTTCTGTTTAAGTACTCTATTAATGCAGCTCTAACGTCAAGTCCATTTTATTAGTATAGTCCTTTATCACAGTTAGGGGCTTCACCGTAATGGCGTCCATAGCACTAAAGACGAGCAGCTGTTTGTAGCCTCAAAGCCAGGCGCAACACTTTTCCATCCATCATGTAATATACTGTTGTGGAAGTTGGCGCGAGCTGCTGGGAAAGCAGAGACGTTAACAGTGACGTCATGACGTGGCTCTCGGCGAAAAAGTCAGTGGAAACGCAAACCAGTTTTTTGCCGGCTCCCCAATTGAACCAAATGCGAACCGGCTCTCGCGCCACCCGAGAGCTAGAACTAGGCTTGCTTTGGTGGAAACGAGGCATAAGAGGAAGGACGACTCTTAACTTTGTTTTTTACAAAGAACCTCCTTTCCAACAAACCAAATTTCACCTTTTCTTCTTTCTTTTTTTCATCGCCATTGAGAACACCGGACCCTGATTGAGCTTATTATGGGGGGGGGGGGCATTGAATGACACCAATCCTAACATGCACAGGGACTATCAGAAACATACTCTGTATTGGTGCAATGTACTCACTGAACCCCCTTGTGGCTGTAGCTGGGAATGCATGTAGGGGTTTGACTATCAATACATAACTAATAATG